>CM024756.1:4315834-4633885 GCA_014218235.1 Colocasia esculenta
AGCTAGAGGATCTGATCTTCTGTGAACTTGATCTAGCGTGTGTGTGTGTCTAAGCTGAGTGCTCGTGTGTGTGTTGTACTTAGTTTGAGTAGTGTGTGCCTCATAGTGTGAGGGGTGGATGTAGGAGTCACTGGATGTGATCTCTGAATCACCTAACAATCCCTTGTGCACTGTGGTTTGATTGTGGTTGCATTGTATTGTGCTAGATGCATGCATAGAGATTTTGCCTACACACTAATTAATTTGTTCACACACGTTAATCACATGTTTGTCATTTACACTGTTTCATAAAGTGTTTCTCACATTTTTATAAACACATTGAATCAGATCAGAGGGGTTTTAATTGAGTAGAATCTTTATTTGAAGTAATTTTTAATTGCTAAGTTTTCGCTGCAATTTATTCACTCCCCCCCTTCTAGATTTGCCATTACCGAAAATCCGATCCCAACAGTACTCACTGTGTGTTGTAGCCGTCGCGACTCAGGTTGGGAGTCGTCACATTCACTGTGTGGTTGAGCCTTCGTGCTCAGTTTGTGAGTTGTCATACTCATGGTTGTGTGTTTGAGCCGTGAGCTTAGGTTCTGTTTCCTAGTGACGAGCCCAGAAGGGGGGTGAATGGGTCTTTTAAAATAATCTACAAGATACCTATAACTAAAAATATCACACAAACGTTCTTCGAAGGAGGTTAGTGACTGTTAGTTTAAACATTAAACACACAAAGAAGACAATCACAGAAACACAAGGTTTATCCTGGTTCGGACCTCCTTTCCTTAGGAGTCCTACGTCCAGTCCCTGAGCAACAACTCAGGATTTCACTAATTAGGGTACAGTCCCCCTAAGGACGCTACAACACCCAGCTCGGCTGGTGTTCCTTCACACCCGAAGGGAACAACAACACCCTGGATACCCCACCAGGTCTTCCTTCACAACTGAAGGGAAACAACAACTCAAACAGAAATTGAAAATTCAAGCCCCTAGATCAAGTTTTGACAAGCGAGGATCTGAAGCAACTAGAACTGAGAGGATGAACTTAAAGCTAAGCGCACTCTCAGAACTACACAAGCTCTCTCAGGATTTTCACTACAGAGTGGAGAGCAAAGAGCAAAGCTAAAGGAATGAAGTTCTAGGCTCTAGACTTCTTGCCGAAGAATTTTTGAATGCTTGAATACTTGATCTATTGTTGTCTCTATCTGGTCTCTGTATTCCCTTGTGTTTTCTATTCTTCTGACTTGTATTTATATCTTCAATTTGAAATATAGACGTTGAAGTGTCCGTTGTCTCTCTCTTGAGTAGTCGTTATACTGAATGACACCTAGAGTCTTGGAAGCTTCCAGTCAACAGTCTTTTATCACTTGAGCATGCAAAGAGATGAGATCTTTAGAAATATCCTCTGGCTTCTATTTTGTTTAACGTTGTAAATGGAGCTGGATTAGAGGTCTGCATAAATGTCAATCTCAAATAGCAGACAGCTAAGCTGTCCTGATGTCAGTCAACGTTAGTAGCAATAGACATGAAAATAGTAATGCCAAATAGCTAAGTCTAAAAGACGTAATCAGAGTAAGCATGATAAAGGATGATATCGTCTGCATGCATGCAAAGATACGTTCAGATCTCATAAATGCAGAAGCGTCAGAGAGATATCTACGTGGACTTTGACCAGTCAACGCTCTTAAGATGAATAAGATATCAAGTTAAACAAGATATGAAATCGATGGCTATATGACTTATGAAATCGTTATGAATAAGTCAGGTTGACCAAGTCGTTATGAGACATAGCAAATCGTTGTTGTGGTTTAATGAAGAAATCATTGTGAAAAACTTATCAAATCGTTATATAAAGCAAATCGTTGTGTTCACTAAAAAAATCATTATGAAACACTTATCAAATCGTTATAAAAAAGCAAATCGTTGTGTTCACTGAAGAAATCGTTATGAAAACTTATCAAATCGTTATACAAAGCAAATCGTTGTGTTCACTAAAGAAATCATTATGAAACACTTATCAAAGTTATACAAAGCCAAGTGTTACGCTTTCTAAAGAAATCGTTGCGATAACTTATAGAATCGTTATGACAGGCAAGTCGTTACGCACTCTAAAGAAATCGTTACGATGACTTATAGAATCGTTATGACAGGCAAGTCGTTACGAGCTCTAAAGAAATCGTTACGGTAACTTATAGAATCGTTATGACAGGCAAGTCGTTACGAGCTCTAAAGAAATCGTTGCGTTGACTTATAGAATCGTTATGACAGACAAGTCGTTACGAGCTTAAAGAAATCGTTACGATGACTTATAGAATCGTTGCGACAGGCAAGTCGTTACGGGCTTTAAAGAAATCGTTGCGATGACTTATAGAATCGTTGCGACAGGCAAGTCGTTACGAGCTCTAAAGAAATCGTTACGATGACTTATAGAATCGTTTGCGACAGTCATGTCGTTACGAGCTCTAAAGAAATTGTTACGATGACTTATAGAAGTTGCGACAGTCAAGTCGTTACGAGCTCTAAAGAAATCGTTACGGTAACTTATAGAATCGTTATGACATCGACTTGCTTGAAACAACATGACTTTTCAGTCTTATAAGGAAATCGTTATACTTACACAGAAACCGTTATGATCTTTAACAGAAATCGATATGAACTTTGAGAAATATCATGTTGAAAAGATTAAAGCTTCATAGAAGTAATGCATACTTTATTGGCTTGTTTGACCTTGGTGTTTTCCTGTACTTAAGACTTATGAAATATTCATTAGATATAATGATAAACTCTTGTTTGGTTTGTTAATCATCAAAATATATATATGTAATTAATTAAAATTACATGGGGACAGACTGATCATCAATCTCCCCCTTTTTGGTGATGACAAAACTGAACAATAAGCTGCATGAAAAAATATCTGAAATCAGTCTGAAGATATGACATGCTAATTTTCTTCCTTAAAAAAAAATTATTGGAATGTATTTCAGACATTTCAGACATGTAAATTTTCTCCCCCTTTTTGTCATTGAGCAAAAAGACAATCTGAGACAAAGAAAGAAGAGAGAAAGAAAATAGGAGTGCACAAAGAAGGAGATTTCATTAACTTTGCGGAGGTACAGTTAAATAGAAGGCAGGAGACAAAAGAGAGGCAAAATGGGAGATGGTTTCCAATGCCTGTGCTTCTTGCTCTTCAAAATGAGTTTTAAAGACTCCAAAAGACAAAGAGTAGGTTGGTCCCATGGAGGAAGCCATCCTTTTGAGATGAAGATCTAGGTGCTGATAGAGAAGATCAACATATGCATTCTTGTCCATGGTCATCTTGGGGAAACGACGAGTCCCAAAGCTGGCACAGGTGAGGAATTGGTTCATGGTCACAGGATGGTGATTGTGTTATCTCTGAGAGCTTTATATAGAGCTACATATACTTTGTATCTTTCCTCCCAGACTTTGAAAGGGTCATTAATAAGATGTATAGAATTCATATCCAAGAAAGTAGCTGGAGAAATGGCTGGTTTGCCTTCCCTGGCCTGAGCTCATTGAGTGCAAACAACTGCTGAGCTGACAAAGGATAGAACTTGGACCATTCTGAGGATGTCAGCCTTTCACATTCAGACAGAATGGGGGCTAGAACTTCAGCACTTACATGCCCCTGGTGATATTCCCTAAATAGGAATCTAGGAAAAGCAACTAGGCAGCCTTTCTGTACTTTAATTCTGCCTATTACTCTGGCAAAACGCTCAAAAATGATGGATACTACAGAGGATTCCATAACTAGAAAATGGATTTGAGGAAGGGCTATCTCTTCAGGCACTTGGAGGGTAGCAAAATCTACCTGAACATCTGAAGTATGTGAGATGTCTGGAGTGAGAGCTGAAATGGCCCTTTTGAACTGGCTGAGCTAAACTTCAGGAAGACGATGGACATATCTGTAGTTGTTGAACAACACAAGGTGTCTGACCATCTTGATTTCTTTTGAATGTAGGGTGCCCAAAGTTCTTTATGATACATCCTGAACCACTCTTATAAGGTCAGGGAGTGGTCCCTTGGAGGGAATCTAGTAGTTTTGGCAAGAATAAATTTCTTGAAGAGATCCTTGTGACCTTTGCCCCATTGATCTTCAGTTTTGGAGTGGGCAAGAGAGAAGATCTTGGACTTTTTGGATTTTGAAAGAGAAGGTGTAGGGTAGAATGGTGTTCAAATGATCTGTAAGATTTTGAAAACGAAGGTTAATGATGGTGGCAAGAACAACTTTGGAAAGGTATTCCCTATACAGTGGGTTTTTTGTTGTCCACTGTGAGAGAGAACCACAAGGGAGGATATTTAGGTTCAGAGGAAATGGAAGAAGTAGAAGTAAGTTTCCTCTTCTTGGGGGCAGGACTGGAAGAGTCTACCTTATGGACATGTTCTCCAACCTTCAACACAGACCTGAGGATCCCTTCCTCAAACTCATCCTTTATCTGTTCCATAAAGGGAGAGTTAAGTTGGGCTCTTTCAGGTATGATAGTGATGAAAGAGGGTTGTCACATCCCGTCATTTAATATAACTATAAACTCCGGAACGTGAACGCAAGAGGAATCAAGAGTGAACTTTGAACTAATTGAGCAGCAAATTGCTCGGAAGCTCTATTAAATAAAAATTTGACAATTGTCATTCTATGAATATTACAACATTTCCAGTTTACAATCTCAAAAGTAAAATGCCATCAAGGATGGTCTCTCCACACACATATCCCGAAGTTCCCTCCTTCAAGAACTGTAGATACCTGAAAAATAGGATTTGGTGAGCTAACTAGCCAGTAGGATTCAAATTCTCAAATCAAAGTATTAAACTGTATGATGATCAAGGAAAAGGCTTAAGTGATATCATAGATGGACCAACATGCATCTGAACATGACAGTGAATGTGGAACAATAGAATTGATACACAGAGTATACTCAGGAATTCACATTGAAACTCAAGTTCTAGTTCATGTGAACACAATAAAAGACTTGACTGATATCAAAGATGAACAACACGTATATCATCATCTGGCTCATATATATATTCTCACAGGATAGGTATCATGATGACTATAATCAAACAGGTATTGATGCAATGCCAGACATCCCGGTGTCCTCATTGCCCCAAGACAAGGGATAGAACAGGCATCAAAGAGACAATACTAGATCTAGAACAGTAGCTTGATACAGTGACAATAAAACTCAGGTTATGCTCAGGTATATAACTCATGTATTGGTTCATATATCAGTTCACACAGTATAGGAAGTATGATGACTATAATCAGAAAGTAGTGATGCAATGCCAAACATCCCGGTGTCCTTATCACTCCCGTACGGCCGTAATGAATTTGGGTGCTCCTCCCAGGACTGAACCAGCCCTATTTGCACAGGCATATCAGTCAGGTGGGGTCCAAGGACCCAATAAATGTCATCATCATAAGTTAATCATATATCACATGGTGTTCAAGCATAAGAACTCTCAGAATATCAAGTTATATGGACTTAGTTACCGAATACAGGAGAATGGACTCAACAGAGTACCAATCGTAATTGACAATTTCAAGGATAATTCAAGGGTGAGTAAGGTATCTCAAGTGGGTAATCTTTATGGTAGAATGACAGAAAATATCAAAGTAAATAAGAGGGTAATTTGGTAGGCTATTAGGATGAGCTTTGAGCAAGGATTTACACATGTAAGAGTGCTGAAATCCAAGGCAGGACAGTAGCTGTCGACAAACAGGAAGGATCTGTCGACAGATGGCACAGACAGAGCTCAGGTTTGCTGGCTTTGTGGGTATCTGTCGACAGATGCAAGGGATCTGTCGACAGATCCACACAGTCCAGAAACCTGGAGTTCTGGAAACATGCGCCTGTCGACAGCTTTTGGGCTGGCTGTCGACAGGAAGCTGCAGAACTTCCGTAAATCTGTTTAAATCTATTCTAAGCACCCTAATTATAGAACTTATAAGCCAAGGCATGGTTTATATCAAATGGAAGAGTCTAATTGGAGTTCTTACAGTGGTTTATAAACCGAACAAACGAGGTGAAACAAGAAGTTTGCAATTCAAGCTTGTCTAGCTAGAAACTAGACATAGTATAGTGTTGGAAGTGTGGTCTTGATAGTAATGGTTTATTGGAAGATTCCTACAAGATAAATACTAAAACTCAAAGTGTTTCATGGATTTAAATCAAGGTATGAAGTACCAAACATCTGAACAGAAGTTAGTCACAAGTTCTAATGGTATTGTGACTTTTATCAAACTTCTATAACATATACAAGGATCAAGGGTGGAAGAAGAAGAAGAAGAGATGATCTGGAAGTAAAACAAGAATCTTCTCCTCCCTAATGTGAGAATGTTTATCAAATTGGAGGAAAAATAGTAGGATTACAAATATATCAACTTGGCTACTCAACATGAGTTATTTATCATGTGTGGAGAACATGATTACGGAAAAGGAGATGAATCCTACACTTATACATGGATTTCTTAACATGAAGGAAGTATAAGAACAAGAAGAAAGAGGATCATTAAGAAGGAGTCCTATCAATGCATAAGAACTCAATGGTAACAAGGTAATCAAACAAGCTTACTGAATTCCATGCCTTATGGGATCAAGACCGATGCTTTAACTCCAAGGCTTAGAAAAGAAGGAGATTTACAAGTTGATGGTCACAAGAATGAATTCTACTAATACCTACATAAGTTCAACCAAAGGAATTTCCCCAATTCACAGAACAAGACATGTTCAGAAGAGATGAACTCATCACTCTTAAGATGGTTTCCAAGGTTGGAAAACAAGTATATATGTGGACATGAACTTTTAGCAAAGGCAAGATACAAGGATTGAGAAGAGAATAGAGAATAGAATCCTACCTTACCAAGCACTCTCACGTGATCTGACAAAAGAGTCTAACCCAGTAGAGGAAGAACATCCTCCAAATTGGTGGCTTGCTAGCCACGACAGTAACTTCAATAGCAAATTGACTCCCAGGTAGAAGTATCTACAGTTGCAGTATGAGCAGGGGCAGGAGTGGTCGCAGTAGTAGTGTGGAGCTTAGCACCTCCAACAGCTCCTCCAGCACCAATCCCAGCAGCAAGGAGCAGAGGAAGACACGAACAAGAGTAAGGAGAGTCTGAAAGGCACATACGAAGGAAGGGAAGTGGCTTTTATAGCCCAACCAAACTCCCATGCGTGATGGCACGTTGGCCATCAAGGTGTCGAAGTATAAACCCCTTTAACCATGCAAGGCCACCTAGCTCATGCAACTCTCTAAGCCTTACACCTAAGGGACAAACGTGTTAAACTCCTACTTAAGTGAGGTGGCTGCCCCAGCCCTCACACGTAGACAGACTTAAAATTCCCAGAAAATCACCATCGTAAATAGCCCCTAATTCGACTGGCCCAAAGATCCTCACGTAAACATATTCAAATGATGTCCATTTGTGTTGAAATTTCAGCCATAGGCTAATGTCAATGTTTTGCAAATTATGGTGATTTTAGTTTAATTTTTAGAATTTATTTTACACTAGGTGAAAAATTACCCGAAAAATGGTCGCGTCGACTGTACCTTGAAATCCGTACGTCGAAAAATTCAGATAATTACATATTTGATTTCTCCAAATTTTTCTGGAAATTATGATGTTCTCGGATTTTTATTTCGTTGTCGTTTTCCAGTATCGCACTGTGGAGGCACGCACTTCGAGGTACGACACTGGGATAATGTTCATTACCACTAATTAAGTCTATCATCCAATTATCACAATTTATTAATAACCCTAAGATATTTTAACCAATTTACTTCTATTTTCTTAATATTTTAAATTTCTGGGGCGTTACAAGGGTGGAGGAGTAGGATGAAGAAAAGAGTGTGAAGTAGTTGGGAGGTCATCAACTGGTCCAAGGGAGGGACCAGAGGAGGAGGAGGAGGCTCCAGCTGAGGATGTTGGAGGGGCCTCAAGTATAGGAGAAGGAGAAGGAATTGTAGTTGAGGAGGCTGGAGATGAGGTGGACTGAAAAGGTACTGGAGAGGAAATGGGTCTGGATTGAGGCTTCTTGAAGGTTTGTGGTGTAGGAGGAGCTGTAGGAGCTGAGGGTGGAGTTGGAGGAATAGGTGTGTGAGAGGGAGAAGAGGGAGCTGGGGGCTTGGGTGGCCAAGGACTCTTCTACCTCTTTCTGCACAGACTCACTCTCCAATGGCCTGATGGCCTAACCCTTGCTCAGCTGGCCCTGGAGCCCCTTTAACCTAATCATCTGGCCCAGATGGCCCTTCAACATTTACTACTGCCTCTGCTGGTGCTGCTGCTGCTTCTGGCCCTGTTGGCCCTGCCTCTTGATATGAGTGCCTAGAAACCCTGACTCTGGAACCTGGGCTGCAGAAGGTGGAGGAAGAGGAATTTGAGCTCCAACCACCTTGACAATGTCTCCCAGCAATTTTTCATGGAGCCCATTTCCTGGTTAAACCACTTCATGGCATTTCTTATGTTGGAAATATCCTTTGAAGCTGAAGCTTGGCTCATGAAGATGGAGGATACATCAGATTGAAGAGAACACAGGATAGTGCCTTGAGCATCAAGCCTCTCAATCACAGGCTTCAAATTTATTACAATCTTCTGCTCATTTGTCTTTCATGTGGAGTATTTGATAAGAGTGGTACTTCAGGCTCCACTCCTTCCCTTTCTGCCTAGCCTCTGAAGCTGGAGGAGGCTGATCATCATCTGAATCTGAGGAGCTGGCTGTCTCCCCTTCTCTGACATCATCCATTGGCTCATCATGGTGAGCTTCTTCTTCTTCTTGACCTTCCTTGGATTGCTCCCCCTGAGCAGGAGCATCTTTGTCCATTAATTCTTGCCCCCTGAATGGGAGCATCTTCCAAAATGACACTTGATGGAGCACTGGACTGCTCCTCTTGAACTGTTGCTGCCACTGATTCCTCAATGTGGCCTGATGCCACAACTTCCTCTGCAATTTCACCAGTCTCTGAGATGACTGGAGAGGTGAGAACTGAATCTACTACATCTCTAAGAATGGAGGCAATAATGGAGGTGGGCAGATTATCTGCTGCACCTACCACTGCTTCTTCTTCAGGTCCTTCTGGAGATTGCGAAACTATTTGGATACGGGGTGACCCTACAGCCTCAACTTCTGCTTGTGTTTCTACTACCAATTCTGCTGGAAGTGAAGGAACTGTTGGCTCAATCTCTATTCTCTGTTCTACTGCTGCTGGTTCTGCTACTTCTTCCTGAACATCAGGAATATCGCCTATGATGGCTCTCCCTCGGCCACTGTGGTTTTAGACCAAACACCATTTATAACTGAAAAACCACTTTTCCTGAGATTTCTGGACCTAATTGATTGGCGCATTTTCTCAACAACTGCTCCTGCCAGATCAATACCAAAGTGCTTGAAAACTTTGGTAAGCAGATGTGCATATGACAAGGAAACATTTAGCTTGGATTTTGTGTCCCAAATCTGATCTCTGGCAAAAGCCATTCTTTCCATCATCACTACGGCCATGTTGATTTCCTTATTCTGTATGGCCCAAAAACATCATGTCAGAATCTGCCTTTGAACAGGTGGAGAATGTGGCGCTTCTTTTAACCAAAATCTGACACACTATGAAGTGAAGGAGGCGGTTGAACGCATTTAGTTGGTTGATGTCCAATTTTCCATCTCTTAATCTGTATCCCGGCCCTACAATGCCAAGACCCTTGACCTGGGCGTTCACAGAGTGAACCCCATTGTGCCTGATGTGTTACTCCAAACAACTCATGCAATAGCTCACTGTCTATCTTAATCTGGGTTCCCTTGACATATGAAACCAGGGACCCATCTTCTTGAGTCTTCAAGCATACATAGAAGGCCTTCACGAGGTCTGGATAACTTACCTCAAAGAAGGTTGTTACTTCCATCCATTGCATCCTGATCAAAGCTTCAATAACACAGTGCATACCATTCTTTTCAAGATTAGCAACGTCCATGGTCTTGTTCCCTTATACTTTGGTCTTCACGAACTGGAACCTCTCCTGCTGCTCAGGAGTGAGGAACTTGGCACTGTAGCCACCCAAACTCCCGAAAACGGCTGATGCAGCCATGGAATCAAATGTGGAGGTTTTTTGGAGGATTGAGAAGGAAGGAGGAGAGAGATCCCTCAAGAAATTTTGCGGGAAGAGGAGAGAAGCTTCAAAAATAGCAGAGAGTCGATGTCGAAATCGCTAGGGCATCGGCTTGAGTATCCAGACGAAAGAGGGAAAAGGTTGAAGACGAGATATGAATCATTATCTCATTCAATTTCTAGGAATAAATTAATGCGTTGTGGAAAAGTGAGGCGCCAAAAGGCGGCAGAAGAAGACAAAAGAGTTTGACTATTCAAACCGACTTCAATGTGAGAGCGGTTACAAAGGATAATTTGAATTTCTTTTGCTTAAAGGCATGGAGGGAAAAATTACTTAATTCTGAAATTTAATGTGCCAATTTTAAACAAAACCTTTTTCACAAATTGCCCATGCCTAATTCCCTTCTAAGAGATGTGAATCTCTCCTCAGGTAAGGCTTTTGTGAAAATGTCTGCTAACTGACCATTTGTATCAATAAAAGATATTTCAATATTACCATTTGCCACATGATCACGAATAAAATGATATCTAACCTCAATATGCTTGGTCCTCAATGTTGAACTGGATTCTTGGTGAGATTAATGGCACTGGTGTTGTCACACAACAGTGGGATAGATTTGATGTTTAATCCGAAATCTTCAAGTTGTTGCTTTATCCATAAGAGTTGTGTACAACAACTTCCAGCAGCTACGTACTCAGCTTCAGCTGTAGATAGTGCCACTGAATTTTGTTTCTTTGAAGACCAAGATATTAAACATCCTGCAAGATTTAACATCCATTTGAAAAAGTTTTAATTCTAATGTTGATGCATATGCTAATAATATTCTAATGGCCTCAAGTCTAGCCACAGGTGCATAGGTTTCATCGAAATCTATGCCTTCCTCTTGAGAATAGCCTTGAGCTACCATCTGGTCTGTTTCTTAAGATTATACCAGTTTCATCCAATTTATTTCTGAACACCCATTTGGTGCCAATGACTGGATGGTCTGATGGTCTAGGAACAAGTGACCATACTTGGTTTCTCTTGAACTGATTTAGTTCATCTTGCATGGCTAATATCCAAGATTCATCAGAAATAGCTTCATTGACTGTCCTCGGCTCTATTTGCGAAACAAATGCTAGGTAATCACATGGAATTACATTACCTCTTGTTCTTACCCTACAGATGGATCACCAATAATATTTTTGAGTGGGTGATCTTTCTTGTGTCTCCATTCCTTTGGAAGATTTCATGTGTAGTTTCCTTTTGTTGCATGTCTTCCAGAGGTGGATCATCCTTGTCCTCAATTGATGTATTCTTTAGTTTCTTGGACAGTTCATCTGTATCATCATTATCACTATCTTCTTCCTTTCTCAAGGAAGGGTTAGTTTCATTAAAAATAATATGTACAGACTGTTCAATTAATAAAGTGCGTTTATTAAATACTCTATAGCCTTTGGGTTTAGAGGTGTACCCCATGAAGATACCTTCATCTGATTAGGCATCCAACTTACCAATGTCTCTTTTTCCATTGTTGTGGATGAAGCAAGGACATCCAAATGTCTTGAAGTGGCTGATCTTTGGTTTCTTTCCTTTGAACAGTTCATATACAGTCTTCTTCAGGATTGGTCTGATCATAACTCTATTGATAATGTAGCTTGCTGTGTTGGCTGCTTCAGCCCAAAATACCTTGGTAGATCATATTCTGATAACATTGTTCTTGCCATATCCAATAGAGTTCTATTCTTTCTCTCAACAATTCCATTTTGCTGTGGTGTCCTTGGTGCTGAGAAATTATGCTCAATTCCCTGATCATCACAGAACTTAGCAAATTTTCGTTCTGAAATTCACCACCATGATCTGATCAGATAGAAACAATGCTGAACTTTTGATCCTTCTAAACTTTCTTGCTGAAACTGACAAAGTTATCAAATGTGTCATCATTATGCTCTAGAAATGACACCCATGTGAATCTTGAGTAATCATCGACTATGACAAATCCAAAGTTCTTTCCTCCAAGACTGGTAGTCCTCCTTGGCCCAAATAGATCCATATGAAGGAGCTCTAAGGGTTTTGAGGTGGTTACCACTGTCTTTGACTTGAAGGAGCTTTTGGTGTGCTTTCCCTTAGCGCAAGGTCTACAGACACCTTCCATTTTTGCACTGACCTTTGGCAGACCTTCTACAAGATTTTTCTTCAACAATTTTCTCATGCCATCAATGCTGCAATGTCCTAGTCGTCTGTGCCATAATTCTGTAGATTTTTCCTTATTTGCTGCCAGACAGACATTTTGTTCTTTGAGTTCCTCAAGATAGAGCACATATAAGTTCTTTTCTCTATTTGCTTCAAAAATGACTGATCCATCCTTCAGTATGCTGCATTTCGATTCTTGAAACTGGATCTGATGGCCTCTGTCACACAGCTGGCTGATGCTAATGAGATTATGCTTCAACCATTTGACTAGCAACACATCTTCCACAACTGTTCTTCCTTTGTTATTCACAGACCCACTGCCAATTACTGTTCCTTTTCCATTATCTCCATAAGTAACTATTCCTTCTTCAGCTCGGAGATGAGTGAATAACTTATGGTTTCCTGACATGTGCCTTGAGCACCGACTATCCAAGTACCATTTGGATGCTCGAGGGTTAACCTCAAATAAAATCATCAAGTTTTAGGTACCCAAGTTCTTTTGGGTCCTGATTGGTTAGTATCATGATTTTACTTTTGATTATCCATTTCTTATGTCTTGTTGGGCATGTCATTATGATGTGTCCTAACTTGTTGTAGTGACTACATCAGGATAATTTGGTTACTTTTTCTATATATTTGAAATCAGCTTTGTATGTTATATCTTGTTCAGGTACAAATTTTGGTGTTGGATATGTTTTAGGATAAACTATGGTTTCTTCATTATCTGGGGGTGTATATCCTAACCCAATTTTCTTCTTACCTGATCTTCTAGCACCTTTTAATATTAGGGAGTTTTTACCATTTGTGAATTTTTCTAACGTGCTAGATAACTTTATGTTTTTTCTGTTAGAGTCTTGATTTCAGTTCTTAGTTCATCTACATTTTCTTGTTTTACTAATTTGTTATTTGTTTATTTTTATCTTTAAGTCTTCACATAATAATACATTTCTTCCTTTAAGTTCAGTTATTTGTTTATCTAATTCTTCATTTTCTGTTTTCAGATCAGAGTTAGTGTTTTCTAAACAAGTACTGTTTTTCTTACTGGCTTTTAAAAGTTTAGTTACTTCTTTACATTTATTATATAGTTCATTAAATGCTTCCTTTAAATTATCTGAATCAGAATCATTGCATGAATCAAAAGAGGAGTCAGAAGTACCTTATCTTCAGTATTGCCATGAAAGCCAAATGAGCTTCTTCTTCATCGCTGCAGGAGTTTGACTCACTGTCTGAGTCGCTACTGTTTTCCATGCTGCTGCCATCGCCTTCTTCTTGTACTTTCTAAACTTCTTGGAGCTCTCTTTTTTTGAGCTCTGACTTCTTGAATTTTGGACACTCAGCTTTAATGTGTCCTGGCTTTTTGCATTCATAGCAGATGGGTTCTCCTTTCTTTAGATCTTTTCCATCTGGTTTATTGAAGTCCTTGTTTCTTTTGAAGTGTCTTCTACCAGATTGGAACTTCTTCTTCTTAGCTAGAATCCGCTGCAATCTTCTAGATAGCATTGCTTCCTCATTCTCACTGTCCACATCACTTTCACTCTCATCTGAACTTGCTTCTGGTGAATCTTCTTCAGCTTTTAAGGCGTTGGAGTGCTTCTTTCTGCTAGAGGACTCTCCTAGCCTTTCCATGTTGATCTCATGGGCCATGAGGGACCCAATGAGCTTTTCTACTGACATTCTTTTTAGGTCATTAGCTTCTTCTATTGCTGTGACCTTTGGGGTCCACGAGGATGGTAAGGATCTAAGTATTTTCCTCACCATATCTCCAATCTCATAGGTTTTCCCCAGACCAGCTAGTCCATTTGTGATGTCAGTGAACCGACTGAACATTTGAGTTATGGACTCACCTGATTGCATCTAAAATCTTTCATATTGAGTGACAAGAATGTCGATTCTTGTTTCCTTCACTTTGTCTGTGCCTTCATAAGTAATCTTGAGCTTTTCCCACATTTCCATTGAGGATTTGCAGGCTGAGACTCTGTTGAACTCCTTTTACTTAGAGCACAGCATAAAATGCTCTTTGCTTTACAGTTCAAGGAGATCTTCTTTCTGTCATCATCTGTCCACTGAGCTTTCTCATTGGTGACTAGAAGATCACCTTCTTCCACTATGGACCATATCTGATAATCGTGGCCTTGTAGGAAGTACTCCATTCTGGTTTTCCAATAAGGATAATCTTCACCATCGAAGAGCGGGGGTCGGTTGACAGACTGACCTTCAATGTTGCCTTGGGCAGCCATGGATCTTTACTCTTCAGATCGTTGGATCCTTTCTTTGTCGAAGAGACTCGCTCTGATACCACTTGTTGCCCAGTTGACGAGCCCAGAGGGGGGGTGAATGGGTCTTTAAAATAATCTACAAGATACCTATAACTAAAAATATTCACACAAACGTTCTTCGAAGGATGTTAGTGACTGTTAGTTTAAATATCAAACACACAAAGAGACAATCACACAACACAAGGTTTATCCTGGTTCGGAGCTCCTTTCCTTAGGAGTCCTACGTCCAGTACCTGAGCAAACTCAGGATTTCACTAATTAGGGTACAGTCGCCCTAAGGACGCTACAGCACCCAGCTCGGCTGGTCTTCCTTCACACCCGAAGGGAACAACAACACCCTGGATACCCCACCAGGTCTTCCTTCACAACTGAAGGGAAACAACACCCTGGATACCCCACTAGGTCTTCCTTCACAACTGAAGGAAACAACAACTCAAATAGAATTGAATGAAATTCAAGCCCCTAGATCAAGCTTTTGACAAGCGAGGATATGAAGCAACGAGAACTGAGAGGAAGAACTCAAAGCTAAGCGCACTCTCAGAACTACACAAGCTCTCTCAAGATTTTCACTACAGAGTGGAGAGCAAAGAGCAAAAGCTAAAAGGAATGAAGTTCTAGGCTCTAGACTTCTTGCCGAAGAATTTTTGAATGCTTGAATACTTGATCTATTGTTGTCTCTATCTGGTCTCTGTATTCCCCTTGTGTTTCTTCTATTCTTTTGACTTGTATTTATATCTTCAATTTGAAATATAGACGTTGAAGTGTCCATTGTCTCTCTCTTGAGTAGTCGTTAGACTGAATGACACCTGGAGTCTTGGAAGCTTCCAGTCAACAGTCTTTTGATCACTTGAGCACGCAAAGAGATGAATCTTCAGAAATATCCTTTGGCTTCTATTTTGTTTAACGTTGTCAAGTGGAGCTGGATCAGAGGTCTGCACAAATGTCAATCTCAAATAGCAGATAGCAGTAGACATGAAAATAGACATGAAAATAGTAATGCCAAATAGCTAAGTCTAAAAGACGTAATCTGAGTAAGCACGATAAAGGATGATATCGTCTGCATGCATGCAGAGATACGTTCAGATCTCATAAATGCAGAAGCGTCAGAGAGATATCTATGTGGACTTTGACCAGTCAACGCTCTTAAGATGAATAAGATATCAAGTTAATACAAGATATGAAATCGATGGCTATATGACTTATGAATCATTATGAATAAGTCAGGTTGACCAAGTCATTATGAGACATAGCAAATCATTGTGGTAATGAAGAAATCGTTGTGAAACACTTATCAAATCGTTATAAAAAGAAATCGTTGTGTTCACTGAAGAAATCGTTATGAAACACTTATCAAATCGTTATACAAAACAAATTGTTGTGTTCACTGAAGAAATCGTTATGAAACACTTATCAAATCGTTATACAAAGCAAATCGTTACGCTTTCTAAAGGAATCATTGCGATAACTTATAGAATCGTTATGACAGGCAAGTCGTTACGCACTCTAAAGAAATCGTTACGATGACTTATAGAATCGTTATGACAGGCAAGTCGTTACGAGCTCTAAAAAAATCGTTACGGTAACTTATAGAATCGTTATGACAGGCAAGTCGTTACGAGCTCTAAAGAAATCGTTGCGATGACTTATAGAATCGTTATGACAGACAAGTCGTTACGAGCTCTAAAGAAATCGTTACGATGACTTATAGAATCGTTGCGACAGGCAAGTCGTTACGAGCTTTAAAGAAATCATTGCGATGACTTATAGAATCGTTGCGACAGGTAAGTCGTTACGAGCTCTAAAGAAATCGTTGCGATAACTTATAGAATCGTTATGACAGGCAAGTCGTTACGCACTCTAAAGAAATCGTTACGATGACTTATAGAATCGTTATGACGGGCAAGTCGTTACGAGCTCTAAAGAAATCGTTACGGTAACTTATAGAATCGTTATGACAGGCAAGTCGTTACGAGCTCTAAAGAAATCGTTGCAATGACTTATAGAATCATTATGACAGACAAGTCGTTACGAGCTCTAAAGAAATCGTTACGATGACTTATAGAATCGTTGCAACAGGCAAGTCGTTACGTGCTCTAAAGAAATCGTGCGATGACTTATAGAATCATTGGGACAGGCAAGTCGTACGAGCTCTAAAGAAATCGTTACGATGACTTATAGAATTGTTGCGACAGTCAAGTCGTTACGAGCTCTAAAGAAATCGTTACGATGACTTATAGAATCGTTGCGACAGTCAAGTCGTTACGAGCTCTAAAGAAATCGTTACGGTAACTTATAGAATCGTTATGACATCGACTTGCTTGAAACAACATGACTTTTCAGTCTTATAAGGAAATCGTTATACTACTCAGAAAACCGTTATGATCTTTAATAGAAATCGATATGAACTTTGAGAAATATCATGTTGAAAAGATTAAAGCTTCAGAGAAGTAATGCATACCTTTATTGGCTTGTTTGACCTTGGTGTTTTCCTATACTTAAGACTTATGAAATATTCATTAGATATAATTGATAAACTCTTATTTGGTTTTGTAATCATCAAAATATATATATGTAATTAATTAAAATTACATGGGGACAGACTGATCATCAGTTTTGTAGTCGTCGTGCTCTAGTGTGTGTTGTACACTTTTTGAGTTGTGTGGCCTCACTGTGTGAGGGGTGGATGTAGGAATCACTGGTGTGATTTTCGAACCACTTAAAAATCCTTTATGCAATGGTTTGATCGATATCTTGTACTAGATGTTTGCATAGGATTTCGATCTCACTACTTGTACAATTGCTTCACACATTTTATTCACACAATTCACACTTACACACATCAGATCAATAATAGTTTCTGCTGAATAGATCTATAAATCGAAGTGATTTTTGAATTGCTTAGCTTCTGCATAATTTGGTGTTAGATCTATTGAACCCCCCTTCTAGATCTGTTCATACTCTGAATTCGATCCTACACAGGCTAAATCGACAGTTGGAGTCAAAATAGTGACGGCCCACGTCGTCGTGAAAACATCAGTCGAAGTAAAGCCCATAATCGCGACGGCCCACTATGTCACGTGCACAACATGAATGCAAGGGTGAACCCCGTCACGTTTCAAATGTGGCAGTGAGCTCAGTTCACAGGCCGAACCCACCATTACCACAGAAAACCTACACATATCTGATGCAAATACCAAACTAAAGCAATAAATATGATATCCATAACATGGCAAACCACCCATACATGCTTTCCACCCTTTAAATCATTTAAATCAAACTAAAACAAGAGGGTAGTCTCCGTACCACTGAACGAGTTCGAAGAACATGAAGAACACCTCGCCGCCGCCATGTCCACGCTCCGGACGCCATCCTCGCGTGGAACCCACGCCGCACGAGCCACCAGAAGTCCGAAACACTGGAGGAAGCCCCTCAACTGCTCCCCCTTCGCCTAGACAGAGCTCCTCTGCTCTGTCGGTGCGAAAAAGGGCAATTAAACCTCGGTTCAAAATCGCGACGTAGTCAGACGTCGCGTTTAAGAGTTAAACGCGACGACCCTAACCGTCGCCAATCGAAGCCCAAAGCGCCGCTCAACAAAAAAGCAGTTCTGTGAATCTCGATGAGGCAAACCGTCGCATTTCAAATCGCGACGATTTCCTCCGTCTCGTTTACAACCAGTGAACCAACAGGATATTTGGGCTAGAACCTCTAGCCCACAATGCCCATACAACACACAGACACCACAAACAAGGCCCAATGGCCACACTTTGGCCAAGAGCACCACACCAGAACCGCTAAAACACGGATCCGAAAAATCGCGTCGTTACAACGATTGCATCAAATTGTGTGCCACGTAGTTTTCATTGCATGTCTGATTCGTGACCTATCGTACCGTCATGATTAGACCTTTTCTTCCCACCCTTGGTTTTCGTGTCTATTTTGTATTAAGAAGTGTTACATGAACGTGTTGGTCATACCCGCCGCATTTCTGTTTCAATTGTCTTGAATGCGTCCATCTGTCCCCTCATTGTTTGAATGCAAGAGGTGACCCCGTTGTGATTTAGAAGATCGACTGTACACCTATTTTAACTGTTTAGGCCTTTGTAATAGGCGACGATTGAACCCGTCGCATATTTTAAAGCATACCCGAGACCTATTTTTACAATCTAAAGTGTTACTCTTGCATGATATGTGTTATAGAAGCATGTCTCAGTCTGTCCAGTGGCTTAAAACCTATAAACCCATGAAAAAGACAAAGATCTGGAAGCTTATTCTAATCGTTCTTAATTGCTTGATCTCTTCCTATTGAGATTGATATGTTCATCTTGATGATCTAGCTTGTTAAAGTGAATGAATATCATGTTAAAATACTGTAAAGCATGTTGATATAATTGCATGTTCTGTATCGTGTCATCATGTACTCGCTTTCCGCTTTGTTATAAACCGGTGGTTGTGATATTGAGACACGTTCTACACTACACTCTTGCACATATAGGCAGCCCCTTCTTAGGGGATTGGAAACTCTCTTCTGGTCATTCTGTATTGGCAGACTAGGGACCTTTCCTCTAAGACCTCTGTAAATCTCCATACTCTGTTTATTCTCTCATGGAGACCGAGTTGGTTGTACCATTGAAGTTCCCAGAAGATAGAGTGCACTTCCTCTCTCGTCTCTTTCTTGTGAGTGTGATTTATAAACATGGTCTCAAGCCATTAATGTAAAGAGTTAACTAAAAGAGTAAATTGTGTTGTTATGCTGCCGAAATTCTCTCTCGACTATTGTTATCATGTAATCATGTTTACATGACTTGTTTTTCTTGAAACCATCACGAACGTGATATTGGGCTATATAATTCTTGAAACTCGTGTTATTGGCCATGGATGACGGTGGTATCTACATTTGAAAATCGTGAGATCCTGACAGGGCACGGCTTGTGTCCAAGGGCTCCAGTCTAGCCCAATGATGAAGGGTCATAAATGTACTGTTAACTATGGGTATAATGATTACTGGCATTGCATCTGCGCTGGAAAATAGTGTCATGTTGAATTTTAGATACAATAACCACATACACGTGTCCTAGTGTGCATTCTATGGTGGCATAGATTCTTAGTGCACATTAGTGTCTTCGTGCCAGATTAAGTGTTATGTATTAAAAGTTCTTGCTCGTGCTTGCTTGCTTGCTTGATATGGCCATCATGCGTTCTTGCAAATATTGATATACTGCGTGCTTGTACATACTACTCTACTACTAGTTCTTCCTTGTTACATCACTCTAGATCTTGTTCATTCATTCTCGTTCAATCTATCTTGTACATGTATCGAGTTTAAATTGGATTTATCGTACATGCATATCTTGTTAATTGTGTATGCCTAGTTCTTAAATTGTTAATCACTTATATCATTACCCACATATTGAGATATAAATCCTATTGGGCTAGTTTGCTCATTTACTTTTCAACATCATAGGTGACATTGACGAGGAAGCTAAAGGAATGACTTTGATGGGAATGCGTCGGAGTGATGAGCATGATCCAACCATAGCGTCTAATACTAGTTTCTTTTGAGAGTTAGATCATTTAGCAGGTAGTGAGGTTACATGTAATTTTCCTTTATTGAGTCATAGTCCTGTAGATCAACAATGAAAGTGTATGTAATAGTTCTATTTTGAAACAAAGTGTTTGATATTTGAATACATGCTAGTTGTGTTCATTATTTAGGCCCTATTATTATGCATTTGTTAATACACATCTATTGCTCACTAGCTAGAGGCTTATTTTCTGACTGCTCACGTCTCGGAATATTGACTTTTAACTTTAAATATTTCCGCTGCGTAATTCTCGGGACATGACAATTTAGTGGTATCAGAGCCTACGAAACAATAGGAATATTTAAGTCATAGATTTGAGTGATACCCAAGAATCTACGTCAAGGAAAAACAACATATAGTACCTGGTGAGAATGGGTAGAGACTGGGAATAAACTAGTTTTTGAACTAAGCACCCACACCCATAAATCTCTATGATATGACCAAGAACATTAATTGGTTGCTATTTTCTCGGAAACTACATAAATTCCTTAGCAATGGCATGCAACCAGTGACAAGCAATGCAGGAAACAGTGGCAGGACTCATTCAAGCCCTGCAAAATGTAGTGCAGGCTGGAGCTCAAGCTAGAGCTAGAATGGAGTTGGCGATCTGCATCGCAGCTTCAGGAGTTTGAATCCCCCTCACTTCTTTGGATCTCCCGATCCAAATGATGTGGAAAATTGACAAGAGGAAATGGAAAGGATTTCCAGGTAATGCAGTGTACCAATCGGGAGAAGGTGTTGTTGGCCACTTTTCAATTTAGCAAGGATGCTAGGGCCTGGTGGAAGGCCACATCGGCTAGAGGCAAATAGGTTCATGGATGGGTTGCAGCCCATGTTATTCAGAAGTTGGGACCACACAACATCCACACTTACGTGGAAATGGTCCAGAGAGCTCAACTAGTGGAGGATACTATGGCCAAGGTGAAAGGCATGAGGGGGAAAGAGACTGCGGAGCTGGTCTTTGTTAAAAAAGGAGTGGTCGATACAGTTGGTACTTTCCACAACAACAACGACAATAACAACAATAACGAAAACAACAAAAGGCCAAACACTGGGAAAGACTATGGCATGGAGAAAAAGATCAAAGTAGAAGAAACATCGATGTGGAGTATTGCAAATTTTGTAATAAGCTGGACATAAAGCGGATGAGTGCTGGAAGAAGGCCGGAGCTTGCCTGCGATGTGGAAGTCACGATCATTGTATACCTAACTGCCTATGTTAAAGGATCAGGTTGGATGGAACAAGGCATGGTAAAACATCATGGGTGTGTGAATGCGTTGACCGAGCGGAACTTTGAAAAGAGGTATGGTGAAAGATGTTAGTTTTTCTAATCTTTAGACTCATCTTGTAATATCTAGTCTATTCCTAAGTGGGGAGATGAATTAGAGAACAATTGAAGAATGAACTTGCTAGTTTTACCATAGCTCATCATATGAATGATGGTAGAGTTTGAACAACCACAAGAGAGGAAAAGAAAAGAGTTGGAAGGAATTATATGTAAAGTATGTATAACCTTTAAGGTGGATACAAGTTGGGTTTATTAAAAATCGGATCTTGAACCAAATCAAGACCGAGGTGTGAGTTCACTTGACTGGCTGTATGAGTTTGGACCAAACTGTCAAGTGGGGAGGGTGCAGCACCCCAAAAATTTAATAATTTGAAAATTAGAAATAAATTGAAAATAATAAATGTGATATTATTGAATAGTAAAAACGTATGTGCCATTATCGTATCTAAAAAAAACACATCAAAAATTTCATAAAAATCATAGTTCAACTCTAAATAATACTCCCTAATGACCCCAAAGAAAATCATGTAAAGAAAAATCCGATGGCTGAGTTTAAGGCGTGTTGTGACCGATTATCGTAATTAGAGAATGAGTCGGAAAATCATTATCACATGTACTTAAGTGAGTCCAAAAATAAATAAAAGTATGGATGGACCTCCAAACAATGGGTATTGACAACCCAATGAAAGAAATGGACAAAAGATATCTTTTGGCCCACAAATAAATTCAAGAAAGAAATATCATAGAAACTTGTAACCCTAATTGGGGAAGAAAAAAATGGGCAATTAGGGAAAATCTAAGACATTAGACTTCCATGTTTACTCAAATTCGCGCACAACCATATTATGGAGTTTCCTAATGGTTCTCCTACTCTAATTGGGATGGGAATTCTCACAATAGGGAAGGGATTAACCAAAACTCAGAGCTCTCCTTTCCTGGACATATTAGGACGCCTAAACAACTCTAAACACTAAATACTCATCATAAACCCCTTGGGGACGAGTTACCAATTTGCTGGGGTCGTGAGTAGCAGTGCTTGAGCACCAGAGGAGGTGGAGATCGCCCCAACTGAAGCTCTCTTCCCCAAGCTGTGTTCTGCATCGACTTGCAGAAGACTTCTCAAGGAATCGTTCAAAGGTAGGTGTTCTCGTGCCAAACAAGAAAAAATCATATACCATGTTAAAGCTCATCGTGTCTAGTTTCAAATGCACCTATTTTCCCTAATTTTCATCGAGCATGCCACCAGTATTAAGCATTTTTCAAGGGTCGCATATGATTTGGGATTTTCATATTAATACCATATTTCTTTTATCACAAGACCGAATTGAGTCAACACAAAAGCATAGATCTCTTCTACTCATTGTGCTCTACAACATTCATGTTCATATATTTTTCCCTATAGCCCTAGATCTCTAGTTATAGACCTTACATGCATGATTGCAACATTTTTCACTGTCTTTGAGAACACTAAACCTCGACCACTCCAGACGTCACGTTTTAGAGACTAGTATCGCGACAGCGTAACCTGTCACGATTACCTAAAGGCGGCAACCAAGTTTGTCGTGATTCCCTTTCGTTCTAATAGGATCTGATTGCATCAAACTGTATGCAACGTAGTTTTCAGTGCATGTCTGATTCGCGACTTATCGTATCGTCGCGATTAGACCTTTCTTCCCACCCTTGGTTTTTGTGTCTATTTGTATTAAGGAGTGTTGCATGAACGTGTCGGCCATACTCGTCGCATTTCTATTTCGATTGTCTTGAACGCGTCTATCTGTCCCGTCACTATTTGAACGCGACAGGTGGCCCCGTCGTGATTTAGAAGATCGACTATACACCTATTTTAACTTTTTAAGCCTTTGTAATAGGCGACGAATGAACCCGTCGCGTATTTTATAGCTTACCTGAGACCTGTTTTTATAGTCTAAAGTGTTAATCTTGCATGCTATGTGTTATAGAAGCATGGCTCAATTTGTCCAGTGGCTTAAAACCTATTAACCCATGAAAAAGACATAAAGATCTGAAAGCTTATTCTAATCCTTCTTAGATGCTTGATCTCTTCCTCTTGAGATTGATATGTTCATCTGATCATCTAGCTTGTTAAAATGAATGAATATCATGTTAAAATACTTCAAAGCATGTTGATATAATTGCATGTTCTATATCGTGTCATCATGTTATCGCTTTCAGCTTTGTTTTAAACTAGTGGTTGTGATATTGAGACATGTTCTACACTACACTGTTGCACATATAGGCAACCCCTTCTTGAGGGATTGGAAATTCTCTACTGGTCATTCCATATTAGCAGACTAGGGACCTTTCCTCTAAGACCTTCGTAAATCTCCGTACTCTGTAGATTCCCTCATGGAAACCGAGGTTGTTGTACCATTGAAGTTCTAGAAGATAGAGTGCACTTCCTCTCTCGTCTCTTTCTCATGAGTGTGATTTATAAACATGGACTCAAGCCATTAATGTAAAGAGTTAACTAAAAGAGTAAATTGTGTCATTATGCTGTCAAAATTCTCTCTCGACTATTGTTATCATGTAATCATGTTCCACGACTTGTTTTTTCTTGAAACCATCATGAACGTGATATTGAGCTATATTCTTCTTGAAACTCGTGTTATTGGCCATGATTGACTGTGGGTATCTACATTTGAAAATCGTGAGATGTTGATAGGGCACAACATGTGTCCAAGGGCTCCAGTCTAGCCCCAATGATGGAGAATCATAAATTTACTGTTAACCATAGGGTTAATGATTACTGACATTGCATCTGCACTGGGAAATAGTGTCGTGTTGAATTCTAGTTACAATAACGACATACACGTGTCCTAGTGTGCATTCCAAGGTGGCATAGATCCTTAGTGCACATTAGTGTCTTTGTGCCTAAATAAGTGTTGCATGTTAAAGTTCTTGCTCGTGCTTGCTTGCTTGCATGATACGACCTGTAATGGCCCTGGATATATATACCCAATAAGGGTCCATATCCAGATCCGTCTCCTGCGAACGGACCGAAGTCTCACAACGGATAGCTCGTACGAGTGTCTAGGAAGATTATAAAAGACAAACCACAACAGTATGAGACACAAGAAAGAACATGTACTCATAACTGCATATACAATTTACAACTGTCCCATTACATTATTACATGTCCAAATTAAAAAGAGTACAACTACCTGGGGCATACCCCAAGGGAGCACAAGCTCACACAACTCTACTAACACTACTGCTGGTGGTACAAGTCTATCACAACACCTCCTCAAGCGACACCAACGGTAAATCCTGAAAAGAACTGTAAGGGAGTGAGCCTCAATAAGTCACTGGCTCAGTAGGGAACCACCCAAAACCATACTCAACACAGGAGAACCTCAACCCCAACGGGTCCCACTGAAAACACCGGAAGCCAAACCATATCATGCTCACAACAAAGCATAATCAACAATATAAAACATAATTAACTCAATTGTTGCAAATCTCGGAAAGACGAAGAGACAACAACACCATTAGTCCACTCATAAATGTAAAGCCTAGGCCACAAGCCTCACAGGCACACTACCTCAACAGCTGGTCGCCTAAACTATAAGCCACACAGGCAAAGCATTGCCTAAGCTACTAGCTTCACTGGCAAGCCTCTAAACATATGGGTAACAGGATTGCTAACTAAGACCTAATCCTTTATACCCTTAAATCACGATGTATCGAATATCACACTTAAGAAACATGACTGGCTACCACGATGCCAATCCATCGCACACTAAATCATATTCAGAAACTTACCCATGGAAGGGTAAAACACAACAAGTGGAAGGTCTCACTGCATGACCTCCACTTCACCGCCTGAAAAAGCTAGTACTCAACGTACTACGAGAAACTAGTACCCACAAAAGGTAGAGGTACCTACCACCACAGGGTACCACCACTGAAACACAAACACAACTGTGCCACCACCTGGCCACATCATAACCAGTCAAAACCACAACTAGTGAGTCTCCGCTCACCAACCACAATGACAACCGTGCCAATACCATGGCACATATAAACGAGTAAAACTACAACTAACACACGCTATAACCAATAGCAAAGCACGAGCGGAAAGCACGACGCCACCACACGGGACAGACTATGGTTCATGACGCTAGTATCCAACCCGGACAACACAGCACAAGAACTACCTCTCAGTCTCGCAGTCACAGACGTAAGATCCAATTGCCGCTCCACAACACAAGTAAAGCCAAAGAACTGTGGAGACCAACCAAACCACCACAACCTACAAGTCACACACCCTGCAGGCCCATGCCTGTCACCTTTAGCGACTGTGGCCCGAGCTCTCTAAAGTGAGGCACTGGTAACAGGACTAGCCAGGGCCCAGTACGTCTACTCGTGTCCGTAACCCCCAGCTACGAGCGCGCTACAAGTGACTAAACACAAACTCTCACAAGTCACTGTCCCACTGCCGTCTTTCCCTCATCCGGACGACAACTCTCCCCGAGATTGAGGGTGTCCAGGAAGACGACAAGACCTCGACGATACCACTACACCGGGACAAGCCCCGAGCACACACAGGTGCCTGGCTCACACAAAACCTGGGGCTCTCCAACTGAAAAGGCATTTCGGAATAGGCGCCAGACCACCAAAACTCGGCAATGCACTAATCACATCATAAACTCATACAATCTTTATTATAAACCACAGTACAAACTAAGGACTAGCTTGACCTGGTCACTCCGTGACCCACAAGCTATCCTACACAAACATACATGTAAATCACGGTAGTCAACCATACCTGGCCTATCATTAGTCACAAGGTGACTCCACGGCCACGTCAAACTCTTTACTCGGTAACCACTTAATAACCATACTTACACTCCATTAATTAACCATCTTAACCAATCTATAATCACATATTAGAAAACTAGGGCTAGGTTCACATAGGGACCTCACTGCCCACCACTACGACAACCGGTGCATGTGCCATACGCACACACACACACACGAAACACCACCACAACGGAGCGCGACGGACTAAGGCGTCACCTTCCCATTCTCGACGTCAGCAATCTCCACTCCATGCGCGACACGCGGCACACATGCAGACGTCAACCCCAGCAGCGGCAACGAAAATGCGACCCCTACTGCCGTCGCATTCAGAACGTGACCTACACCTCCGTCGCGTTCACATTTAGTGAACCAACGGGCACCACGGGCCTAACCTGCCGGCCCACTAAGCTCCATACAATGCGCGGAAACCACAACCAAGGCCCAATGACCCCATATTGGTCATGAGCAATACGCCAAAACCAATAAACACAAATCTGAACTACCACTAATCCACGATCCGCAAAGATCCGAAAAATGCGCTACGTTACATTACTATCACCTAAAAAGGAATGTCGTCCTCGACATTCAAACGAGCGACAATAAACCACACTATCACCTAAAAAGAAACAAAGCCATATGCAGTGCTTCCTCTACATCTTCTTCCAAGCTTGCTCATTCTCATACTTGCTCTGCCTTCCCTTTATTTTTAATTTATTCTGTAATTACTTTATTTTCTGAATTTATTCTGCCATTCTTTATCTTTCAACCATAGGCGATTTTATCCTGCTATTAGCGCTTTATCTCCTTAGACTGAACCTACTTTCACATTTTCCGAGCAATTCTACCTAGCCGATAGTGCTTTATCTGCTTGGGCTCGATCTATTTCCACATTTTCCTGGTTATGTTTGCAACCTTTCTTTCTGAGCCATTTTCTTGCTTAAATCCTTTCACTTTACATTATTTAAAATTTCAAATTTCCTGATGTTATCTCACTATTTATTTATCACCACTAACCATCATTTAGCTCAATTATGCACCAGACTTTAAATTCTCCTTTAATTACTTAAACTTTAAATAATTTATGAATATTAAATCTTCCATGCTTCCTCTGCGTTACTCATATCATACTAAACCTTTCGCCAAATATTTCATGAATTCTGGATTCCCTTAATTCATTAATAACTTATTTCGCTTCAAATTATACTTTCCAACAAACTTTACATTTAATACCACTTGATTGACTCCACTCATATTCTATCTGCTGCCTCATTTGCTTCACACTAAATTCTGAATCTTGGCATATATTAATATTGATATACTTTTCCCTTTATATATTTTCCTTGCTTCAAACAATATTCTTTAACTGATTTAACAAACCCAATTCATATCTTTTCATATCTTCCATTCTCATTGCTACACATACCCGAAAATTCACCTTTACCTTTATTCAAGCCTTGCTCAATTATATGACATCAAATATCGAAATTTCTTTACCATTAAACTGATTATACTGCTCCTCACCTTTCTGCTTCCTTTCTCTATGCCATAATCTGCACACAATTCCTTAATCGAGTATTATAACTTTTTTTAAAATTCTACATATATTCTTATAACAAAATTCATTTATTCATCCGAATCACCTTACTGCATATCATTACACAAATTCTTATTACACATTTCCTAAATTATTTAATTATCATTATTCAATAATCTATCATATTTTTTTTCTCCCACTTGATCATTAATACTAAATTTTATCTTTACTATCAATAACATAGCACCATTTCTGCAAAATATTTCTCTTAACTAGTTTACTAGCTGACTAATTTACAGGTGCCATTTATTGTACAATCTTTCTTACTTTCCACCAATAACTATAAACTAAAATTATTTCTTTAAAACACAATGATTTATTCTACTTGATTTCTTTATTCCACATTACTAACTTACCACCAAATATACACATTTTCACTGTTACAGCTCATTCACAAATATCCATTCATAATCCACTTTGCTATTCCCCATTACTTTTCAATAGACTTAACCTTGTCCATTCTAACTTACATAGCTTCAACTTTAATTATTTAGCTTTAACTTCAATCTGCCTCTGGCACCAATTTTCCCTTCTCTGCTTCCACAATCTACACACAAATGCTAACACCACTACTCTTATCTTTAACACTGCAACAACCTTATACAAACCTTTATGCGAAATCCTTATCCATTGCCTTCTACTAAACAGACATTTCGCCCTTATGAAATTCCTGGAAAAAAAATCTGACTTCCCACTGCTCTTTTACTCTCTCTTTAATCAACCAGTCACCTTTACATCCACTTACATGAGTTTCTATATCAAACTTTCTATTATCCTTATTATTTATATCACCATTACCCTTAAATTCGTTACTGCAATTATTTCTAATCACAAATCACATTTACGAATCATCTTGATCACTGCTTCTCTGCTTACCATCCTCTCATCTCAAGGTAGACTACTTCACTTGATCATTTCAAACCTAACATGCCCTTAATCATAATATTATCCAAGCAACTTCTTAACACTTTATTAACATAAATCTCAAATACAATGACTATCTCTACTACAATTCTCAACCACAATTCACCCATTTAACAGTTCTAATCACAAAGCCCTATTTCTCATCATAACACAATTCTTTCTATTATTCCATCACATCACTACTTTATACCTTTCTCTACCAGCTCTGATTCTCATTAAAACACTTTTTAGTGAATTTCATAACTGAATGCACTAATTCTTTCAATTTCTATAATAAAGAATCTTTAATCAATTATACTTTAACCATAATCCAATAATCACTCATACTACACCACCAATCATATCTGCTATTACCCACAACTACTGATCTAACCAACTATACATACAATTCATATACCAAAGCTCATATAGAAACCGTACTAAAAAGCACAGGAAACTACATACTTACTACCAGCAGTGGACATTAAATCATGTATTGGGACATTGTAATATTAATGTCTCTTCATATTCTAACAGGATAATTGCTCTGATACCAACTGTAACAGCCCTAGATATTTATACCCAATAAGGGTCCATATCCAGATCCGTCTCCCATGAACGGACCGAAGACTGGCAAGGGATAGCTCGTACGCGTGTCCAGGAAGAATAAAAAAAACAAACCACAACAGTAAGATACACAAGAAAGAACATGTGCTCATAACTGCATATACCATTTACAACTGTCCCATTACATTATTACATGCCCAAATTAAAAAGAGTACAACTACCTGGGGCATACCCCGAGGGAGCACAAGCTCACACAACTCTACTAACAGTACTGTTGGTGGTACAAGTCTGTCACAACACCTCCTCAAGCGACACCAATGGTAAATCCTGAAAAGAACTGTAAGGGAGTGAGCCTCAATAAGTCACTGGCTCAGTAGGGAACCACCCAAAACCATACTCAATGCAGGAGAACCTCAACCCCAACGGGTCTCACTGGCAACACCGGAAGCCAAACCATATCATGCTCACAACAAAGCATAATTAACAATACAAAACATAATTAACTCAGTTGCTGCAAATCTCGGAAAGACGAAGAGACAACACACCATTAGTTCACTCAATAACTGTAAAGCCTAGGCCACAAGCCTCACAGGCACACTACCTCAACTGCTGGTCGCCTAAACTGTAAGCCACACAAGCAAAGCATTGCCTAAGCTACTAGCTTCACTGGCAAGCCTCAAACATATGGGTAACAGGATTGCTAACTAAGACCTAATCCTTTATACCCTTAAATCACGATGTATCGAATATCACACTTAAGAAACAGGACTGGCTACCACGATGCCAATCCATCGCACACTAAATCATATTCGAAAACTTACCCAAGGAAGGGTAAAACACAACAAGTGGAAGGTCTCACTGCATGACCTCCACTTCACCACCTGAAAAGGCTAGTACTCAACGTACTACGAGAAACTAGTACCCACAATAGGTACAAGTACCTACCACCACTGAAACACAAACACAACTGTGCCACCACCTGGGCACATCATAACCAGTCAAACCACAACTAGTGAGTCTCCGCTCACCAACCACAACGACAACCGTGCCAATACCATAGCACACATTAACGGGTAAAACTACAACTAACACACGCTAGAACCAATAGCAAAGCACGAGCCAGAAAGCACGACGCCACCACACGGGACAAACTATTGATTCATGGCGCCAGTATCCAACCCGGACAACACAACACAAGAACTACCTCTCAGTCTCGCAGTCACGGACATAAGGTCCAACTGCCGCTCCACAACACAAGTAAAGCCAAAGAACTGTGGAGACCAACCAAACCACCACAACCTACAGGTCACACAACCTGCAGGCCCATGCCTGGCACCTTTAGAGACTGTGGCCCGAGCTCTCTAAAGTGAGGCACTGGTAACAGGACTACCCAGGGCCTAGTACGTCTACTGGTGTCCGTAACCCCCAGCTACAAGGGCGCTATAAGTGACTAAACACAATCTCTCACAAGTCACTGTCCCACTGCCGTCTTTCCCTCAGCCAGACGACAACTCTCCCCGAGAGTGAGGTTGTCCAAGAAGACGACAAGACCTCGACGGTACCACTACACCGGGACTATCCCCGGGCACACACAGGTGCCTGGCTCACACAAAACATGGGGCTCCCAACTGAAGAGCCATTCCGGAATAGGTGACGGACCACCAAACTCGGCAATGCACTAATCACATCATAAACTCATACAATCTTTATTATAACCCACGGTACAAACGTAAGGACTAGCTTGACCTGGTCACTCTGTGACCCACAAGCTATCCTACACAAACATACACATAAATCACGGTAGTCAACCATACCTGGCCTATCATTAGTCACAAGGTGACCTCCACTGCCACGTCAAACTCTTTACTTTGTAACCACTTAATAACCATACTTACACTCCATTAATTAACCATCTTAACCAATCTATAATCACATATTAGAAAACTAGGGCAAGGTTCACATAGGGACCTCACTGCCCAACCACTACGACAACTGATGCATGTGCCATACATGCACACACACACACGAAAACCACCACAATGGAGTATGTGCCATGCACATCCTCAAACCACGTAAACACACACGAACTATTTAAATGACATACTTTAGAGGTGTTACAGGTGCCAATGCACCTGACACCACGATAACACCACACCGATTATGTAAACCACCTACTAACCATGTGGGCAACCTGCTCACAGAGTTTCACTGGTGTCAATGCACCTCACACCAAAGCTATGCACAATAAACGACGATAATCGGATAACCAAAACACCAAAAGCATGCAAAGCAGAACCCTCGGCTGTGATCGCGACAGAGGCCATGACCACCTTCTGATCGCGACACCACGATATGTCACAATAAGAAACCCTGTCGCGACGGGTCGGCCTGCCGCTACCTGGTCGCGACAGCAGGGTCCGTCGCCTTCTCAGGCGAAAACCCTAATCCGTGAACCATCTTCGGATCTTCCATGCAAACCACCCAAAACATGATTTCAACACGGTTTTCATGCTCATTTCACCTCCTAGACATGGTATCTACTGTTTTTAAAGTAATAAACAAACCGATATGCAATCCATGTAACAAATCAAGGTAGAACTCCCTACCTACATGAAGAATGCGCAATCCATGCATGGCGCGGCATTTCTCCCACTCCTCGCGACGTCCTCGCGTCGAGAGCGCGACGAGAACTCCTCCGAAATGCCGAATCACTCAGAAAACCTGCGACAACTTCTCTCCCGGTCGAGCAGAGCTTGTCAAAGCTTAGTTCGGCCAGCCTGCTTAAAAACCACACAGCGGTTGGGTTCACGGCGTACCCTTCCGTCGCGACCTGATCGCGACGGACTAAGGCGTCGCCTTCCCATTCCAGACGTTAGCAAGCTCCACTCCATGCGTGACACGCGGCGCACATGTAGACGTCAACCGCAGCAGCGGCAACCAAAACACGACCCCTACTTCCGTCGCAATCAGAACGCGACCTACACCTCCATCGCGTTCACATTCAGTGAACCAACCGGCACCACGGGCCTAACCTGCCGGCCCACTAAGCTCCATGCAGCATGTAGAAACCACAACCAAGGCCCAATGACCCCATATTGGTCATGAGCACCACGCCAAAACCAATAAACACAGATCCAAACTACCACTAATCAACGATCCGCAAAGATCCAAAAAATACGCTACGTTACACGGCCATCCTGCGTTCTTGCAAATATTGATATATTGTGTGCTTGTACATACTTCTCTACTGCTAGTTCTTTCTTGGTACATCACTCTAGATCTGGTTCAATCACTCTCGTTCAATCTATCTTGTACACTTATTGAGTTTAAATTGGATTTATCGTACATGCATATCTTGTTAATCTGTGCTTGCCTAGATCTTAAATTGTTAATCACTTATATCATTACCCACACATTGAGATATAAATCCTATTGGGATAGTTTGCTCATTCCCTACTTTTCAACATCATAGGTGACATTGATGAGGAAGCTGAAGAAAATGACGTTGATGGGAATGCGCCAAAATGATGAGCGTGTTCCAACCATAGCCTCTAATACTAGTTTCTTTTGAGAGTTAGATCAATGTAGTAGGTAGTGAGGTTACATGTAATTTTCCCTTTATTGAGTCTTAGTCCTGTGGATCAATAATGAAAGAGTATGTAATAGTTCTATCTTGGAACAAAGTGTTTGAGATTTGAATACATGCTAGTTGTGTTCATTATTTAGGCTCTATTATTATGTATGTGTTATTACACATCTATTGCTCTCTAGCTAGAAACTTATTTGCTGATTGCTTACGTCTCAGAATATCAACTTTTAACTTTAAATATTTCCGCTACGTAATTCTCGGCACGTGACAACTCAAATCAAACAAAAAGCCTTCATCCTCACTGCTACTGAGTATTTCACCAAGTGGGCGAAAGCCGAAGCATTTGCATAAATCAAAGGACCAATTGTATGCTGGTTCATCATGAAGAACATCATCTCATGGTTTCGAGTGCCAAGCAACCTCGTCACCGACAATAGACCCCAGTTCATATCACAAGAGCTTCAGGACTTGTGTAAGAAATTTAACATCACTCTGCTGTAGACATGCGAAATTGACACCACCGCGGGCAAATTTCAAATTATGCCATGATGCCACAAAATGGCCTTCTTTTACCTTGCAAGAGTTTTTCTAATTATTTAGGGATTTTCCTCAACTTTTCCGGTGCTTCCCCCATCATTTTCCAAGGCTTATGGAGAAAATTGCAAATCACGACTGGGTATATCATCGCGTTTATGAGAGAGATGTGAAACATGTCAGGTTTGGCAGTCGCGATTCAGTGGAAATCGATTGGCTACATCGATTTGTCATTAACGCATTGGGGTCTCACGTCACGATTCAGCATCGACTGCTGGACCATTATTAAATGCGTCGGCCCTTTACGTCGCGATTCAAAGCTGCCATATTCTCCAATAATTTCCTTATTTTATTTACGAAAACGTCGATTGCCATTTTTTGAAACGCGACGATGAAACTTTTCACAAGTTTCCATAAACGAAATGAGGAAATTCATGAACGCGACGCGATTAAGGGTCGTACTTTGGCCGTAAAATAGAATTTCAGGAACGCGACCATCCCGACCGTTGCGATTCAATCATGAACGCGACCATTGCCCCCGTCGTGATTTGTAAATGCTGTCAATAAATATACCCCATGGGCCAACGTCTTGAGGTTAAGATCTTCACGTTCAGAAAGTTGCGAGAGCCTATTTTGAGGCGAAGACCTACCGGATTGCCGTCTCAACCGCTTCAACGCCATCTCCTCCAATTCTGCCACTGATCTCCCATCACTACCAGCATCTTTCTCTCCTCCCAGTAGTCTCCTCTGTGCCATTCACTCCATCGAGGAAGCACCCCCATCTTATTTGTTTATACTGTTTTCAATTAACTCCTTTCAATCAACACACACATGCATGCATACACACACACCTAATTTTCTAGGGGTTTAAAAGCCACCACAAGGTGTGTTCATTTCGGTGTTCTACATGTTATATAATTTAATTGAGAATTGCATACTACACAATTTGGCTAATCCTCTCTCTTTTGTGTGTTTTTTTTTAGGGTAATCAATGGAAGTGCCTTCTACCACGGTCGTCCATGCTTGTAGAAGAAGAAGCGGACCCCAATCTTTCCCGTGCAATCTCCCCGCTAAAAGGGAATTCACGTGATCACTTTTCCTTTTTGCACTCACTGCACACTCTCCTTCGACACCCACGTGTGTCTGGCGATCATGCACACATCTAGGAGTTGTGCTCCATTCTTTTCTTCTATTTTATTCAATATTTTATTTGTGGACGCTCAGAGTTCTTCCAATAAATGAAAAGCATAATCTACAAATTGGCGATCATGGTGGGACATATTTTCGCCTTTCTTTTGATTACCCCCTCCATCGTGCCCCACGTGGCACCCTCCATTGGCCCCCTCGTGTGCTCCTCCTGCTTTTCCTTCATTTTTCATCCCACGTGATTAGCCAAGTGTGGATTGCAAAGGAAATTTGATAAAATAAGGTAAAATAAATAAAAAAATGATGAGTTGATTCATTTCATGTGAGATTGTTGCTTTTTCCACTTACTGCAATACCCTGAAAGCATATTGTGTGCCTGATTGCTCGTACATATATCCTACCTTCTGTGTTTTTTAAGTTTTCGGGTTGCCTTTTGAATCGTGACCGACCCAGTGGTCGCGATTCATGCCTGTAGACGCGACCAGTTAGCCAGTCGTGTTTCACTTTGTTCTGCGATGTCTTAGTCGTCACTTTTCTATATGCAGTCCGTCCATAGGGACCGGCCGCAGCGCTGACAGCCTCCTGGGCTCTCAGAACCACGACCAGGTGACTGGACGCGATTCAGTTTGAGTCGCGACATCTGTGTCCGTCGCGATTCTTACTGTGCACAGAGCACGCCTACTGTGCCATCTAGAATATCTGTGCTATAATTGCTGCATTCAAGGCATCTTGCATTTGGTCAGGGGACCTCCTTCCCTCATATCCTAGTGTAAGGCCCTCGAATTTTACCCTTTTATTTAGTTGTTTTAGTTGCTTTGTGTATATATGTATGTGTATTTACATGTATATGTAATTATTCCATACATATTGTATTATTATGATGTTATATGAGTTTACTATGTACATGTCGTTTTATTCATATTGGATATATGGTGTAAGGCCCATGATTTTTCATCTTTGGGTGATTTCTTATGTATTTATAAATGTATGCCATGGATGTATAAACTTTATTGTGCATAGTACTTACTTGTTTACATTGCGTGAATAAGTATTATTTTAATGTGTGCATTGTAGATTATATATATATATATATATATATATATATGTGTGTGTGTGTGTGTGTGTGTGTGGTGTACATAGAATTTCTGCAGTTTTAAGTTCTGTTCTGGCGGCTAGTTGGCGTCAACATCAGTTGACGTTGACCATAATCAGTGGCCACATCGATGGACGCCTACTCAGAATTGACGGCTATTGATGTTGACGTTTACCGCCCAGATCTGTTGCGATTTCAGATCCGGAAATGCCTCCAGAAATGTTGCCCTTGGTTTAGGAAACCGTCCCCCGACGGTAACCCAACCTTACCCAATTTCGTCTCCGACCCTAGCTCTATAAAACACCCCATCTCCGGCCAGATCTAACCCTTTTGGCTCTTGAGTCAAAACCCTAGTTCTCTGTGTGAAACCCAATCTTTGAGCTCTGAAATCCGGCGACTGGAGGCTTTATTCAACGTTCTACAATGACTGGAGGAGAGTCTAAATATTGGAGAAGACTTCTACGACACCTATTTGTGCTCTGCATCAACACAAAACTCGGATCGAGGGAGTTTGAAGGCTCTTTGGCTCAGGCTGAGGAGGACATCTTCGACCCTAATCATCGATTGAGGAATTTTCTGAAGGCAAGTAACCCTTTCACATCACTCCTACGTACATCTAGTAGGTCTTAGGTAATTTTTTGGATTTTATTCGTGTCTTGGAACCCTAATTTCACCATGTTTCTTGTGTTCAGTCTGTGTTTTGCACAGACAGGAACTTAACGGTAGGATCCTTTGCCGTTAAAATCTTGAGTTGGCGGCGACCTTTGTTGTCAACCTGATAAACGGCCACCTGCATGCCGTCAAGTTCGCCAGACTGCAACAGTGTGCATGTCTGACCTATATGACCTATTTTTCGGATTTGTACGTATGAGGATATAATGTAAAAGTGATATGCTATAAAATACTATTATTGGATCATGCTGTGCAAAATTTATGAATTTCTGTGGAATACCCTATTTATCTGAAATTTCTGAAATGCATTTTAAACAGGTTTTTAATCTTGTAAAATTCTGTTTATGCAATCTGTGTGGAATCCAAGTGTCATAAAATTTTTGTGCAATGTTTATGGGTTTCAGTTCATGCTGTAGAAATTTGGGAAATTTCTGATATCTATATAAATTATTACATTTTCTGAATGGTAAAACAGTGAGCATGTTTTATTAATACAGAAATTCAGATAAATAGTGTGGAAATAGTTAATTCCTAGAAATGACATATGTTTAGGACTATTAGTATCCATGTGCAGAATGAGTTGTGGGTCTGAACAATGAAAATCCATCTTAGTTTGACTATGTCTACTTTGTATAATACCACTGTTAGAATTTTCTTAATTTGTGTGTAATTTAAAAAAATGCAAAATTTGGTATGCATGATGGGTAACCTGTTGCAAGTTTGTGGTTAATTTTCGTACTGAAATGATAATAGTAACTACCTATGATGGTTTTATGTGAACATTGATCTATTAATACATGTTAATATGGTTGTTAATAAAATCTGCTAATTTCAACATGATTAGACTTGTTTCGAATCTGTTTAATACTGAGAACAGTAGTACCATGCTAGTTAATACTGAAGTATGTAAATGTGTGAGCATGAAATGGATGTCTTAAAATTGTGCATTAAGTGTGTGTTAAAAGATTAGAGAAAATGTGTAAATGTGCCATGGGTGACATTGCTACCTTAGAGGGCTATGGAACTGTACCGTAGTAAAGTCCCTACGGAAAGGTTCATATGTGTGTGATATCCCATGGGCATTGGGATGAAATCCTGGAGGCGGACAAGTACCACTGGTTAGGGTGGACAGTGCTTCTCCCGGTTCTGTGCAGTAACTAAGATTTATCAGTGAAATGTCTAGGTGATAGATATGTGTGTGATGTGATTAGTGTGTGTCCTTCTAGAGGTGGTTTGGACTATGTGTCATGGCATATAATTAAGAATATGTGAGCATGTGTGTGAGAGTGTGAACATGTGAACTAGATAAGTGAAATTGTGTAAATGATTAGGTGAGAATATGAATCAATGGTATAACATGTAAAATGATAATTCCTTATATGAATGTGATATATCCATGTCAAAACAACAATCTATTCATGTGTGTAAATGTGTTAACCATGTGAAAATGATCATAGAATCCATGCTAGGAATGTGTTTGTAATATGTGTAAACTCCAGGTTTAAAATGTTTATTATCTTAGCATGTGAATGTAGTTAAATGAGATTTAGTTTAGTATGTTGTAAAGTAGGTTTTAAGACATTGAAAAGTTGTTATAAATTACTCATCATGTGTAGCATGTGTAGAAATCATGTTTAGGTTTTTGAAACATTATCAAATCCATGCTTTATATGATAATGGTGTAGCATGAGAACGTGAAAAGTCATGTGATGTATGTATGTTTAGTGTGGTTGGTGTTACTTGTTGAGTTCTTTTGGACTCATTCTTGCTTCGGCGTACATGTGCAGAGATTTCTACTTCTTCCGAGGAGATCGTTAGGAGCGACTCGGAGCGGGAGTAGGAGACTTTTGTCTTGGATTCAACATTGTATTTTCTTCTTTCATAGTATGTAATAAAAGACTTTGCGTAGTCTTATGTGGACAATGTAATAATTGAAATTCTCAGTTTGTTGTAGCAGGCTCAGGTGCCAGCTCCCCGGCTGACCATGGTGGACCGTCCATCATGGAAACGTTCAAGAGGATGTCTCCACCCTCTTTTAAGGGGGAGAGTTATCCGTTACTTGCTGAGAGCTGCATGAGGGAGATCGAGAAGATCTTCCGACTATTAGGTGCGCTGAGGATGACAAAGTCACTTTAGCCACCTATATGCTACAGGTATGTGTAAATTAATTTGGTGGTTATATCTTTAAGTGTAGATTATATTGGTTTGGTCCTTATGGATGGTTTTGGCAGGAGCGAGCTGACGTGTGGTGGTCCTCGATACTACCTACTCGATTTGAGGATGGTGCTGTGGAGATTGCTTGGGATGAGTTCGTGAGGCTCTTCCGAGCCAAGTTTGTTCCGGAGCACATGCAGGACAAGATGGAGCAGGAGTTCCTCTCGTTGACTCAGGGCTCCATGACCGTGCTGGAGTACGAGGCCAGGTTTGCCGAGCTATCGAAGTATGCCCCTCATATTGTAGCTGATGAGAATAGGAAGGCGAAGAAGTTCGTGATGGGTCTGAGACCATCACTGAGGACGAGGTTGGTGGCTTTTGACCATCGTACCCTCGAGCAAGCGCTCAGTGCGGTGTGTCGACAGGAGGGAGAGATGGAGTAGTACCTGGAGGAGAAGAAGGCTTCTCAGAAGAGGCCCGCGGCTCCTTTTCAGAGGCAGGATAGGAAGAAGGTGGCTTTCCAGTCAACGCAGCGTTCTGTGGCTTCGGGAAGCAGTTAGGTACCCTCTCAACGTTCCCCTAGTGGCCAGAAGGAGTGCCCTCATTGCGGGAGGGCACATGGTGGTATGGAATTTTAGAAGATGTCGGGGAAGTGCCTGAAGTGCGGAAGCAGCGAGCACAGATCAAGGATTGTTCGAGACTTCAGAAGGGAGTCCAGCGTGGACCAGCAGCAGCAGCAACGCCAGTGACAGGACAACCAGGGAGACCTCGAGCCCCAGCTCGAGTGTTTGGGTTAGCTCGGGAGGATGCCGAGCAAGCGGAGCATGTCACTGAAGGTACAGTTCTTTTCATGGGTGTGCACGCTCGAGTTCTATTTGATACAGGTACCACTCACTCGTTCATTTCCGAGCGTTTTGCTAGGCAATTAGCATTAGAGTCAGGATTAGAGTCTGAGGAGTTAGAGGTTCCTCTATCTGTGCACACACCCGCAGGTACGGTATCGACTAGGAAGTGTATTCCATCTTTACCGGTGTGCATTGTGGATAGAGTCCTAGAAGGGTGCTTCTTCTTGCTTAAGTTGAAGGACTATGATGCTATTCTTGGTCTGGATTGGCTATAGGAGCACTATGCGTTAGTGGAATGGGAAGAAGATTTTTTTCCGCATTCCTGGTGAGGACGAGTTTTCTCATCCTTTGCCAAGAAATTTAGTGGGAAAGTTTGTCATCTCTGCCATGAAGGCGATGTGTATGGTGAACAAGGGTGTGACGCTTTTCTTGCCAGCGTGGTATTAGTACCCAAGGCTGATGAGTCACCTACTCTTGCAGAGATAGATGTAGTGCGAGAGTTTCCATATGTCTTTCTTGATGATTTATCTGGATTGCCACCGGCTAGAGAGATAGAGTTCACGGTAGAGTTGTTCCTGGCACCTCTCCTATCTCGAAGGCCCCTTATCGGATGGCACCTGCGGAATTAGCAGAGCTAAGGCAGCAGTTGTAGGATTTGTTAGATAAGGGATTCATACGCCCTAGCATTTCTCCTTGGGGCACACTTGTATTGTTTGTAAAGAAGAAGGATGGGTCAATCAGGTTATGCATCGATTATAGGAAGCTATACCAAGTGACGATGAAGAAAAGGTATCCCTTACCTCAGATTGATGATCTGTTTGACCAGCTGCAAGATGCATCAGACTTTTCTAAGATTGATTTGCAGTCTGGTTATCATCAGTTGAGGATTAGGAGTGAGGATGTGTCCAAGACGGCTTTTAGAATGCGTTATGGACATTTGAGTTTTTGGTCCTTCCTTTTGGTCTAACCAACGCCCCTGCAGCGTTAATGGATCTCATGAATAAGGTGTTTAGACCATACCTAGGTAGTTTCATCGTAGTTTTCATTGATGACGTGTTGGTCTACTCTTCGGATGTGGCCACACATCATCAGCATTTAAGGGTAGTATTAGAGGTTCTCCGAGAGCACAAGCTGTAGGAAAAATTCAGCAAGTGCGATTTTTGGTTGCGCGAGGTTCATTTCCTTGGGCATGTAATCTCCAGTGCTGGTGTAGCAGTAGATCCAACAAAAGTCCAGGCTGTTATGGATTGGGAGATTCCCAAGACTCCTTCGGAGATTAGGAGTTTTCTTGGTTTGGCGGGTTATTATCGGTGATTCATTGAGGGATTTTCATCCATCGCCGCACCATTGACTCAGCTAACTAGAAAGGGAGTAAAGTTTGTCTGTTCTGAGGAGTGTGAGAGTAGTTTTCAATTATTGAAGACTAACCTCACTTCGGCTCCTATGTTAGTTTTGCCGAGCAGTGTAGATGGTTTTCTATCCACACTGATGCATCTCGGATTGGACTTGGCTGTGTATTGATGTAGCAAGGAAGGGTAGTAGCGTATGCTTCTCGCCAGTTGAAGGAGCATGAGCGAAACTATCCGACTCATGATCTTGAGCTTGCGGCAGTGGTTCATGCACTAAAGATGTGGAGACACTATCTTTATGGTGTCAGGTTTGAGGTGTTCACTGACCACAAGAGTCTGAAGTATCTTTTCTCCCAAAAGGAATTAAACCTGAGGCAAAGAATATGGATTAAGTTCCTAAAGGACTATGACTTCGACCTCCAGTATCATCCTGGAAAGGCGAATGTTGTAGCAGATGCCCTTAGTAGGAAGAGGTCATCACTCCAGCAGGATTGGAAGATGTTGGAGGATGCGGCGTGTTCGATGACTGAGTTGGAGCCATCATTATGTCAGGCTTTTGTAGCTCAGTTGTCCATTAGGTCTTGGTGTTGGATGAGGTGATCGAGCAACAGAAAGCCGACCCTAGACTCCAAGAGTTAGTGGGCAAGGCGGGCATTGCTCGTGACGAGGATGGCGTGATTAGATTCCATCACCGTGTTTGTGTTCGAGACATCGTAGATGTCCGTGAGCATGTATTAGCAGAGGCTCATAGGTCTAGATTCTCTATTCATCCGGGTAACACTAAGATGTACTAGGATTTGAAGAGATCTTTTTGGTGGTCTGGCATGAAGAAGGATGTAGCGGAGTATGTGTCTAGATGTGTTGTATGCCAGCAAGTAAAGGCAGAGCGGCAGCGACCATCTGAACTTATGCAGAAGATGGAGATTCCAGTATGGAAGTGGGAAGCTGTCACTATGGATTTTGTTACGGGTTTGCCTCGATCTAGATGGGGTAATGACTCGATTTGGGTAGTGGTAGATAGATTCTCGAAGACTGTGCATTTCATGCCTATGAAGAAGAAGCAGTCAGTAGAGAGTTTAGCTAGATTGTATATTAGTAGCATTATTAGATTGCATGGTATCCCGAAGTCGATCATTTCGGATCGAGATCCGAGATTTACTTCGCGGCTGTGGAAGGGTCTTCAGGATGCGTTAGGTTAGGAGCTGAAGCTCAGTTCGGCGTTTCATCCCAGACAGATGGACAGTCCGAGAGGACTATCCAAACGCTCGAGGATATGTTGAGAGCATGTATTCTGGATTGGAAGGATGATTGGGAGCGCCATTTACCTCTAGTGGAGTTTGCATATAACAACAATTTTCATGCGAGTATTGGTATGGCTCCATTTGAGGCATTGTATGGTAGGCCTTGCACATCTCCTTTATGTTGGGAGGAGACAAGCGATAGGCAGCTGATCGGTCCGAAGTTAGTTCAGGAGACTTCGGATAAGGTCCATTTGATTAGGAAGAGGCTTGTTGCGGCACAGGATAGGCAGAAGAGTTATGCCGACAACAGGAGGAAGGATTTGGAGTTCGAGGTAGGTGGGCATGTCTTTTTAAAGATTTTGCCTACTCGTTGTGTAGTTAGATTTGGCAGGCATGGTAAGTTAAGTCCTAGATTCATTGGCCGTATGAGATTCTCAGACGATTGGGCAACGTGGCATATGAGCTAGCTTTACCCCAGAGTTAGCTAGTGTCCATCCCATTTTCCACGTATCTATGCTCAGAGGTATGTCAGAGATCCATCTCATGTATTAGCCACGAGCCAGTGGAGATCCAGCCAGATCTTTCTTATGTGGAGCGACCAGTGGCTATTCTTGACCGGAAGGTTCAGCATCTCCAGAACAAGAGCATTTAATTAAGAATATGCGAGCATGTGTGTGAGAGTGTGAACATGTGAACTAGATAAGTGAAATTGTGTAAATGATTAGGTGAGAATATGAATCAATGGTATAACATGTAAAATGATAATTCCTTATATGAATGTGATATATCCATGTCAAAACGCAATCTATTCATGTGTGTAAATGTGTTAACCATGTGAAAATGATCATAGAATCCATGCTAGGAATGTGTTTGTAATATGTGTAAACTCTAGGTTTAAATGGTTATTATCTTAGCATGTGAATGTAGTTAATGAGATTTAGTTTAGTATGTTGTAAAGTAGGTTTTAAGTCATTGAAAAATTGTTATAAATTACTCATCATGTGTAGCATGTGCAGAAAATCATGTTTACGTTTTTAAACATTATCAAATCCATGCTTTATATGATAATGTGTAGTATGAGAACGTGAAAAGTCATGTGATGTATGTATGTTTAGTGTGGTTGGAGTTACTTGTTTAGTTCTTTTGGACTCATTCTTGCTTCGGCGTACAGGTGCAGAGATTTCTACTTCTTTGGAGGAGATCGTTAGCAGCGACTCGGAGCGGGGGTAGGAGACTTTTGTCTTGGATTCAACATTGTTGTATCGAAATGGTAGATTCACAGTCCTAGAGGGGGGTGAATAGGACTTTCTCACTTTTCAAAATTCTTCTGAAAATCACAACACTAAGTAGATGTGTTAGTACTTGGTGTGGTGTGTGTGATTCAAGTGTGAACTTGGCGGAACACAATCACACAATAAATTGCACAAGAGATTTATCCTGGTTCGGCCTTCCCACATGGAAGACCTACATCCAGTCCTCAAGACAACCACTTGAGATTCCACTAAACTTCCAATCAACTTGGCCTTCTCTCACCCTTGAGAGGAAATTACAACACCCACTTGCTCCAAAGCAAGTCTTCCCTAAAATAGGGGGAAAACAAGACTGCCTTATACAATGGCCTTCCCTTCACAGAAGGGCAATGCAGAATCAAACTTCTGCAGAAAATACAATAGAAATGAAGGAAGAAACTCTTATGTGATTGCCTCAAGAATGAGCACAGAACACACACTTTCCAGCAGGATTGAAAGATAAGGAGTTTAATCTAAATCCTAGCTGAAGCTACTTGGGTGGACTTTGAAGTAAAAGCAAATACAGATGCCACCCGAAAGACAGATCTTCAGAACATGAATTTCTGAAGAGATTCTCTCAAATAGGAACTTCAGCAGGAAGGCTTTGAGAGAGCTTTGAAGAATGCAAGATGAGCTTTCAAGGAATTGTCTTGAACACTATGCCTTGTTCTATTTTTCCTTTCAAGAGCTTTCTTCATCTTTTTATAATCTTCAAAAACTAGCCGTTTGGAGAAGATAGCCGTTGGAGTAAGATGGCTGTTGTGTTCTTAGCCGTTTGGAGATAGTCTTGGGGATCCTTTGGATCTTGGAAGTTTTATCCGAAGGGTCATGAAAATTGTCTCTTCCCAAGGTCTTCAGAAATAGGAGAAGTTGCCACAGCTAGAAGATAGGCCATTTAAAGTCTTGAGCTGAGCAACCAATGCCAAACATGTGGTCCAATAAATGCCTGTTTAGAAAGGACAAGACAAAGACAAAAGCAGTCCATACCTTTGTGGTAGGTGGGTCAGTGGAGTACAACAAACAGTATAGAACCTAGTATTCTTAGTCATTTCAGAAAATAAAGCAGACAGACAGAAAGGTAAAGTATGGGTCTGTCAGTGGTAGGTGAGATGGTCAGAAGCCATGCGTCTGAAACTTACATAAATGCTATGTGTCTCTTAGAAGATATATAGACTGAGGCAAAGGACACTAAGATTGTAAGACTAGAAATAAAAATGCAAAGAATGTTTTGCATAATTCGAATGTACTGAATTTCGTCAGAAGAAATATATTAAAATAATGATCATGAAATTTGTCACTGATTTTATGCTTAAGAGGTTTAAGTTTCAACAAAGAACTAATAGAAATATTTCCTGACAGGTAGAACTACCAACAAGTACAAGTACACAACTAACAGTGTAGTCGAATGCAGTAGAATAGGTAATTTGTTTTTTAAGAAGTATGATTTGACTATAGTGGGAACTATGTAAATCGACTATAATAGATCAACCATTAGTCGAATGGAGTGTAAGACTATGAGTCGAGGTGGTGAGTCGAATGATCTTTAATTGTGGGTTGTAGTCTTGAATTGAATACAGTCTAAAAGAATGATCATAGACATGAGTCGAATACAGTGTAAAAGACATTCGACTGTATGAGTCGAAGTTATGAGTCGAATACAGTGTAACGTTGTTGACTTAGAAAGATTTTCAAGACTTGTGACTGAACTTCTGAATGAGTCGAATACAGTGTAAAAGACATTCGACTGTATGAGTCGAAGTCATAAGTCGAATACAGTGTAACGTTGTGGACTTAGAATGATTTTGGGTATTGCGTCTGTCTAGAAATTTTTTGTGATATATCTATATTATGGAAAATACATATTTAGGGATTTTTCATGGTAGAAGCAAAATATGTATTTAATGATTTGTCATAGCAAAATTATTATTAAAGACTTAGTGGTAGTTGCTCAACAATTCTCCCCCTTTTTGTTAATGACAAAAAAAAAATTTAAATGGGAGCTGATAGCCTGATATATCATTAATTTCTGGTATATTTTGAGAAAGACTGAGTAGCTACCTTTTCTTTTCTCCCCCTTTGTGACATTAACATAAAGGATAGCAATCAGATAATAAAAAAGAGAAAGAGCAGTAAATTCATTCATTCAGAAAAGGAATAAGTGTCTGAAGTAATTTACAAAATAACACAATGTTTTAAGTTCTGGTAGAGCTGGGGAGATAGAGAGCAGGGGGAATCTTAGCTAGGAATGGCACAATAGGGTTCCAAAGCTTCTGCTCATTTGAGGGGAAGATGTGGTCAAACTTTGAAGAGTCCACATTGTAGGTTGGACTGGTGAAAGGCAATTTCTTCAGAGACTTGATGTGGCGCCTTCTGTAAAAAGCACGCTTGAGGCTAGCCTTATCTGGATCCATGACATATTTGATTTGAAGGGGAGTGAACTTCTTAGTAACTGCCAGGGAGAGGAACTCATGGTGAGTGATGTTCCAGTGGAGACCAATTGAGAGAGCTGCATCCTTGGCCTGATAGTAGTACAAATATCTGTGTGCCCATTTGAGGCCTATGTGCTTTCTCAGGCCGAGGAGGCTCTTGGAGTGATATTCATTGAGAGTGTTTCTTTCTCTAGCACTGAGCATGATGATCTGGATAAGCTTTCTCCCATTGATCAGGAGTGAACCGTTCAGACTCAGCAAAGCTTAATTGGAGATCAAGAAGGTTCTTCTGAAATTTGGGTATGTGAAGAAGGATGAACCTCTGAAAACTGAGCTTGGACTTGTACTTGATCTTGAACCTTGTAGAGATCCAAAGGAATCTGTTGTAGAGGGTATCAGCAAAGGGGCCTCTACAGAGAACAACTCCTACAAGGGGTGGATGGAGATCAGGTAAAAAGCTGTTGTCATTGAAGGAACCACTGGCCTTTGACATCTGATGAGCATGTCATATTGGCCTCTTGAGACATCATGCAGACCAAGTTTGAACCTTTCAAAATTGAAGGCTTTCATTGCAGTATATTTGGCTTGAGAATCTCTAAGAAGAGTGGCAAAGAGGTCATGAAACTGGAGGGAGATATGTGTATAGATTTTCATGTGGTGGTTCCGGGATTGGGCTTCCTGAAATCTCATGGCTTCCTCAGGGTATAGATCAACAAACTCTTGAGGAGTCTGACAGTGACTCTTCTGAGAGACAAATTGAAGTTCAGGGATTGAAACCTGGGAAGTTTTGATTAAGGCTGGAAGCTAGTGTTCAAAAGTGAAACCTGGCATGTTATGGATTTCAAGAAAGGCTCTAATTTGAAGGTATTCTCTGAATAGAGCCATGAACTGAGAAGAATGGTAGACAAAGGTATACCAAAATGGAGAAGAAGTAAAGCTGCTTTGTCTCCCAATTTGGGACCACGGGAAGCTGGTAGTTGGAGGCTAGGAACCATGTCAATTATTTGCAAATGGGTTTTCTGAGAACCCGATTTGGGAACAGTTGGTAGAGATGAATAAAACTGTGGAGGTTGGGTGGACAGGGTTATTGCTACCTCCTTGAGTGGCTTGGGTTGGTATTGCAAGGGGTAGATGGAGAAGTGGATGTCCTTCAAGGATGGATCTACTGGGATACTTGAAGAAGGTATATCTGGAGAAGATACCTCAAGAACTGAGGTAGAAGGAGCAGTGGATGAGGGTGCTGCAGGAGTAATTTCTGGAGGGGCAGGTGAGCTAGGCTTGGAAGATGGAGAAGGATGGATAGGATTGCCATTCTTGATCAGCCTTTTCTTAGCTTTTCTCTTGAAGGTGTGGACCTCAAGAGAGGCTTCAAGGGGTCTCTTGCCTAGGGACACCTCTTCTTCTGCTGCTGCTGCTGCTAGCTGCTGATCAGCCACAGACTCTTGCTGCTGCTGCTGCTGCTCTTCAAGGGGTTGATAAACCACCACTACTAACTGAGGCTCAGAAACATGCTGTTGCTGGTGGTTTTCATCAGATATGTGCTGCTGGTCAGCCTGGATCTCTTGATCCTTTTCTTCTGTTCACTCAAGCTCTTGATTTTCAGGAGGTTTTTCTTGGGTTTAGTCTTGATGCTGCGGCTCTTGAGCAGATGGAACTTCTTCTTCCTGCTGAGAGGGAGCTGGCCCTGCTGGCCTGGGAGTGCTTTGCTGGCACACAAACTGAAGCATAAGATCTTTAATCTGCTTCACCTCATCAGCCAAATTGTCAAACTTGACATCTATTACTTCAACTTGCATATGGAGGACTGAAAGATTCTCTTGCTGGGTTCTGACAAGCTCTAAAATGGTGCTAAGACTGTTGCTACTCTCCCCTGAGACCTTGGTCGGGTCTCAAATTGAGATGGGGAGTAGGAGGGCTCTCTCTCTTCAAAGATATGTTCCATTGGAGAAACAGGAACATCTTCAGATAAAATCCCTTTACCTCTGAATCTCTAAAGACATCATGTACCGTCTCAGAGGGAGCATCTTGCTCAGGAAGAGAGGAGGAGGCAAGAAGCTGAGCATCTGCAGATGGTACTTCAGAGGGATAACTGGTTGGGCAACTTGCTCTACAAAGGGTTCAGGAGGCTGAACAAAACACATCTGAAATTGCTGGAACTGCTGGGGTTTTAATTTGAACACTAAAAGTAGGAATATCTTGGGTGAGCAAAGAGACTAGGGGCTCATCTGGATAAATTTCATGCTCACACTCCGGGACTGAGTCCTTATACCATAAGTTCTGCTTCTTTCCAACCAGGGAGTAGTGACTCCTTCTGAGAGTAATGAGCCCAATCTTCTCCTTGGTGCTCACAGGCACATCTCCAGACAGATCCACAGAGAGCTTCTTAAAAATCATGGTAAGCAAGGATCCATAAGGGAGAGATTCTTGTAAGTCTTTTGCTGCTATCATTCTCTCCAAGATAACTGCTGGGAGGTTGACTCTATGCCTCTGAATGGCCCAAAAGAGAAGTTCCCATCTCTAGCTGTGATTGAGGAATGGGTTCTGCTCTAGGGGTAATGATATTTGAGATGATGGAGTGGATTAGCCTCTTTTCTGCTGATAGTTCATTTACTTGCAGACCTCTTTTGCACAAAGTCCCCAGACTTCCAATAATCCCCAACTTTTGCTTCTCTAAGGGGATAAACTCACTAAGGCAGTGGCCGAAGTTGGAACAATCCAAAAGATCCACTAGATATTCTTCAGAGATAGTGATTTCGGTTCCTTTAACATACCCCACTACAGTGTTACCGGTCGAAACTTTCAGGGAAGCATAAAATGACCTGACTGCACTGGCACAAAAGGTTCAGAAATCTGACAAAGCTTGGTCCATCCCATTGCAGTGAGGGTCTCTTCTACCCAGGCTAGGTTTCCACTTAGGTGGGAGAACTCAACGGACTTTCCAGAACAGATGGGGACCTTGGCTAATCTTTGGAGTTGGTCAGAAGTGAGTTGGACGAAACTTGAGCCCTAGAGATGCCATCTAGACAATAGATGAAAGGGAGACTTAGAAAACCTTCAAAGGAGGAGAAGATATACTCTAAATGAGGTAAGGAACCTACCTTCTTCTCGAGAGGATGAGGTTTTGCAGAGAGCTTCTGAGGTTCTTCGCCGGAGAGCAGGAAGGCGCGAAGAACGGATGAGAACAGAGGAGTCGAAGAGAGATTTCAAACGGGTGCTTTCTAAAGGGGTGAAAGAGTTGTTTATATAAAAGTTGGAGGAAAAACGTCCCTTCATCTCAGGTTGAACGGATGCGATGGAAGGATGTGAACGTTACGTCATGAAGAGACACGCCTTAATTAGTTGTTAGTTACGGAATTTAAATATTAAGCGACGTTTCATGGAAACTTAAGTGAATCGATTGCCTTAACTTTATATGAGTCGAATGCCTTGTTTCTTCATGAGTCGACTGCACAAGTCGAAGGAATGGGACCTAGAAAATTTTTAGGATACTTTTTCACAGACAATTCACACAAGTATTTTTCAAGCATGATAATTTAGTCAAATTTAATCAGGATTGCACATACCTATTTCTCTTCTAATAGATGTAATTCTATCTTCAGGTAGGACTTAGTAAAAATATCTGCTAATTGATTTTCTGTGGAAAAAAATTCAAGAGAGATATTGCCATTACTTACATGGTCCCTGATGAAGTGATGTCTAACCTCAATGTGCTTTGTTCTTGAGTGCTGGATTGGATTCTTGGTCAAATTGATTGCACTTGTATTATCACAAAGCATTGGGATTTCTTGAAGCTGATGACCATAGTCTTCCAATTGATGCTTGATCCATAACAGTTGAGTACAGCAACTTCCAGCTGTAATGTATTCAGCTTCTGTAGTGGATAAAGCTACTGAATTTTGTTTTTTGGAAGACCAAGATATTAAACATCCTGCAAGAAGTTGACAAGTGCCACTGGTGCTTTTTCTATCTAATTTGCATCCAGCATAGTCAGCATCACTATATCTAATTAACTTGAATTCTGAGCATCTGGGATACCATAGACCTAGCTTACTTGAATTTATAAGATATCTAAAAATTCTTTTAACAGCATGAACATGAGATTCTCTAGGATCAGCTTGGAATCTTGGACATAAACAAACACTGAACATTATGTCTGGTCTACTTGCAGTAAGATAGAGCAGTGATCCTATCATTCCTCTATAGATCTTTTGATCTACCTTTTTACCAAGAGGATCACTATCTAGCTTAATGCCTGAGCTCATAGGTGTACCTAAAGGCTTACATTTGTCAAAGCGATATTTGATAAGCAAATTGATATGTATTTGTTTTGACAGATGTGAGTCCCTTCTTTGGTTTGCCTAATTTGCCAGCCAAGGAAGTAATTCAGTTCACCCATCATGCTCATTTCAAATTCACTTTGCATTAGATTTTCAAAGAATTTGCAGAGTGATTCATTAGTAGAGCCAAAGATAATATCATCAACATAGATTTGTACAATCAGGATTCCATTTGAAAATTTCTTTATGAATAAAGTACTATCTACTTTTCCTCTTGCAAAATCATCTGATATAAGATAAGCACTTAGTCTTTCATACCAAGCTCTAGGAGCTTGCTTCAAGCCATATAGTGTTTTCTTTAAATGGAAAATATGATTAGGATTTTTAGTATCTTCAAATCCAGGTGGTTGCTCAACATACACTTCTTCTTTTATAAAATCATTCAGAAAAGCACTTTTAACATCCATCTGAAATAAGTTAATATTAAGAGAGCAAGCATATGCTAATAAAATTCTGATTGCCTCTAATCTAGCAACTGGAGCATAGGTTCATCAAAGTCTATGCCTTCCTCTTGGGAGTATCCTTGAGCAACAAGTCTAGCCTTGTTCCTGGTAATTACCCCTGATTCATCCATTTTGTTTCTGAAACCCATCTGGTTCCAATAACTGGATGGTCAGTAGGTCTAGGTACAAGAGTCCAAACTTCACTGCGTTGGAGCTGATTAAGTTCCTTTGCATAGAAAGGATCCAAGATTCATCACCCATGCATCATTGATTGTCTTGGGCTCAATCTGTGAAACTAATGCAGAGAAATCACTTGGAATTTGCATACCTCTTGTTCTTACCCTGTCTTGAGGATTACCTATGATATTTTCTCTAGGATGATTCCTGTGGTACCTTAATTCTGTAGGTAGTCCTTCTTGTATTTCTTCTTGTTGTTGGAGATCTTCTAGTGGGGGATCTTCGATTCTTCATCTTTGTTTTGTTCTCCTTCAAGAGAAGTCTTTCAAGATCCCTCCAAAGATCATCAACACCATCTTCCTCTTCTTCTATCCTTTTGATAGAGGGGTTAGTTTCATCAAATAAAACATGCACAGTTTGTTCTATATTTAGTGTTCTTCTATTAACACTTTATATCATCTAGGTTTTGAGATATACCCTAACAGAAAACCTTCATCACTTTTAGCATCTAATTTTCCTAAGTTGTCTTTACCATTATTTAAGATAAAACACTTACAGCCAAAAGGTCGAAGATGACTGATGTTGGGCTTCTTATCCTTGTATAATTCATAAGGAGTCTTCTTCAGATGGGTCTGATCATACATCTGTTGATAATGTAGCAAGCTGTATTTACTGCTTCTGCCCAGAAGTACTTTGGTAGATTATACTCATTTAGCATAGTTCTGGCCATATCTAGCAATGTTTTGTTCTTCCTTTCTGCTACACCATTTTGTTGAGGTGTTCTGGGAGCTGAGAAATTGTGTTCAATTCCATTTTCTTCACAAAATTCCAGAAACTTTTCATTTTTGAATTCTCCTCCTTGATCAGACCTGATACTGGTAATCTGAAATTTTGATTTCTTTGAACAATTTTGCTGAATTTAGAAAGGCTTGAAAAGCTTCAGATTTGGCTTCTAGAAAAGACACCCAAGTATATCCTGAGTAATCATCAACTAATACATAGCCATAGATCTTTCCTCCAAGACTGACTATCGTCATAGGTCCAAATAAATCCATGTGAATCAATTCCAGGTGTTTGGAAGTTGTAATAATTGTCTTGGACTGAAATGAGGTTTTTGTCTGTTTTCTTTTTGCACATGCTGAGCAAATTCCAGACTTTTTGATTTTCATCTTGGGAAGACCCTCAACCAGATCATGCTTTAATAATTTCTTGATCACTGAAGTGCTTGCATGACCAAGTCTTCTGTGCCACAAATCAGATTCTTCACTTTTGTAGTTGCCAAGCAAAGGTTTACTTCTTTGAATTCTGCCAGTTGCAATGTGTATAAATTCTTTATTCTTTGTGCTTCAAAGACCTTTTTGTTGTTCTTCAGAATTACACACTTATCATTCTGAAAACTTATTAGATGACCCTTATCACATAACTGACTAATACTGATCAGGTTGTGCTTGAGACCTTCTACATACATGACATCTTCAATTAAGCCTTTTCTTTAGTACCAATAGTTCCACACCCTAGCACTTTTCCTTTTCCACTGTCACCATAAGTAACTTGACCAGATTCTTCTCTAAAGCTTGTAAATAGCTTCCTATTACCTGTCATATGTCTTGAGCATCTACTATCCAAATACCATTTGGATGCCCTCAGCCGACCCTGCAAACAAAGCTAAGTTTTAACTTTTGGTACCCAAATTTTCTTGGGTCCTTGATGGTTAGTTTTAGGAATCCATCTTAAGTTTCTAGTAGTGCATGTGCTAACTGTGTGACCTAGTTGGTTGCAATGTGTACAACATAAATCAAAAGGATTGTTCTTATGTATATTTCTACTATGTTTCTGTTTTTGTTTATAAGCATGTTGATTTACCCTTTTGGTATTCTTTATATCATCCTCTGTTACAAACTTAGGAGTTGGATATACTTTAGGATGAATGATATGTTCTTCATTTTGGGGGTGTGTATCCTACTCCATATTTCCTTTTTCCTTTTCTGGCACCTTTCAGATCTATAAATAATGAAGTTTTGCAAGTAGTTATTTTATCTAAAGTGGCTTTTAGATAACTATTTTCTTCTTGCAATTTCTCTTCATTCTTCAGTTCTCTTAGATTTGATTCTAATTCTAATATTTTGTTATTCTTATTTTTCAAATCTTCACATAAAAGTTCATTAGCTCTTTTAGTTTTAGTTGAATTTTTCTTTAACCATTCAGCCTCATTTTTAAGAAAGGTATTGTTCTTTTCTTGATTTAAAAAATTTAGCTTGATTATTTTTATTTGCTTTAAAACAGACTTATATTTATCATAAAGTTCATTGAAGGCATCCTCTAGACTATCTGAATCAGATTCTGAGCAGGAAGTAAAAGATGTTTCAGAATTTACCTGTTCTAGTCCTGCCATGAGGGCTAGATTTGCCTTTTCTTCTTCTCCAGATTCTGAGCTGGTAGCATCTTCATTATCCCATGTTACTGCCATAGCTTTCTTCTTGAACTTTTTGAATCTCTTTTCTTTGCCCTTCTTCTTTTCTGACTTTTCTGCTTGGTCCTTCTTTTTGAGTCTGGGACACTCAGATTTGTAATGTCCCGGCTGATTGCACTCATAGCAGGTTGGCTATTTCTTTTTATCTTTCTTGAAGAACTTTCTTGAGCCAAACTTCTTTTTCTTAGCCAATATTCTTTGTAATTTCCTTGAGATCATAGCCTCATCATCACTGTCATCTGATTTTTCTTTGGAGTCCTCAGATGAAGAAGAATCTGCAATCTTTAGAGCATTTGAAATTTTCTTCATTGAAGAGCTTTAAGAAAATCTTTCCATATTTATTTCATGTGCCATGAGAGAGCCTATTAATTTATCACTGGACAATTCAGTGAGATCATGGGCTTCCTCTATGGCAGTGACTTTAGGGGTCCATACATTTGTTAGAGATCTTAATATCTTTCTAACTGTTTCTTCATTGGTTAGATTTTTCCCTAAGGCACTTAATCCTACAATTATATTTGAGAATCTGTTGTACATTTGTGTTATATTTTCACTTGGAAGCATTTTGAATTACTCATATTGAGATACTAGTATATCTATTCTAGTTTGCTTTACTCTATCAGTTCCTTCATAGGTTACCTGTAATTTGTCCCACATTTCTTTTGTTGTCTTACAAGCCGAAAGTCTATTGAATTCTCTTTTAGATAAGGCACAACAAAGATAATTTTTTTCTTTATAATTTAGGGACATATTTCTCTTATCAGCAATAGATAAACCAGCAGAGGTGGAAATTGCCCCAACTATTTCATAATCACCTTGTTCAATTACCCGCTAAAGGTCGTAGTCTGTACCTCTGATGAAGCATTCCATCCTCATCTTCCAATATTGATAATCTTCACCATCAAAGAATGGTGGCCTTGAAAGCGATTGGCCTTCATAGTTGTGAGCTTCAGATGCCATTTCTTCACAAATCTTTTTGGGATTCTTCTGAGAAGACCGCAGCTCTGATACCACTTGTTGGATCGAAATGGCAGATTCACAGTCCTAGAGGGGGGGTGAATAGGACTTTCTCACTTTTCAAAATTCTTCTGAAAATCACAACACTAAGTAGATGTGTTAGTACTTGGTGTGGGTGTGTGATTCAAGTGTGAACTTGGCGGAAAACAATCACACAATAATTGCACAAGAGATTTATCCTGGTTCGGCCCTTCCCACATGGAAGACCTACATCCAGTCCTCAAGCCAACCACTTGAGATTCCACTAAACTGCCAATCAACTTGGCCTTCTCTCACCCTTGAGAGGAAATTACAACACCCACTTGCTCCAAAGCAAGTCTTCCCTAAAATAGGGGGAAAACAAGACTGCCTTATACCAAAGGCCTTCCCTTCACAAGAGGGGCAATGCAGAATCAAACTTCTGCAGAAAATACAACAGAAATGAAGGAAGAAATATTGTGTGATTGCCTCAAGAATGAGCACAGAACACACATTTTCCAGCAGGATTGAAAGATAAGGAGTTTAATCTAAATCCTAGCTGAAGCTACTTGGGTGGACTTTGAAGTAAAAGCAAATACAGATGCCACCTGAAAGACAGATCTTCAGAACAGGAATTTCTGAAGAGATTCTCTCAAATAGGAACTTGAGCAGGAAGGCTTTGAGAGAGCTTTGAAGAACGCAAGATGAGCTTTCAAGGAATTGTCTTGAACACTATGCCTTGTTCTATTTTTCCTTTCAAGAGCTTTCTTCATCTTTTTATAGTCTTCAAAAACTAGCCATTGGAGAAGATAGCCGTTGGAGTAAGATGGCTATTGTGTTCTTAGCCGTTTGGAGATAGTCTTGGGGATCCTTTGGATCTTGGATGTTTTATCCGAAGGGTCATGCAAATTGTCTCTTCCCAATGTCTTCAGAAATAGGAGCAGTTGCCACAGCTAGAAGATAGGCCATTTAAAGTCTTGAGCTGAGCAACCCATGCCAAACATGTGCTCCAATAAATGCCTGTTTAGAAAGGACAAGATAAACACAAAAGCATCTCCATACCTTTGTGGTAGGTGGGTCAGTGGAGTACAACAAACAATATAGAACCTAGTATTCTTAGTCATTTCAGAAAATAAAGCAGACAGACAGAAATGTAAAGTATGGGTCTGTCAGTGGTAGGTGAGATGGTCAGAAGCCAAGCGTCTGAAACTTACATAAATGTTTTGTGTCTCTTAGAAGATATATATGTAGACACCCGATTCTGGCTAATGGGTTGAACCACATTTCTTGTTATCTTAGTAGGCCCCCAATTGGTCACTCACCTTGAGCCCATCATTTGCCTTGTTTTGAGCCCATTAAGCCATTAAAATTCCTTGAAATCCCACAATTTATCACTTGAGAGAGTCCTTGGAGCATAATAACTCTTATCTTATCATGTGGTTGGCTGATAATTCTCAAATAATTCAGATTTATTGTCGCGACGCCTCATGGCGCCGCGTCTCTAGTTGCGACAGTTCTGGCAGCCGCGACAGCCCATGCATTATCCATGCACGTGGACAATGCTGTCGCGTCGCTCCGCACCGTCGCGTTTCTAGTCGCGACCCTACGATACGTCGCGACAACGACCGAATCCTCTGGCCTTCATAACTACCCCCTATTTATCCTCCTATGAACTTGACTTAATCCTAGGGATTATCCCTGCCCCTTGGGGCGGGATTCTAGCTCTAAGGACTCTCCTAAGTGTTGCTAAGGACTCTCCATCCGATTTTAATAGAGCTTTATCTCCAATTTGGAATTTTAAATTATTTTAAGGAGATAATGTCACTTTTTCTGATCCCAAGCTCTTTATAAGCAAGGCCCCTCCTCAAGGACGAGGAGAGCCTCATTACCACCCCGAAGGGCTGCCGAAATTTCCTCTCACCCATACTTAGCACCGCAGCCACTCATTTTTGCTATTTTTCCTTCACATTCCACTCCACAAAGCTACTCTTTTCACCATCAACGGAGCACGGAACGTGAAGAGGGCGACCCCGACGATCTCCTGGAGCGTTTGCACATCCTTGGAGTTATACCCACGCCAGGGAGTCGCCTCAATGGGGCTCATTTTCTTCTTCCTCCCTTTCTTCTATTCCTACATGCATTTTTTTGTTATTTTTAGATAGAGCACATTCACTATCCACCCACATTTTCCTACAACCATAGAGGTTTAAAACCACCCCCAGGTGCGTTCCCACCATGATTCTCCACTTACTTTCATCTTTAGAATAGATACTATGCTTAACATATTCTAATAGGGTGTTTTCTTTGTGATTTTCTTTGGTTGGCAGGCAAACAAGTGAAATCCACGAGGAGCTCTGGTTCTCTAGCCGGCTGGAGGACGAGAAGAAGGTCTATACCCAATATCTCCCGCATTCAGAGAACGCGACAGAGAAAGGTGACGCGACCAGAGACGGGTCAGTGTGTACTGACGTGACATCAGTCTATCGCGGCGCCCATGGCGACCGCGACACCAGGTCCTTTTTGTTCTCTTTCCTTTTCCTAGTTTAAGTCAACCACTATCTCATTTTTATTCTTTGGCGACTTGCTAGGTGGCGATCACATCCATGTTTTCATGCTACTAGTTTTAGTATCCATGTCTGTGTCGAGGGGAGTCCAATCCCTGTGATTACACCTTTTGGCGATCACGGTGGGACCTACACTGCCACCCTCATAGATTTTGACTGTTTGCTTGCCATGTTCTCCTTTTGTTTGTCACTTTAGTGCGCTGTTAGCCTTTGGTTCTTTGTTTCCTGTATACTTTCCTGCTCTGTTAGTATCGTGACCGATCGCGGTGATGCGACATGTTCGCGTCGCAACGGGGAGACACGTTCTTAGGTCAGCGCTTGTTATTCCCCATGTCCTCTCTATTCAATGCCCATGAGATCACATATCCTTGTTTCGTTGCCTAGATCATGTGTTCTCGCGTTTCTGTCTGTTAGAAGCCTGCCAAGGTTCGGATTTCCGTTTATCTTCACTTGTAAGTTTTCTATTCCTATCGCGACAGGAAGAGAGGATGCGAACTTGTCGCGGCTTGGCCACACGTCGCGTTATCAGGTTTGCTTTGTATGTTATAGTTTTTATCCATGTATCGGTTTCTGTGTGCTTCCTGACTCATGTTGTACCAATATAGTGTCTCTTGGTGTTTCTTATTTTGGTAGGATAGTCTGTTCGAGTTGGGTTGGTGACTCACTGTGTTTTCGGGTCTCTGTCATTATCGCGGCAGCCCGCACTGTTGCGATAGGGTCGCGGCGTACCCGGCCGTCGCGACTCTGCCCGAGGACTTGTTTCGTCACCCTGTTTGCTCCCTATCTTCATTCTTCCATACATTTTGGGCTTCTTAGTCCCTTGCATACGCCGCTCATTCCCATTTGATCCGGTTCCCCCTTGGTTGAGTGAGTCCTCTCACCTACGAGCACTCGTAGGTTGACTCGGACCCACCTTCCGAGGTCCTCTGTAAGTCCTCGTGGCCGTACGCACGTTGCGGTTCACCGGGCGGGTTGTATCCGTCGCACCCTTTAGTTTGAGCCATCCTCGTGTGTGAGCGTGCACCACCCTTAGCCGTACTGGAGCACTTGAGTCCATTCCTATTAGGGACCGCTTGACCGAGTGACATCTCTTTAATCAATTCATTTAAAAAAAAAAGTCAAGTTCAAACCTTAAGAAATTTGCGCTTTAAGCATGACAACTTGAGTGTTTTGATCCACCCCTCCTCATCTCTGTCTTTCTTGTTGTGATAGAGTTCAGGTGTGTCTGTATCACCTTCCCAAATTGGTTAGGGAGGTGCATGCGTCACTACCTAGGGAGATCGAGTCAGTCCCCTCCGATCCTTGTACTTTATCATAATCCTTTGTTTGACATGGACCAATTCCGCGTCCTTGCCGACGATGCTCTTCCCCTCAGGTTGCTTGAGGAAGTGGCCCAACCCTCTATGGCCACACTCCCGGGGCATGTTCAGCCACCCGTCACCGGGATTTGATTCCATCCTGCTTCTCCTCCCAGGGGTGACGACCCCCATTCACAGTTCAATTAGCTTCTTCCCCACCTTATTCCAGACCAAGTCCGAGAGTTCATAGCTGCTGCCAAGGGGAAACAACCTTTATCTCCCAGGGGTCGAAGCCAAGTCCGACCGGCGGATTCCTCCGCCCACGTCACTTCAGCACCCCACTTTCCTCCATCTGGGGCGGATCCTACAACCCTCCGCCCTCGAACTATCCATTTTTCAGAACCAAGCTACCTTCCCCCACGAGATGTTCGGCCCCGATCCCCTCCAACCACATACTACACCGCCGAACCAACTCTCCTCCCTCGCGAAAGGTCACACTCATTCGAGCAGTCTCGCTCCCTGGTTTCTGTGCATCAATTCCAATCTCCCTCCGACTTCTTTGCGGAGTGGACAAGCATGAAGAAGGGGCTTCATGACCTCCGGAGACAAATCGATCCACGGAAGGTAGCTGACATTGCCCTCCCATCCTTCCAGTACCTCCGGGTACCACCCCAGTCAGAGCTCCCTGTGTATCGGCGATATTCTGGGGTAGGGGACCCTTATGTTCATCTAAAGGATTTCGTCTATGAATCAGCACCCCACAAGTATGACCGCCATCTCATGGCATACTTGTTCAGGAAGTCTCTGGATGGTCCAGCTTTAGAATGGTTCTATTCCCTACCCCCGAGGAAGCGGAGGATTTCAGGATTGTCCAAGAAAGGTTCCTGCAGCAATTCCAAGATCCGGTTGGGCCCGAATATTCTTTGTGGATCTGGTAGCTGAGAAAATGAAGCCCGAAGAGGAGTTCTCCACTTATGCAGATCGATGGCGTTCACTGGCCGCCAAGGTCCGTTGCCCGATGCCTGAGGAGGAAAAAGTGAAGTTGTTGATCTCCAATGCAACCCCTACCTACCGAGCCATCCTAGCCATGAACGACATTACTACCATGCACCAGCTATATAGCCGAGCCCGTTTCATCCAAACCCAACTAAAGGACTCGCCTATACATTCCATGTTTGAGGCCCCTAAAGCCCGTTATGCCAAGAAACCGCAAGGCCCAGTCACCGAGGGGATGCAAACCAATGAACAAGTGAGTGTAGTTAGCAACCCCCAAGGCCCAGTAGGTAGGTCCCCTTATACCCAACAAGCCCAACAGCCATGGAACAACAACAACAATAGACAGCCACCTCCCCAAGGACAAAATCCTCCCCAAGATCAGCGCCAATACTCCCAGGTCCCTCCACCTCAAAATCGCTACGCCCCCAGGAAGCCCAATGGACCCAAGAGAGCCCAATACCCTCCATTGCCCGAGTCTCTAGCTGATGTCTTTGCAGCTCTCATGTCCCTGAATGTCCTAAGACTCCCTCCTGAGAAGGCAAATTGGAATATGGCGGCCGATCAAACAAAGTACTACGTCTATCACCGTCATCCGGGCCACAATGTGTCCGATTGTTTCCAATTCTGGGACAAGATATATGATCTTCATGAGTAGAACCAGATTGATTGGGCAGAGATGAAAAGATTAATCCAAACTCTGAGGGACCAACAGGGTCAGAGGCAACAACAACAACAGCAAAGGGGACAGCAGCCGCAGCAGCAACAACAACAGCAACAACAACAACAACAACAACAACAACAACAACAGCAGTACCAGCCCTTCCAGCAGCAATATTAGCAGCAACAGCAACAACAACAGCCGCAGCAGCCGGCGAATGACCTGGGCATAATTCGTAACCCCATGCCACAACATCAGCCTGCTCCAAACCCCCAACCGGCTCCGCCACCTCCTCCACCCGCACATGTTAACCGCGTCATCCACCATCCACAACCAGAAGCCTAATGGGCCTTCGATGACGAACATGAGGTAGGCAAGCTTATGGTCATCTCCCACATTACACCCACTACCCCCGTACCCACATCCACCATGCCTCCCTCCTTCACACCCCACATTGCCACCATCACCTCACCATCCTATTCCCCCGTCACGTCACCCATTATCCCTCCACCCAACAACATCCCTTCCTCCACCACACCGGCACCCTTACTGGCCAGCCCTTCTATCTTTGACATCCCTACCCCTCCACTCGACCATAATCTTGCCCTCCGGAGTGGGCGAATGTTCCATCGGATGTACCCTAACGCATCCGTGCCTATGCCAGGTCAACCAAGCCAACAAACCAGCAATCAACAGCAACAAGACATAGAAGAGATTGATCCGGTCCCAGGGACCCAATATGACATCCTGAAGCACTTGGATCAGACCCCCGCCAAGATTTCCATATTAGAGCTCATTAAGAGGTCGCAGACTCATCAGGACGCCCTAAGGGCCTTTTTGCAAAGAGTCATGGTCAGCGAAGACATGAATCCAGACAACCTACCTTCAGTGCTCTCGATTGTGAACAGAGGACCCACCATTACCTTTTCTGACGGTGAGTTGGCTGCCTCGAAAGCCAGAAAAATGCCCTTATATGTGACACTCACCATAAACAAAGTGGCCGTCGATGCAGCTCTAGTGGACACAGGAGCTTCTATTAATGTTTGTCCATTAAGCACCCTTAGAGCATGCAACATATCAGAACGTCAACTGCAGCCCATACCACCATCGCTGCGTATGACAATTCGCGACTTGCCTTCCATGGAGTCATCACTTTACAAGCAGGGTTGGGTCCCCTCGTAATGTCTGTGGAATTCTATGTATTGAACATTGATCATACCTACAAGGCCATCTTAGGGCGCCCATGGATTGAATCGTTAGGGGCAGTGCCATCTACAGCACACCAATGTCTAAAATTCCCCTTCCAGGGCCAGATTGTCAAGGTGAAAAGTGTAGCAACGACACATACAGTGGAAGCTGTTGAGAGAGTATTGCCGTCAGTATGGCCATCCAATAAGCCTGTTATCTCTGTGCTTGATGTCAATTATGCTTGGGCCTATACATTCTCTTCTAATCGCCCAATTGGTTCTCCCCCTGTAGTGGCAGTCAGGAAAGATGTGAGCACGAACACGAAGGGGTGGGATATCATGTTCAGACTGGGTTATCAGTCAGGGAAAGGTCTAGGTGCTCATCTCCAAGGGCGAACCTGATGACCAGTCTGTCCCCATGAAATTTTAATTAATTACATATATATTTTGATGATTAACAAAACCAAACAAAAGTTTATCAATTATATCTAATGAATATTTCATAAGTCTTAAGCACAGGAAAAATAACAAGGTCAAACAAGCCAATAAAGGTATGCATTACTTCTTTGAAGCCTTCATCTTTTCAACATGATATTTCTCTAAGTCCATATCGACTTATGTTGAAGGCCATAACGATTTCTTTATAAGCATATCGATTTCAATAAAATTATCATAACGATTTCCCTTCTGGCTGAAAAGTCATGTTGTTTCAAACAAATCGATGCCGTAACGATTCTATAAGTGATCACAACGATTTCCTTATAAGACTGAAAAGTCATGTTATTTCAAACAAGTCGATGTCACAACGACTCTATAAGTTACCGTAACGATTTCTTTAGAGCCCGTAACGACTTGCTCGTCACAACGACTCTATAAGTTACCGTAATGATTTCTTTAGAGTCCGTAACGACTTGCTCGTCACAACGACTCTATAAGTTACCGTAACGATTTCTTTAGAGCCCGTAACGACTTGCCTGTCGCAACGACTCTATAAGTTGTCGCAACGATTTTTTTAGAAACTCGTAACGACTTGCCTGTCATAACGACTCTATAAGTTATCGTAACGATTTTCTTTAGAAAGCGCAACGACTTGCTTGTTGTAACGATTTCATAAGTTACCGTAACGACTTATTTAGAACTCGCAACGACTTGCTTATTGTAACGACTTCATGTTCCATAATGATTTCTTTAGAGTTCATAACGACTTGATAAGTGTTCACAACGGTTTGTTTTGTATAAAGATTTGTTAAGTGTTTCATATCGACTTCTTCAGAAACACAACGATTTGCATCTCATAATGATTTGTTAAGTGTTTCACAATGACTTCTTCTGTATCACAACGACTTGGTCAACCTGACTTATTCATAATGATTTCATAAGTCATATAGTCATCGATTTCATATCTTGATATCTTATTCATCTTAAAAGTGTTGACTAGTCAAAGTCCACATAGACATCTCTCTGACGCATCTGCATTTAATGAGACCTGAACATATCTCTGCATGCATGCAGACCATATCGTGCCTACTCTAATAACATCCTTTATACTTAAGCTATTTGGCATTACTATTTCCATGTCTATTGCTACTAACGTTGACTGACATCAGAGACAGCTTTGTTGTCTTCTATTTGAGTTTGACATTTGTGCATACCTCTGATCCAGCTTCACGGTACAATGTTAAACAAATAGAAGCCAACGGATATCTTTGACGATCTCATCTCTTTGCGTGCTCAAGTGATCAAAAGACTGTTGACATGAGGCTTCCAAGACTCCAGATGTCATTCAGTCTAACGACTACTCAAAAGAGAGACAATGGACACTTCAACGTCTACATTTCAAATTGAAGATATAAATTCAAGTCAGAAGAACAGAAGAAGATAGATCGTGCATTCAAGCATTCAAATTCTTCGGAAGAAAGTTTAGAGCCAAGAACCTTCATTCCACTTAGCTTTTGCTCTTTTGCTCTCCACTAGTTTGTGAAAATCTTGAGAGAGCCTATATAGTTCAGAGAGTGTGCCTTGTCTAAAATCTCTTTGCTCTCAGTTCTAGTTGCTTCAGATCCTTGCTTATCAAAAGCTTGATCTAGTGGCGTAGATTTCATTCACTCTCTTTGTGTTGTTCCCTTCAGGTGTGAAGGAAGACCTGGTGGTATCCAGGGTGTTGTTCCCTTCGGTTGTGAAGGAAGACCTAGTGTAGTATCCAGGGTGTTGTTCCCTTCGGTTATGAAGGAAGACCTGGTGGTATCCAGGGTGTTGTTCCTTTCGATTGTGAAGGAATACCTGGTGTGGTATCCAGGGTGTTGTTCCCTTCGGGTGTGAAGGAAGACCTGGTGTGGTATCCAGGGTGTTGTTCCCTTCGGGTGTGAAGGAAGACCAGCTGAGTTGGGTGTTGTAACGTCCTTAGGGGGACTGTACCCTAGTTAGTGAAATCCTGAGTTGTTGCTCAGGGACTGGACGTAGGACTCCTAAGGAGAGGAGGTCCGAACCAGGATAATCCTTGTGTTGTGTGATTGTCTTCTTTGTGTGTTTGTTATTTCAACTAACTGTCACTAACCTACTTCGAAGAACATTTGTGTGAATGTTTTTTTTGTTACAGCTATCTTCTAGATTAATTTTTAAAGACCCATTCACCCCCCCTCTGGGCTCGTCAACTGGGCAACAAGTGGTATCAGAGCAAGTCTCTTCGACAAAGGAAGGATCCAACGATCTGAAGAGTAAAGATCCATGGCAGCCCAAGGTAACTTTGAAGGTCAGTCTGTCAACCGACCCCCTCTCTTCGATGGTGAAGATTATCCTTACTGGAAGACCAGAATGGAATATTTTCTACAAGGGCACGACTATCAAATTTGGTCCATAGTAGAAGAAGGTGATCTATTAGTCACAAATGAGAAAGCACAATGGACAGATGATGACAGGAAGAAGATTTCCCTGAATTGTAAAGCAATGAGCATCCTATGCTGTGCTCTAAGTATGAAGGAATTCAACAGAGTTTCAGCCTGCAAATCCTCAATGGAAATGTGGGAAAAGCTCAGGATTACTTATGAAGGCACAGACAAAGTAAAAGAAACAAGAATCGATATTCTTGTCACTCAATATGAAAGATTTCAGATGCAGTCAAATGAGTCCATAACTCAAATGTTTAGCCGGTTCACTGACATCACAAATGGACTAGCTAGTCTGGGGAAAACCTATGAGATGGGAGACATGGTAAGGAAGATAGTTAGATCCTTACCGTCCTCATGGACCCCAAAGGTCACAGCAATAGAAGAAGCTAATGACCTAAAAAGAATGTCTGTAGAAAAGCTCATTGGGTCCCTCATGGCCCATGAGATCAACATGGAAAGGCTCGGAGAATCCTCGAGCAGAAAGAAACAATCCAACGCCTTAAAAGCTGAAGAAGATTCACCAGAAGCAAGTTTAGCTGAAAGTGAAAGTGATGCAGACAGCGAAAATGAGGAAGCTATGCTATCTAGAAAATTACAGCGAATTTTTGCTAAGAAGAAGAAATTCCAATCTGGAATAAGGCACTTCAAAAGAAACAAGGAATTCAAGAAGCCAGATGGAAAAGAAATAAAGAAAGGAGAACCCGTCTGCTATGAATGTAAGAAGCCAGGACACATTAAAACTGAGTGTCCAATGTTAAATAAGCCGGAATTCAGGAAGAAGGACAGTTCCAAGAAGTTCAGAAAGTACAAGAAGAAGGCGATGGCAGTAGCTTGGGAAAACAGTAGTGACTCAGACAATGAGTCAAGTTCTTGTAGTGATGAAGAAAAGGCCAACCTAGCCTTCATGGCAAATACTGAAGATAAGGTAACTTCTGACTCCTCTTTTGATTCATGCAATGATTCAGATTCGGATAGCTTAGAAGAGGCTTTCAATGAACTATATGAAAAATATAAAGAAGTGACCAAATTATTAAAAGTGAGCAAGAAAAACATAATCTGTATAGAAAATACAAACTCAGATCTAAAATCAGAAAATAAACAATTAGAAAGTCAAATAACTGAACTTAAAAGAAGAAATGAATTGTTATGTGAAGACCTAAAATCTAAGAATGAACAAATAACAAAATTGGTAAAATAGGAAAATACAGATGAATTATGAAAAGAAATTAAAAACTTAAATGAAGAAAATGATAAACTATCAAGCACATTAGAGAAATTTACTAATGGTAAAAACTCTCTAATATTAAAAGGTGCTAGAAGATCAGGTAAGAAGAAAATGTTGGGTTGAGTGTGTTTTGGAACTTCCTAAAGTTGTATTTTAATGATATCCAATGGACATCACTCATACCTTGATTTTGATGATGACATACTGTGATCTTAATGATGACATACTGTGATATTGATGATGACATATCATGATGTTAATGATGAGATATTATGATCTTAATGAAGACATGTTGTGATTTTAATAATGATATATTGTGATTTTGAAGATGACATATTGTGATTTTGATGATGACATGTTGTGATTTTGATGATGATATGTTGAACATGTTATACATTTTATACATATCACAATAATGCTTAAACAACATGTTTTTGATGTTTAATATCTCATATTTTAATTATAATATCTTGTACTAATGGTTTATGTGTTAAATTTTCAGGTTCACACATTTTTGTCTTGGTAGTGTCGACACTAGATCAAAGCAGGTCGACACTAGTCCCAGATTCCAGAAGACCCAGTTGCCAGACTGGGACATCAGGTCACACTAGATCAAGTCAGGTTGACACTAGTCCCAGGCAGTGTCGACACAGTCCCGGCAGTGTTGACACTAGATCACGGTAGGTCGACACTAGACCCAGTTTCCAGCAGACCAGTTTGCCTAATTGGGAGAGCAGGTCGACACTAGATCAGGACAGGTCGACACACTCCGGCTGAAAGTCAAAATCCTGAATTTCTCTGTACACGTGGCGGCTTGGGATTTAGGGGATTTGACCTAGGGTTCCTTGCCCATGCACCCCAAGGCACTTTATGGACATATGGGGCTATAAATACCCATGCTCCTTGAACCCCAAAGGTAAGAGAGCCCATACACTTCCAGAAGAAGCCTTTTGGCGGCCAAAGGGGGTTCTCCAGATCTGTCTCCATCTCCAGAAGCTGCAAGTCATCCTTTCAAGAAGAAGGACAAGGGAATCAAGGGGAATCCCTGGAGAGAAGGTTGCTGTGCAAGGCAAGGGAGCAGATCCAATTGAAGAGGCTCAGGAGAAGAAGGATTTCTGGCATTTCAGATGCCATCAAAGCAGAGCATCGCCAATTGAGGAGAATCTCCATCGATTTCCATCAAGCCTCCTCAATTGAAGTCTCTGCAAGGCCTCTTCATCGAAGAACACTCTTTCTACATCCATTTCCCTCATCTCAGAGTTTGTTCTTCCTTATTTTCGTCTGTGAGATTTGTGCATGAAGTTCTGCACAAATTTCTGTGTACGAATCTATTTTGAATCAGATCATTGCTAGAGGATCTGATCTCTTTTGTGTTTGATCTAGCTTTTGTTTGTGAGCCGTTGAGCTCAGTAGTTTGTGAGTCGTCGTACTCACTGTGTAGTTTGAGCCGTCGTGCTCAATTTGGAGTCGTCGTACTCCGGTTGTTGTTTGAGCCGTCGTGCTCAGTTTGGAGTCGTCGTGCTCCAGGTGTTTTTGAGTCGTCGTGCTCAAGGGTGTTTGGAGTCGTCGTGCTCCTGTGTGAGTTGTACTCAGGGTATTTGAGTAGTGTGGCCTCACTGTGTGAGGGGTGGACGTAGGAGTCACTGGAGGTGATTTCCGAACCACCTAAAAATCCTCTGTGCAATGGTTTGAATTGTGGTTTGCCTTTGTATCTCGCTAGATGCATGCATAGGGATTTCGTTCACACTGCAAATTGATTTGCTCACACACTCTAATCACACTTCAGATCAGTAAATTGTTTGGGTGAATTGATCTCTGATTCGAAGTAATTTTTAATTGCTTAAGCTTCCGCGTTAATTGGTATTAGATCTATTCAACCCCCCCCCCTTCTAGATCTTTCCACATCTTTTCTCGATCCTTCAATTGGTATCAGAGGGGTTGATGTCTATCTCTGATCTGATTTGATTGCTTCTGTTTGATCTATGTATTAATTGCTTAAACTGTTTGCTTGATCGTTCACTGTCCTTGTGTGTTTAATCGCTCTGATTCCTACCTTTGGTACTAGAGCAGGTTAACCACTCTAATTGTTAGATCTAATTCTTTGTTACATTGATTCTCTGTGATTAGATCTAATAGTCTTTTGAGTTTTGGTGTAATGGAAAATTGTCTTAATCTACATGAATTTCCTGTTACAATTTCAGAGAAATCCCCAAGCTTATTTTCATTGGATTTCTCAAAGGACTCACAAAGACAAAGAGCAAAAGAAACCCACAAGCACTCAATGGCAAAGAAGAGCTTCAATGAATCCAGAAAATCAACAATTCAAAATACTTCGGCTCTAACAGCACATTCCACGAGATCAGAGCATTCTTCATCCTCTTCAGAACACAAGAGCTCAAATAAGTCTAAAAGGTCAGGTAAATCAACTCCAGATTCATTTGTGTATTCTAATTCTGATTCTGATGAAGATGAAGGTATGTCTTATGTTGAATTGATTGAATTCTGTAAGAAGTTACAAAATCTTAATGCAAAGCTGAACACTAAGAATAAAGATTTGAAAAATACTTTAAAACATTGCCATAAAGAAAGTGAAAATTTGAAAAATACACTTGAATTGCACCAGAACAATGATAAGGATCTTTCAGAAGAAAATGATAATTTGAAAAATGAAGTTGAAAAATTAAATTCTGAAAAAGAGAATTTGGAAGATGAACTCCAAATCTGTGAAAATAAACTGAATGGATTGAAAGAAAATCATGAGCTATTGAAATCAAAAGTCATTGATCTGGAAAATGAAAAAGAAGAATTGATTGATCTCAATAACAACTTCAAATTTGATAATGATCAATTAAACAAACAAATCTCTAATATGGCTCATGATCATCAAATAAATGAAAGATGCAAACAACTTGTTGAAGAAAATCATCATTTAAAAAGGAAGATTGAATGCTTGTACCATGACAAATCATTGGACAATGAATGTAGCAATTTGAGTAATAAAATCGCCGATTTGGAAAAACAAATTGCTCAATTTGAAAATGAAAAGAACAAGATGAAAAATGGTTTGGATGTCATGCTAAACAAGCTTCAAATTTCAGAAAAGGAAGTAATTGCATTAAAATCTGAAAAATAGAAGATTCAAAATGAATTGAAGAACACAAGTCTTGCTTCTGTTAAAAATAAGAAAAATGAAAAGAAAAGCACAATAACTTCTGTTAAAACTGCTGTGAACAAGAACCTTGATATCTCTAATGAAAAACTTGTGAAAGTTCTTGTTCAGAAACAGACAGGGAAAGAGAGGAATGCTACTGTCAAGAGGACTCATCTACTTCCTCCATCAATCCAAAAAGCTCCAAGGCAAATTCCAAATTCACATCATGCCAAGAGCTACAAAAAGGCATCTCCTTCTTCTCATGGTAAGCCTCCTCACATAAAAAGGAGATTTCAGCAAATGCATACATGCCAAGGTAAGTACCAGGTAAGAAATCCTCTCATTTGCTTTAATTGTAATAAACCTGGTCATCTTGCCAAACATTGTTGGAATAAAGATCAACATTTCAATAAACATGCCAAATCAGTCCAATGCTTTTATTGTCATAAATTTGGGCATACTTCTAGGGAATGTTGGCATAGAATTGATAATCTTGTGCATGCTCCCATGTTTCATGTTAATGTACATAAGAATAAAGATCATGTTCATGCTGAAAACACTCAGAAATTCTATGTACATGAAAAAGGAACTATTGCACAAATGATCTCTTCTAAATTCCATGTTAAAAATCTCAATGATAAAAATCTGAAAAATAGAAAACAAAATGTTCAGTATGTCAGTGGTGCATTCTATACCAATAACTCTAAGATTAGAAACCAAGATTCCAGTGTTTCTAGTCTTCAGAAAAATGCACCCAATATAAAATCTTTTTGGATTCAAAAATCATTGTTGCAAATTCATGGAAGATCCTTAGGACCCAAAAAGTTTGGGTTCTAAAATGTGCTGCTTGAATGCTGGATGCAGGGATCCTTGTAGTCAATTTCACAGATGAAGGCTTCATGACAAAGGCTACAAGGAAAGTAAGTGAAGAGAATGAAAGAAAATGAAAATCTCACCAGGTAAATACTTCTGAGAGATTCCCTGCTAAATAAAAACTGAAATCAATTGGGCTCTTATGCAAAGATCAATTGGTATATCAAATGGTGAACTGTGGAAGGACAAGTCATGCTTGTCTGGAAACTATCATTATGTGTGAGGAATAACCTCCGCCAAGTACCAATGATCTTCCTTGTGTAAGAGTCATTAATTTAAAAAAAAAATTAAAAAAAATGGTTGTCATTGAAAAATGAGTGCTTGTTTATTTCATCTCTTCCATGATGATTTTAGCCTGAATTACTTGCAAAAATTTCACATCATTCACATGTAACTAAGAATCATGATTTTGTTGAAAATGCTCAAAACTCCATGTGAATATAAATTGAACACTTCATGAAAACATAGATGCATTGAGCAAGGCAAAAAGAAAATTTGGAACTAATTCAGCTCATAGTTCTGTCAATGAAAGAAATGCATCTATACCAAAAATAAAATCATTTTGGATTCAAAAATTGTATTGCACTCTAACATTGATTTCATTGCAGGACCTAAGCAAGTGTGGGTCCGAGAACCAGCTTGATCAGCAAGCTGAGGAGTCTTGCAGCCATACATTGTAAATGGATTCAAGATATTAACTGTGCAAGGCTAGAAATGATTGGAGAACACAGTTAAAATCTTTGAAAAAGAAATGAAGACTGTTCAGGTAAAATTTCTTTATCATTTCAAACTTGAATTGCTTGAATTGAGATGAATGTTTAATTTTTATCTGAACAATGAGAAATGTGTATCAATGCTACTCCCAACAATGAACTTTATGTCATAACAATTGGAATCATGTTTGTGTGCATGTCAACTGATTTGACTTTTTGGTATATCAAATAATGACATGTGGAAGAACAAGTTATGCTTGTTTGGAAGCTATCATTATGCGTGAGTAAAATACTCCGCCAAGTACCAAAAGTCATGTTATGCTTAAAGCTAATTGTGCTCATAATCATGTGTGAATAGTTTGCTAGCTTTTTCATTCCATGCACATATTAAGGGGGAGTAAATTTGAAAAAGTGCAAAAATGTTTTCAATAAATGCAATGAATTTCATGCTAAAAATAAAGTGTAATTGACCCTTTTTGCAGTGACTATGGGGTATATCAAATGGTGAAATGTGAAAGGACAAGTTAGGCTTGTCTGGAAACTATCATCATGCGTGAGAAAAATTCTCCGCCAAGTATCAATAGTCTTTTCTGCATAAAGGTCATCAAGCAAAATGAAAAATCTCAAAAACTTTATTTTCAGTCTTTGAAAAACTTTTCTCCTTCAATAAATTGTCATGTTGATATATGCTTGATCATGTTCATACTCTTTCTGTGCAAATTGCTTGAAATGAACATATCTGAATTGCTTAAATGATCATTTCATATCATGCATATCTTATGGGGGAGTGAATTCGAAAGAATCTTTGAGTGAAATGCTGGAGAAATTTGCTGGAAAAATATCTGTCATATCTGATTCATCATCAACTCCCATTCAATTGTTGACAAATGTTCTTGCAACTAAATTCCTCACTCTCACATTGCATTGGCATTCTTGGTATATCAAATGGTGATTTGAAGAAAGACAAGTCAGACTTGTCTGGACACTTTCACTATGTGTGAGTATATGTCTCCACCAAGTATCAAGTGCCTTGTATGCAATTGTTGAGGGGGAGTCATTGTCTTTCAATAAAAACATTCATGTTCATTCTGCCTTCATGTCATTCCATTTCTATTCCTCCTATAATCCTCATGTTCACCTTGTGAGGAGGAGTTACATGAAAGGGGAAGTCATTGTTACATTTCTTGACCTTACTTGTCTATTTTGAACCCCAAAATCATCAGAATTTTTGAGTCCTTGTGCTATTTTCTTATGAGAGAATTAAAACATTGAAACTAAACTCATTGTGCATTTAGTTTAATTTCAAAGATTCAGTATCATTTCAAGGTTAAGCAATCATAATACTGAATGTTTTTAAAATGATTTGCAAAACACTATTATAGGCACATGAGTGGCTTTAATATTTCACATGTGTATGTTTAAGCCTTATTTTTACCACATGTTAAGAATAATCTTTCTAAATTCATAGTCTTGACTTCTCTGGTCAAAGCAAACATATTCCTGCAAAATATCAAAAGAAAAATGATCAATCTGGAAAGATACAAACAGAGCAATGCAAATGCTTGAACCACTGAGTAACCGGGCCATTTCACCTGACAAGTGATTTGTTTCGCGTCAAAAAGTGGAAATCAAAATTTTCAACTCTGTATAAGATAATGAAAGTTAAACCACTGAGTAATCAGGAGGTCTTGCATCTGATCAATGTGATCTCTTGCACTGAAAAGTGAGATTTAACTAATTTATTCTTGTATTCTTTCCCAGTTAAAATTGAAAGAAAATCAAAAAGACAGGATAGAAAAGCTTAAGACCTTAATTAAGTTCATGTCTACTGAGTTTAGATCTATTATTTTACATTGTGTTAAACTTAAAGCTCCTAACATCCTTGTTAAATATTTCTGCTCATTCATATAGGTCACTTTTCTTCACATTTGCATCATTATTTTAACTACATTCAGTCATTATAATTTGCTATTCCTTGTGTTGAGTGTGTCTTTGTGATTAAACTTTGTTGCACAATAACAAAAATATTATCTTTTCTCTCATTTGACAATATCACTTTGCCTCACTTATTTTGATCATTTCTGAACCTTATTTCCCACTTTTTATCTTTTGGTCTCCAACCATCATTGTGTCTCTCTCTTGTCTATCTTTTTGATGCTGTCAAAAAGGGGGAGAAAGTTCCTTAAAAGGGGGAGAAAGTAAAAGTTTCTAAGGGGAGAATGTTCTTTATGGGGAGAAAGTTCAAAGGATGCATATGGTCAAGGGGAGTTATTGCAGTCAAGGGAGATATGTTTTGTCATCATCAAAAAGGGGGAGATTGTTGGGTTGAGTGTGTTTTGGAACTTCCTAAAGTTGTATTTTAATGATATCCAATGACATCACTCATACCTTGATTTTGATGATGACATACTGTGATCTTAATGATGACATACTGTGATATTGATGATGACATATCATGATGTTAATGATGAGATATTATGATCTTAATGAAGACATGTTGTGATTTTAATAATGATATATTGTGATTTTGATGATGACATATTGTGATTTTGATGATGACATGTTGTGATTTTGATGATGATATGCTGAACATGTTATACATTTTATACATATCACAATAATGCTTAAACAACATGTTTTTGATGTTTAATATCTCATATTTTAATTATAATATCTTGTACTAATGGTTTATGTGTTAAATTTTCAGGTTCACACATTTTTGTCTTGGTAGTGTCGACACTAGATCAAAGCAGGTCGACACTAGTCCCAGATTCCAGAAGACCCGTTGCCAGACTGGGACATCAGGTCGACACTAGATCAAGTCAGGTCGACACTAGTCCCAGGCAGTGTCGACACTAGTCCCAGGCAGTGTCGACACGGTCCCAGGCAGTGTTGACACTAGATCAGGGCAGGTCGACACTAGACCCAGTTTCCAGCAGACCAGTTTGCCTAACTGGGAGAGCAGGTCGACACTAGATCAGGGCAGGTCGACACACTCCGGCTGAAAGTCAAAATCGTGAATTTCTCTGTACACGTGGAGGCTTGGGATTTAAGGGATTTGACCTAGGGTTCCATGGAGAGAAGGTTGCTGTGCAAGGCAAGGGAGCAGATCCAATTGAAGAGGCTCAGGAGAAGAAGGATTTCTAGCATTTCAGATGCCATCAAAGCAGAGCATTGCCAATTGAGGAGAATCTCCATCGATTTCCATCAAGCCTCCTCAATTGAAGTCTCTGCAAGGCCTCTTCATCGAAGAACACTCTTTCTACATCCATTTCCCTCATCTCAGAGTTTGTTCTTCCTTATTTTCGTCTGTGAGATTTGTGCATGAAGTTCAGCACAAATTTCTGTGTACGAATCTGTTTTGAATCAGATCATTGCTAGAGGATCTGATCTCTTTTGTGTTTGATCTAGCTTTTGTTTGTGAGCTGTTGAGCTCAGTAGTTTGTGAGTCGTCGTACTCACTGTGTAGTTTGAGCCGTCGTGCTCAATTTGGAGTCGTCGTACTCCGGTTGTTGTTTGAGCCGTCGTGCTCAGTTTGGAGTCGTCGTGCTCCAGGTGTTTTTGAGTCGTCGTGCTCAAGGGTGTTTGGAGTCGTCGTGCTCCTGTGTGAGTTGTACTCAGGGTATTTGAGTAGTGTGGCCTCACTGTGTGAGGGGTGGACGTAGGAGTCACTGGAGGTGATTTCCGAACCACCTAAAAATCCTCTGTGCAATGGTTTGAATTGTGGTTTCTTTGTATCTCGCTAGATGCATGCATAGGGATTTCGTTCACACTGTAAATTGATTTGCTCACACACTCTAATCACACTTCAGATCAGTAAATTGTTTGGGTGAATTGATCTCTGATTCGAAGTAATTTTTAATTGCTTAAGCTTCCGCGTTAATTGGTATTAGATCTATTCAACCCCCCCTTCTAGATCTTGTCCACATCTTTTCTCGATCCTTCAGAAAAATGGATTAGGATATACACCCCCAGATAATGAAGAAACCATAGTTTATCCTAAAACATATCCAACACCGAAATTTATACCTGAACAAGATATAGCATACAAAGCTGATTTCAAATATATAGAAAAAGTAACTAAGTTATCATGCTGTAGTCACTGCAATAAGTTAGGACATATTATAACTACATGCCCAACAAGACACAAGAAATGGATAATAAAAGGCAAAATCAATGATACTAACCAATCAGGACCCAAAAGAATTTGGGTACCTAAAGCTTGATGTTTTTATTTCAGGTTAACTCTCGAGCATCCAAATGGTACTTGGATAGTGGGTGCTCAAGACACATGTCAGGTAACCAGAAGTTATTCTCACATCTCCAAGCTAAAGAAGGAACAATCACTTATGGAGATAATGGGAATGGAACAGTAATAGGCAGTGGCTCTGTAAATAACAAAGGAAAAACAGTCATAGAAGATGTGTTATTAGTTAAGGGATTAAAGCACAATCTCATTAGCATCAGCCAGCTGTGTGACAGAGGCCATCAGATCAAGTTTCAAGAATCAAAGTGCAGCATAGTGAAGGATGGAGCAGTCATCTTTGAAGCAAATAGAGAAAATAATTTGTATGTGCTCTATCTTGATGAACTCAAGGAGGAAAATGTTTGTCTGGCAGCAAGTAAAGACAAATCTACTGAATTATGGCACAGACGATTTGGACATTGCAGTTTAGAAGGCATGAGGAAATTGCTAAAGAAAAATCTTGTAGAAGGTCTGCCAAAGGTCAGTGCAAAAATGGAAGGTGTATGCGGACCCTGTGCTAAGGGAAAGCACACTAAAAGCTCCTTCAAGTCAAAGACGGTGGTGACCACCTCAAAACCCTTAGAGCTCCTATATATGGATCTATTTAGGCCAATGAGGACTACCAGTCTTGGAGGAAAGAACTTTGGATTTGTCATAGTTGATGACTATTCAAGATATACAGGGGTATCATTCCTAGAGCACAAAGATGACACCTTTGAAAACTTTGTTAGTTTCAGCAAGAAGGTGCAGAAAGATCAGAAGTTCAGCATTGTGTCTATTCGATCAGATCATGGTGGTGAATTTCAAAATGAAAGGTTTGCTAGATTCTGTGATGATCAGGGAATTGAGCATAATTTCTCAGCACCAAGGACACCACAGCAAAATGGTATTGCTGAGAGGAAGAACAGAACTCTATTGGACATGGCAAGAACTATTCTCTCAGAATATGATCTGCCAAGATATTTTTGGGCTGAAGCAGTCAACACAGCAAGCTATATTGTCAACCGAGTGATGATCAGGCCAATCCTGAAAAAGACTGCATATGAACTGTTCAAAGGGAAGAAGCCAAAGATCAGCCATTTTAGAACCTTTGGATGTCCCTGCTTCATTCACAACAATGAAAAAGGGACATTGGTAAGTTGGATGCCAAATCAGATGAAGGCATCTTCATGGGGTACTCTTCTAAACCTAGAGGCTATAGAGTATTTAACAAACGTACTTTATTGATTGAACAGTCTGCACATATTATTTTTGATGAAACTAACCCTTCCTTGAGAAAGGAAGTAGATAGTGACAATGATGATGTAGATGAACTGTCCAAGAAACTAAAAGATACATCAATTGAGGACAAGGATGATCCATCTCTGGAAGAATTGCGACAAGAAGAAGTTAATCATGAAAACTTTCCAAAGGAATAGAGATACAAGAAAGATCACCCACTTGAGAATATTATTGGTGATCCATCCATAGGGGTAAGAACAAGAGGTAATGTTATTCCTTGTGATTATCTAGCTTTTGTTTCTTAAATATCTAGCTTTTGTTTCTTAAATAGAGCCTAGGACAGTCAATGAAGCTCTTTCTGATGAATCTTGGATAGTAGCCATGCAAGATGAATTAAATCAATTCAAGAGAAACCAAGTATGGTCACTTGTTCCTAGACCATCAGACCATCCAGTCATTGGCACCAAATGGGTGTTCAGAAGTAAACTGGATGAAACTGGTTCAATTTTAAGAAGCAAGGCCAGATTGGTAGCTCAAGGCTATTCTCAAGAAGAAGGCATAGATTTCGATGAAACCTATGCACCTGTAGCTAGACTTGAGGCCATTAGAATATTACTAGCTTATGCATCTACTCTAAATTTAAAACTATTTCAAATGGATGTTAAATCTGCTTTTTTAAACGGTTTTATTAAAGAAGAAGTCTATGTAAAACAGCCTCCTGGTTTTGATGACATAAACTTTCCAAATCATGTTTTTAAATTGCATAAGGCTTTATATGGTTTACAGCAAGCGCCTAGAGCCTGGTATGAAAGGCTTAGCTCTTTTCTTTTAAAACATGGTTTCAGTAGAGGTCAAGTAGATAGTACTCTATTTATTAAGTCAAAGGTCAAACATATATTGCTAGTTCAAATTTATGTAGATGACATTATCTTTAGATCTACTGATGAATCCCTTTGCAAGTACTTTGAAAAGTTAATGCAGGGAGAATTCGAGATGAGTATGATGGGGGAGCTCAACTACTTCCTTGGACTTCAAATCAAACAAGGAAAAGATGGCACTCACATCTGTCAAGCTAAGTACACCAAGGAACTGCTGAAGAAATTTGGATTTGATAACACCAAGCCACTGTCAACACCAATGGGTACATCAACAAGGATGGACAGCGACAAGGATGGTAAGAAAGTAATCAAAAACTCTATAGAGGTATGATAGGTTCACTACTTTATTTAATAGCCAGTAGACCTGATATATTATTTAGTGTATGCATGTGTGCTAGGTATCAAGCAGATCCTAGAGAGTCACATTTGATTTCTGTAAAAAGAATTTTTTGATATTTAGCCAGAACTCATGATCTAGGTTTATGGTATCCAAACTCTTGTGAAATCAATTTAGTAGGGTATTCTGATGCTGACTATGCTGGATGCAAGGTAGATAGAAAAAGCACCAGTGGTTGTTGTCAGTTTCTTGCAGGGTGTCTGATATCCTGGTCCTCAAAGAAACAAAATTCAGTAGCACTGTCTACAGCTGAAGCTGAGTACGTGGCTGCTGGAAGCTGTGCACACAACTCTTATGGATAAAGCAACAGCTTGAGGATTTTGGATTAAATATCAACTCAATTCCACTACTGTGTGACAACACTAGTGCCATTAATCTCACCAAGAATCCAGTTCAGCACTCAAGGACCAAACATATTGAGGTTAGATATCATTTTATTCGTGATCATGTTGCAAATGGAAATATTGAAATATCCTTTATTGATACAAATGGCCAATTAGCAGACATTTTCACAAAAGCCTTACCTGAAGTGAGATTCACATCTCTCAGAAGGGAATTAGGCATGTGCAATTTGTGATAGAAGTTTGCTTGCAACTGGCACATTAATTTTTAGATTTAAGTTGTTTTCCTCCATGTTTTTTAAGCGAAAGAAATTCAAATTACCCCTTGTAACCGCTCTTTCATTGAAGTCGGTCTGAATAGTCAACACCTTTTGTCTTTTTCCTCCGCCTTTTGACGCCTCACTTTCCACCCCATTATTTATTCCAAAAATTAAATGCGATAACGATTCATCTCCGTCTTCAACCCTTTCCCTCTTTATCTGCTTGTGCGAGCCGATGCCCTAACCTCTTCAACAACGACTCTCGACCCTTTGAAAATTTGCTCCCATTCCCGTGAAAGATCTCTTGAGGGTTTTCACTCCTTCCCTCATCTCAATCCTCCAGAAACCTTCTTCACCTGATTTCATGGCCGCATCCGTCGTCACTAGAAGTCTTGGGGGCTACGACGCTGAGTTCCTCACTCCTGAGCAGCAGGAGAGGTTCACCTTTGTGAAAACTAAGGTCTGTGGAAACAAGGCAGTGGACATAGCAGATCTTGAAAAGAATGGTATGCACAGCGTAGCAGCAGCATTGAGCAAGATGCAGTGGTTGGGAATCACCACCTTCTTAGAGGTAAGTTATCCAATCCTCGTGAAGGCCTTTTTTGTCTGTTTGAAAGCAGAGGCAGACGGGTCCCTAGTTTCATCTGTTAAGGAACTCTGATTAAGATAGATTATGACCTATTGCACCGGTTATTTGGGATGAAGACTTCAGGGCACAGTGGGGTTCACACCGTGGACGCCCAAGCTAAAGGTCTTGGTATTGTAGGACCGGAGTTTAGACTGAGGGATGGCAAATTAGACATTAATCAGTTCAATGCTTTCAACCGCCTCCTTCATTTCATAGTTTGCAAATCGTAGTTCCTAGAAGTGCAACATTCTCAACCTGCACCAAGGCTGATTCAGATGTAATGTTTTGGGCCATTCAAAACAGGAGATTAACATGGCCGAAGTGATGTTTGAACGAATGAAATTTGCTCGTGACCAGATCTGGGATACCAGGAGTAAGCTTAATGTGTCGTTGCCTTATGCCCACTTGCTTACAAAGATATTCAAACACTTTGGTGTTGATTTGTCTGGGGGTAGTAGAGAACATGGGCCAAGCTATTAGGTCCAGGAACCTGAGAAAAAGTGGTTTTTCATTGGTCAATGGAATTTGGTCTAAAACTCTGTAGCAGAAGGAGAGGCCATTATTGAAGATGTCCCAGAAGTTCAAGAAGATGTGCCCGAAGCCTCAACAGAGCCAGCAGGAGCAGCATCAGTAGCAAATGATGAACCATCAGAACTTGCAGCATCATCTGAATTGGCAGCAGCAGTACAAGCAGAATCACAACCTTCAGTAGCTCAAGCAGAAGAACCAGTGGAAGGTGCAGTTTTTGTAGATGCTCCCATTCAGGGTGAGCAAGACAGGATCATGGAAGATGCTCCCATTCAGGGGGAGCAAGAGACTGAGGACCTCTCTACATCTCAAGGGGTGCATTCAACAGATGCCCCTGTTCATGAAGAACAGACCACAGCTCATCAGGATACAGCTGAGAGGAAAGGCAAGAAGATTGCTCACAAAAGGCAAAGGACATCACAGAAGCTGAAATTGAAGCCTATTCTGAAAAGATTGGAAACTCAAAATGCACTCTTATCCTCAGTCCAATCAGATGTAAGCTCTATCATTGTTCGCCAGGACTCTACTTCCAATGATTATCACAGGTAAAACACTCTTTGAAATGGTTTAACAAGGAAATGAGCAGCATGAAGGTAACACTTTCTGAGATTCCGAAGGCAGTAAGTTCTCCACCTCATGGCACTCAAAATGTTTCAGAAGCTGTTCTCAGGCCATTAGGGCCAGTAATCGCAGAAGAAGACAGTGTGCCAGTCCAAGTTCAGACTCAGCAGCAAGCAGAAGAACCCAGACCATCTGATGGGAATGCAGGGCCATCTGGGCAGAATCTTGAAGAGGAGTCTCATGTGGCTGTTTCAATGGCAGATGGAGTACCCTCTGAGGATCAAGGGCCAGCAGTACAGGCTGAGGGTCTGTCACCCTGGAGATTTCGGCAGCAGTTGGAGAAGCACAGGCTGTTGTTCCCGAGCCTTCCACTCTTCCTACTCCAGCCCCTCCTTCTCCACCCACCTCATCCACCTCCTCCAGCACCTCCTGTTCCTAAACGGCCACGTCCACGACAAATCTTCTCTCCCACTCCTTTCACTTCTTCCACCACTCCTTTACCTTCCTCCACTGTTGAAGTTCCTCCCGGATCTTCTTTAGCTGGAGCTTCTCATCTGGTCCCTCCTCCACAACCCAATGATCCTTCTACCATCACTCCTGACTCTTTGATTCACCCACCAGCACCTCCATCTTTCATCACTCTCATTCCTGAAGGTGCCCAACTCACCCAACCTGAGATCCATGGCATCAAGGATGAATTTGAAGAAACAATTCTCAAATCTGTCCTAGCCACTGGAACTCACTCTCACAGGACTGGTATTTCCAGCCCTGTTTCCAAACGAAGGAGACTTACTTCCACCCTTCCTGTCTCCTCAGATCCTTGCTATCCACCTCTGTGGTTTTCCCTAGCCATTGCAAATAAGCACAAACCCCTTTATGAGGAATACCTTCAAAAAGTGGTTCTTGCTCATATTTTTGGTTTACCTTTCCAAAATCTTTCCAACCATCTGACTACCATTTTCCCTTACACTTCTCTTTCAAAGGCTCAACAGTCAAAAATCTTTTCTATGACTGAAGCCAAAACTGAAGAGCAGTGGGCACAGATCAACAGTGCTTTGTACTCCCAATTTAAGAGAGTGCAAGCTGCCAGATATCCTCCCAGGGAAGCCCCTCTCCCTTTGTATGAATGGTTCCAGATCCATCACAAGAACCTGTTTGGACTTTTCATTCAGAAAGAAATCAAGTTCATCAGGCAGTATCAGATGTTATGCAATTATTGCTTTATCAATAGCTTGGATGAACCTCAGTTGGGGCAGTTTCGTGCAACCATCACAGCTCTGCAGTCCACTCATTGTGAACCTCTTCAGGTAGACATTGCTACCTTGAAGTTCCCAGACATCGTGTTCCTTCCACCGCTCCACTCCTTGATCATGGATTCCTCGGTTGGTACACTTGTCTTTGAGAGAGCTGCTAGAGTCATGGCCAGGTTGCATGTCTATGAAGGCCGTGATCTTTCTTTCCAAAGATTTGAATTCAAACACTATCTTGAAGGGCAGATTTCAGCTGATATCCTCGCTCCATTCTCTCAGAATGTGAAAGGCTGACCTCTGATGAGTGGCTCAAGCACTATCCTTTGTCTGCTCAACAGCTGTCTGATCTGAATGCCTCCCAGGCACAAGCCAATCTACCTCCTCTGTCACCTGGTGACTTTCTGGACGCCAATTCCCGTCACCTCATCAGAAATACATTCGCAATCTGGCTTGAGAGATTCAAGATTTTTCTTGATTTGACGAAGGAGCTCCGGTCTCATCAGATCTTCTATCCTATCAAGATGGACAAGTTTCTCTCTTTGCCAGCTTTGGGTCCTTCTCCACTTTCAAAATAGCCTTAGGTTTGGATAAATATGGGGACTTTATTTCTGAGCAGTGGAACCTTCATCTCAAGCGGATGGCCCCCACTATGGGACCCTCCTATAACATTGAGATTGGAGCCTTTCAAGCACATTTTGAAGAGCAGGAAAGATTGGCACTTCCTGTCATCCGACAGTTTGCCTCCTTGTTGTCTCCTGCCTTCTATCTTGATCCTTCTCTTCGACCTCAAGAACAATAATAAAATTCACTTCTCTTGTCTTCATATACTACTTATCCTGTCTTTGTCTCAGATTACTCTTTTTTTTCTTTTTGCTTAATGACAAAAAGGGGGAGAAAATACTTAGCATGTCTGAAATATTAAAGAAAACTCATCTGAAATATTAAGAAAAATAGCATGTCATTTCCTTAGAACAAATTTCAGATACTTTTTATCCATGCTTATTGTTCAGTTTTGTCATCACCAAAAAGGGGGAGATTGATGACCAGTCTGTCCCCATGTAATTTTAATTAATTACATATATATTTTGATGATTAACAAAACCAAACAAAAGTTTATCAATTATATCTAATGAATATTTCATAAGTCTTAAGCACAGGAAAAATACCAAGGTCAAACAATCCAATAAAGGTATGCATTACTTCTCTGAAGCCTTCATCTTTTCAACATGATATTTCTCTAAGTCCATATCGACTTATGTTGAAGGCCATAACAATTTCTTTATAAGCATATCGATTTCAATAGAATTATCATAACGATTTCCCTTCTGGCTGAAAATCATGTTGTTTCAAACAAATCGATGTCGTAACGATTCTATAAGTGATCGCAACGATTTCCTTATAAGACTGAAAAGTCATCTTATTTCAAACAAGTCGATGTCACAACGACTCTATAAGTTACCGTAACGATTTCTTTAGAGCCCGTAACGACTTGCTCGTCACAACGACTCTATAAGTTAACGTAACGATTTCTTTAGAGCCCGTAACGACTTGCTCGTCACAACAACTCTATAAGTTACCGTAACGATTTCTTTAGAGCCCGTAACGACTTGCCTGTCGCAACGACTCTATAAGTTGTCGCAACGATTTCTTTAGAAACTCGTAACGACTTGCCTGTCATAACGACTCTATAAGTTATCGTAACGATTTCTTTAGAAAGCGCAACGACTTGCTTGTTGTAACGATTTCATAAGTTACCGTAACGACTTCTTTAGAACTCGCAACGACTTGCTTATTGTAACGACTTCATGTTCCATAACGATTTCTTTAGAGTTCATAACGACTTGATAAGTGTTCACAACGGTTTGTTTTGTATAACGATTTGTTAATTGTTTCATATCGACTTCTTTAGAAACACAACGATTTGCATCTCATAATGATTTGTTAAGTGTTTCACAACGACTTCTTCTGTATCACAACGACTTGGTCAACCTGACTTATTCATAACGATTTCATAAGTCATATAGTCATCGATTTCATATCCTGATATCTTATTCATCTTAAAAGTGTTGACTAGTCAAAGTCCACGTAGACATCTCTCTGACGCATCTGCATTTAATGAGACCTGAACGTATCTCTGCATGCATGCAGACCATATCGTGCCTACTCTGATAACGTCCTTTAGACTTAAGCTATTTGGCATTACTATTTCCATGTCTATTGCTACTAACGTTGACTGACATCAGAGATAGCTTAGCTGTCTGCTATTTGAGTTTGACATTTGTGCAGACCTCTGATCCAGCTTCACGGTACAACGTTAAAAAAATAGAAGCCAACAGATATCTTTGAAGATCTCATCTCTTTGCGTGCTCAAGTGATCAAAAGACTGTTGACAAGAAGCTTCCAAGACTCCAGATGTCATTCAGTCTAACGACTACTCAAAAGATAGACAACGGACACTTCAATGTCTACATTTCAAATTGAAGATATAAATTCAAGTCAGAAGAACAGAAGAGATAGATCGTGCATTCAAGCATTCAAATTCTTCGGAAGAAAGTTTAGAGCCAAGAACCTTCATTCCACTTAGCTTTTGCTCTTTTGCTCTCCACTAGTTTGTGAAAATCTTGAGAGAGCCTGTATAGTTCTGAGAGTGTGTCTTGTCTAAAATCTCTTTGCTCTCAGTTCTAGTTGCTTCAGATCCTTGCTTATCAAAAGCTTGATCTAGGGGCTTAGATTTCATTCACTCTCTTTGTGTTGTTCCCTTCGGGTGTGAAGGAAGACCTGGTGGTATCCAGGGTGTTGTTCCCTTCGGTTGTGAAGGAAGACCTGGTGTGGTATCCAGGGTGTTGTTCCCTTCGGTTGTGAAGGAAGACCTGGTGGTATCCAGGGTGTTGTTCCCATCGGTTATGAAGGAAGACCTGGTGTGGTATCCAGGGTGTTGTTCCCTTCGGGTGTGAAGGAAGACCTGGTGTGGTATCCAGAGTGTTGTTCCCTTCGGGTGTGAAGGAAGACCAGCTGAGCTGGGTGTTGTAACGTCCTTAGGGGACTGTACCCTAGTTAGTGAAATCCTGAGTTGTTGCTTAGGGACTGGACGTAGGACTCCTAAGGAGAGGAGGTCCGAACAGGATAATCCTTGTGTTGTGTGATTGTCTTCTTTGTGTGTTTGTTATTTCAACTAACTGTCACTAACCTACTTCGAAGAACGTTTGTGTGAATGTTTTTTTTTTGTTACAGGTATCTTCTAGATTAATTTTTAAAGACCCATTCACCCCCCCTCTGGGCTCGTCAACTGGGCAACAGAACCAAGACTGTGGCCAGCACTAAGAAATTCACAAAGCGTGGCCTTGGATATTCAGAATGGGCCACTTTCTCATCTCCTCCACAATCGGACCAGGGACCACTCACCTGGTCCTTATATGAGCACTTTATCAGAGGGCCCATCCAGCCCGGATATAATACCACCATGGAAGCACCAAGATCAGCTTATTAGGCTTTAGAGGAGCAGCGGCCCAACAAGAAGAAGAGAGCTGAGGAGGATACTGAGGACCCGGATCAAGATGGTGTCGTCTCATCAGTCAGTCTGTTGTTTGAAGAATCAGAAGCTGGGGCAGAAGAGCCAGAATTAGAATACCTCATTTCTGCAGTAAATCGTCTGTTCATTGAAGAATATGTGCCACAAGTAGCAGCGTTATCAGCACTAGCAACCACCACCAGGCGACAGTTGCTTGGATTTTGTGAGGAAAAGCAGTCAAATCATTCCCCCCTTTTCATACAGGAGTTCTGGCCAGGGTTCTCCTGGTCTCCCATCCATCTTATTTCATCCATGCTTCATTTCAATCTTGATTTCATTCCACTGCCTCTCCCCTTCATTATTCAAATCTCTCCCGACGTCGTGGAAATGTTCAGTCACCCTTCACCCCTCTTCGTCATTTTCTTTAATGGTTCGGTCCTGTTGTTTTCCCGAAGCCATTTAATCTAATGTAATTCCTTTTATTCAAAAATAAAAAAAAATAGAAAATTCAAAATTCAAAAAAAATTTAAAAAAAAATGTGTGTCCTCCTGCTCCAGACGGCGATCCCCGTCACCTCCCTCCTGCTCCTGCTCCCGACGGCGATCCCCGTCACTTCCCTCCTTCTCCTGCTCCCGACGGCGATCCCCGTCACTTCCCTCCTTCTCCTGCTCCCAACGGCGATCCCCGTCACTTCCCTCCTTCACCTGCTCCCGACGGCGATCCCCATCACTTCCCTCGTTCTCCTGCTGCTGACGGCGATCCCTGTCACCTCCCTCCTGCTCCTGCTCCCGACGGCGATCCCCGTCACCTCCCTTCTTTCTCCTGCTCTCGACGGCGATCCCCGTCACATCTGCTCCCCGGCGGCGATCGTCGTCCTTCTTTCACTCAATTCGCGCCTTCACTTGGTGGCCAGACATGGCCATTTCGGGCAATTCGGGTGAGGGGCCTGCTGCTCCCCTACACCCCGATGTTGTTGCCAGCACCCTGAGCTCGGGTGGTCCGCTTCCTCCTCCAGTCCCATCGGAGGACCTTCGCGGCCCTGCCGCACCCTTTGTTTTCCGTTTCCAATAAACCTCTGGACACTTCTCAGAGCCTCCTGTAAATATCAATTCTAGCTTAAATTCAGGGGTAGGTTTTAGTAAGTCCCCATCCCCGTCTAGGAAAAAGAAGGGTAGTGGCATACCCCGTAGATATCTCTTAGACTTAGTTCAAAGGTGTGGCGCTCTTCTAGCCGTCGAAGAGTTCGTCCAAGAAGCAGTGGTTCTGAACTTAGAGGAGATACCTATAGAGGAAGGGCTAGACGATGGCTTTGGGATATATGAAATTGTAGCCGAAGAAGACCCATTAGATGAGAGCGATGGTGAGATAGAGGATGCTGCTGAGGCGTATGCTAGTGGTATGAGGAGATTCGATGAACCTACCTCAGCAGTCGATGAACCTACTAAAGAGGTAAACGTGGGAACAGAAGAGGACCCCAAGCTCTTAACCATATCTTCCGGTCTCCCTCCTGAAGAAGAAGAAGTACTCATAGAGATGTTGAGGGAGTTCAAGGATTCATTTGCCTGGTCCTACGATGACATGCCCGGCATTGACCCCAATCTGGTAGAACATAGGTTGATCTTGAAGCCAGGGGCAGTTGCCGTCAAACAAAAGCTAAGGAGATTCCTCCCCCATATTGCTTTGAAGATGAAAGAGGAGATTGATAAGCTACACAAAGCCAAGTTCATCCGTGTAGTCCTCTATCCTTTGTGGGTGGCGAACATTGTCCCGGTGATGAAGAAGGACGGAAGAGTGCGTATCTGCATAGACTTCCGGGACTTGAATAAGGCATGTCCAAAGGATGATTTCCCGTTACCTCATTTGGATGTCTTGATCGATAATACAGCAGGGTTCGAAACTCTATCATTCATGGATGGGTATTCTGGCTATAATCAAATTCGTCTAGCCCCGGAGGATCAAGAGAAGACCTCCTTCACCACCCCATGGGGAACATATTGCTATGTGGTCATGCCGTTCGGACTGAAGAATGCCGGCGCCACTTATCAAAGAGCAATGTTAGCTATCTTCCACGACATGATACATATTGATGTTGAGGTTTACGTGGATGATATCGTGGTGAAGTCGCGGACCCGAAGAGAGCATTCCTCCGTGCTTGCCAAAGTGTTCCGTCGCGCACAAGAATATCAATTGAAGATGAATCCAAAGAAGTGCGTGTTCGGAGTTTCCTCAGGAAAATTGCTAGGCTTCATAGTTAGTAAACGGGGGATTCAAATAGACCCACACAAGGCCAAGGCAATCAATGAGATGCCTCCTCCCAAGAACATATCGGAGCTTCGAGGTTTGATTGGTCGGCTGCAGTTCATAAGGAGATTCATATCTCAGCACTCCAAAGATGCCGTCCTTTCTACGAACTGTTGAGGGAGGAGTCAATTTTGAATGGAACAATAAGTGCCAAGAGGCCTTCGATGAGCTCAAAGTTATCTTATGAATCCGCCCGTGCTTCAGGCACCTATCCCTGGGAAACCCTTAATCCTATATCTGTCGACAATTGAGGACTCCCTAGGAGCTGTCCTTGCTCAGCATGACGAATCCGGCAAAGAAAGGGCAGTCTACTACCTATCTAGGCTCTTCAATCCTGTCGAGCTCAAACTCACCACAATGGAGAAAACCTGTGCAGCGCTAGTCTGGGTAGTGCAGAAATTGAAGCACTACTTCCTAGCTCATAAGGTGAGTTTGATTTCTAGAATGGACCCTATTAGGTATCTCCTGGAAAAGCCAGTCCTCGCCGACAGATTGGCACGCTGGCAAAGTTTCCTCTCTCAGTTTGATATCTCCTTTATTGTTCAGAAAGCCATAAAAGGGTATGCCATTGCTGAGCACCTTGCTCACCTCCCTCTTCCTCATAGTGATACGGTTCAAGAGGAATTCCCCGATGAAAACCTATCACTTGTCTCTCATGATCCCTTCTGGTCACTCCACTTCGATGGAGCTCTCAATTCTAGGGGACGGGGCATAGGTGCTGTCTTGCTCACCCCAGAAGGGATCACCATTCCTTTGGCTTATCAACTCCAGTTCTACGCCACCAATAATATCTCCGAGTATGAGGCTCTCCTAGCTGGTCTTAAGCTTGCCTACCTCCTAGGCGCGCGTCACCTCAAGATCATAGGAGATTCTCAGCTCGTTCTTCGGCAAGTCCTTTCTACCTATCGCACCGTGACCCCAAGCTCAAGCCTTATCAAGATCTGGTCACGCTCCTAGCCAAGCAATTCCGTCAACTCATCTACATCCATACTCCTCGCTCTCAGAACATTCTGGCCGATGCTCTGGCATCGTTAGCTTCGTCTCTCTCCTTCCCTCTCAGCCGTAGTGCTGAGACTATCACTGTTCAGAGGTTAGAAGCTCCCTCAACTCAGGATCCTTGGTTCTCAAACCTTAGGAGCTCTCTAGTTCTGAAGGCAGAGAAGAAAGAAGCGAAGGAGTTATTGCTTGTTGAATTAGGAGAATTGATGGAAGAAGAGAGGCCGTGGTACCATGAGATTGAACAATTTTGCAGAGACGGTACCCTCCCAGAAGAAGCTGAAGCAGAAGATAGGCGAGCTATCCGTAGAGCAGCATTAAAGTATACCCTCATTGGTGAAGTTCTTTACAGACGCGCTCTAAATGGAATGCTCCTTAGATGTGTGACAGATGAAGAGGCTTGGAAAATAGTGGAAGGATCCCACTCCGGTGAATGCGGAGGGCATGTGAATGGTCAGATGTTAGCGAAGAAGATCCTTAGGCAGGGCTACTACTGGCCAACCTTAGAAGAGGACTGTGCCGCCTACGTTCGTAGGTGTGTCAAATGCCAAATCCATGCCGATAAAATCCATGCTCCGTCTTCCTCTTTGCATCCGCTATCCTCTCCTTGGCCTTTCTCCATGTGGGCCTTTGATATCATCGGGCCCCTTGGTGATCCTAATGCTCAGATAAAACAAAAATCCTTCATCCTCACTGCTACTGAGTATTTCACCAAGTGGGCCGAAGCAGAAGCATTTGCAGAAATCAAAGGTTCGACCGTGTGTAGATTCATCATGAAGAACATCATTGCGCGGTTTGGAGTACCAGGCAGCCTCGTCACCGACAATGGACCGCAGTTCATATCCCAAGAGCTTCAAGACCTATGTAAGAGATTCAATATTTCCTTGCATCATTCGTCTCCGTATTATCCGCAAGGCAACGGCCAGGCCGAAGCCACAAACAAAACACTTTTGAAAATTCTGAAGAAAACTTGTGAGTCTAATAAATTCGCTGATTGGCCAGAAAAACTAATTGAGGCTCTGTGGGCCTACCGCACCTCCGTACGAACGCCCACGGGGCAAACTCCTTTCTCACTTACATACGGAATGGAAGCGGTATGTCCACATGAAATCCTCATCCCTTCGCTGAGAATTCAGTTAGACAAGGAACTTAATCCCGATGAACATCGGGAGGCGTTACTTACACAACTAGAACTCTTAGACGAACGGCGCCTAGCTGCAGCCGATCATGTGCTTTCATATCAAAATAGACTCTCAAGATCTTTTCAAAAGAAAGTGATTGAGCGCAAATTTCAAGAAGGAGACATGGTTTTGAAGCGTATTTTCATAAAACCTGGAGGTCCAAGGTCAAAATTGTCTGCGAACTGGGAAGGGCCGTACGTCGTTAAAGAAGTGTACCCGGGGAACGCGTATAGGCTAGTTAATGCCGATGGCGATGAACTCTCTCACCCATGGAATGGATTATATCTTAAAAGATTCTACCCCTGATAAACAGTCTTTTGATAACAACACCAATTGACAGGTAGCCATTTGCCAAGTGTCTCACTCCCTCTCCTACTGGCAGAATAATATTTATGCTCAATCGCATACTCAGCACGGTGACCTAAGGTCATTTCCCCTTCATGTATGGTGTTCTCGCTTAGCCCTCGTTCAGGGAAGCAAAGGTCAATTCTCTCCTTACTCGGACAAGGTCTAGGGGCAAGGGGAGGCTAGCCTGTAAACGTGCAACAGTGTAGACCATGTGTTTGAAGTCTCAAAGAGGGACGGGCAGTTCTAAGAGAAAAGTATATGGCACAAAAATAAAGTGACAAAATGATAAAATGAAGGGGCATGTTAAAGAGTGGCAGTACAGTTCCCCGCGGGACGCCCTTGAGCCCGGTCGCACGCATGCCCCAAGCAAAGAGGAAAATACTGTGGCCCTAAAGTCCCTGGACAACAGATGAATCTCACATGTGGCATACTCGTTGCAAGTTTTACAGGTCAGTAACCCCGACCCTGAGATTAAGTCTTATCACATTTATATTCTTCTTATCCTCCCTAAAATGACCAAAGGATCCCTACGCTTGGTCTGTGTTGGAACATTGACATCCCAGGGGCAAGAAATCTTAGCAAACCTAAGACGAGTATGCGTTGCACATAAACCTTATTCGCCAAAGTGAGATGGAGGTAAGACTCAGAGCTAATCGCTCAAGATTAAGAAGTGTTATTATCAAAAGAAATTTCAAAAAAATCCAAAATCTCAAAAATAAAAAAAAATCAAAAGATCCCCAAAACCGAAAAAAAAAAAAAAAATCCAAAATCCAAAAAATCAAAAGATCCCCAAAACCCAAAAAAAATAAAAATCCAAAAAAGAAAAGACCAAAAGATCCCCAAAACCCCAAAAAATCAAAAGATCCTCAAAATCCAAAAATTAATTAGAAACTGTGTACATATCGCTTTCCTTTAGCATGCATTATTTTCATTTTCTTTTCGTCTATTTAATAAGGCTCAGTCCCTTGACAATTACGGAGTCAGATTTTATGATTTCAGCGCAAGGGGCTGAGCCTAAGAACAGTTCTAACTTGTTCTTCAATGTGTGTGCAGGAGCAGGCGTTTCAAAAACAAAAGCATGTACAACGTCACACTCAGAAGTCTCTGTCTCTCTCGCTTGTTTGAAACTCGCCTCTCACTCGTGTCAATCGCAAACCATTCATTTATCACAAATATTGACATGAAAGTAAAAGCTGCACTAAGCTATGAACAATATGTACATAGATAAAGGGGAGGTGGCTCACAAGTCTCCTCACTGTCCACCGCCACTCTCCCCGGATCCCTCTCGCCTATCTGGAGGTGGTAGCATCTCGCCACCCCCTCTGCCGTCCTGGGCACTACCCTCGCCCTGCCGGCGCCTCTCCTCCTCCTCGTTCCTCCTCCTGCTGGAGGAACCTGCTAAATACTGTCCGACAGAGGCGTCGGTCGCCCTGCTGACGTCGCACCGCTCGACTCCTGCTACGTGAACGGCCTATATCCGTCACGATCTGCTGAAGGCTCCGTGCCAGCGTCTGTTGCGCAATAGCTCCGCGCGCAGCCGGATGATCTCCTCCTGGCGGCCTCTGTAACCGCAGCGTGCCAGCTCCCTCGTCGCCTCCACGACCTGTGCCTCGGCCGCCTCCGCCCGGGTACGCAGCTGATCCCTCTCTCCTCGGAGCTGGTCCCTCTGACCCTGGAGATCCATCGCGTGCTCTGTAGTGAGCTGCAAATCTCTCTCCTGCATCAAAAAAAATCAGTCAATAATCAAATTGCTAAAAAAAATAATCAAGCAGAAATTCTTTTACACTTACCCGCTCCTCCAGGTGCCTCTGAGCCTCCTCGGCTCTTAGCACCGCCCCTGCCAGCTGGGCCTCCAGGAGAGACGGAGAGCCCCCTGCGCTCCGAGAAGAGGAAGCACCGCCTGCTCCGGCGCCCTCACTCTCTCCAACTCTCTCCGCTGCGCACAAAAGGCATGTCAGTTTCCAAAATCTACTTGAGTCAGATTAAAGGCTGAAGTTGGGGGTGGGTACTTACCAGCTCCGTCGTCTGCCTCTGAGCTGCCTCCCGATCCTGCACCGCCGAGTGAAGCAAGTCTCGGAGCGATGCAATCTCGCCGGTTACATCCACCTGCAATGCATTGCCAAATCATCAGTTCTATTCCGTAAATCAAAATTCTTTGAGCCGTGGTTTAGGAGTTTTACCTGGTGTCGGGCGCTCTTGTATACCTTTCCTCCATACTTCAAGGCGTACGCCTGGAGGTAGGCATCGTCGGTGGTCGCGTCTGACTTGACCGCCTTGCCCTTGCGCTCCCAGTTTTCAATCTGCTCTCGCGCCCGCTCACGCCAGTGGGTCGTGTCGTGAAGTCCCCGAATGCTCCGACCTGGCCGGCGGAAACGGTCCCGGACGGGGAACTCCATGACAATCTGTCGAAGCCCGAGGGAGCGCTGGGTCAAAAATAGGTTCACAGGTAGCACAAGGTTTAGCGCATGCAACCACACTGACCTACCGAAGTAGGGGTGGGCCTGCGCTAACCAAGGCTGTTCCTCATCACCCTCCCCTAGGTATGGCTGCCAAACCACCTGCAAAAAAGGGCAAATCGGATCAGTCATTAGGCAATTGAATCAAGCAGATAATTTAAGCAAAGTAAAAGATTAAGGGTACTTACATCCAGGTAAGGGTAGCTGTCAATGGCCTCCTGCAAGCGCTCCAGCTAATTAGCAAGGTGGCGGGTTTCTCGGCGGGAGTCCCAACGGCGTGCAATGGGCACGAGGCCCGGCCGTATGAGATCCCCTCTCCCCAGGGCTGGGAGGTGTAGATAGGCCCAAACCTGCAAGAGGAAAGACAAGTCAGATGGCAGTTTAAGCAAATATAGTTTATTTTCAAAGGATTAGAGGAGAATGTACCTGGAGGAAGGGGAAGAATCCGTAGTCGACGTCTGTCGCTCCGAAGCACCCAAGCTGTCGAACTGATGTGCTAGGAAGGCTGCTCCCCAGGCATACCCCCCTACCTCACTCAGGTCCTCTAGCAGTGGCAGGAACCGACATGAACTGCGTCGCCCTCGTACCAAACAGAAGTCTGCCTAAGAAGAGCACGAGGAAGCGACGGAGGTCCAAGTCTGCCTCTACCCGGGCTCACTGGCTAACTCCCTCCGACTCACTCGGGTCAGCCTGTCTAGATGCTCATCGTCACTTTCCCCGCTACTTCCCTACATCAAACAGACCTAGGCTCTCCTGGAGGGGTACCCTAGGGACTAGGGAGGACCTACGCCCCACAGGTAAATCTAGAAGTCTCTCGGCCAGGTCATGGTAGCACGGGTAGGTATATCCGCTCACAGCCTGCCCGTAGATCCTGAGCCCTGTGATCCGGCTCACATCCTCGAGGCTGGGGATCATATGTCCCCATGGGAATGCAAAGGCGGTCGCCTCCGCGTCCCACTTGCTCCGTAGAGCCTGAGTAAGGGCCGGGTCCGCCCTCATCCTATCTATCCTGAAGATCTCTTCGAACCCCATCTCCTCTACCCTCTCTCTCTGGAAAGGGGGGAATGCCAGGAAAACAGCCAACACTACAATCCACGATACTCGGGCCCTCATCTCACCCTGCAAGATTCATTCAAGTTCAGTTAAAGCCAATTTTGTGTGCTCGGATGGAGTCGTGTCAGCCATGGCGGCCGCGACCTTGTCGCGTCGGTGCGGGGCAGCGAGACCTTATCGCGTCACCCATCAAGGCCGCGATAAGGTCGCGTCGGCCAGTAACACCGCGACATTGTCGCGACATGCCGTACCGCTGCGACATCATGTCGTGGCAGGTCGGGCTGACTCGTTATCAGACCCAAACCGGCCAGAGCCTCCTTTGTTTGTTCCATTTTTTCTTGGGCGTTTCGCCCTACATGTGCCCTCTAGGGGCTCTGTCTACCTCCATCCCGCGTTCATACAAGGTTTTTAGGGTGAGTTACTTATCGATTTCATGGCCTTGGCCCGTTTCTTCCACTCCTCCTCCACGTTCACGGTCGGAGCCTCCACTTCCTCCTCCTCCTCCATCTCAATCTTAGGCACCTCCCCCTCGACTTGAGGATCCTCCCCCCGGCGCTGGGAGCCCCGACGCTCCGCTTGCCGCTTCCTCCGGGACGAACCCTCGCCGGTATTCCTCCCACCTTCCATTGCAATTTCGGCTTGATCGGAAGGTTTTTGAGCTAAGAGTATGCTAAGAAGGGTGCAAGGGTGCTAGGATCGCAAGTGGCTTGAAGGATCAAAGGCTTAGAAGTTTTGAAAGCCGGAAGGGAAGAAAGAAAGAGTCATTTGGGTTTTGAAAGAGTCGGTTCTTGACGCGATGCAGCGGGCGGTCGCGTTAATGTCGCGCCCCTCTGGGCCGCCGCGACAGAGTCGCGACGCCCTGCTTGGCCGTGACATAAAGGCGACACTTCTGACTGTCGCGTCATCAACAGAACCCTTGCGCTTGTAGAAATAGTTCAGTTTTATTCATTCAAATTGAAACATTACATGCTCTAATTCTGTCTAACAATCAAACAATGCTATCAAGTTTTTCCCTAGCTACCATCTTGCCTACAAGTCAAATCTAATCAAGTCAATCGGTCCTCGCCACTGGCTGAATCTTCTTCAAAGCTTCAACATATTCCTTAGTCACATCATCGTCTTCTTCCACCTCAGCTTGAATCACGCTCATCGCGCATCCCTCCCAGTGGACGACGGCGCTACGCATGTCGCACTTGTCCTGTTCATCACCCCTCTTCCTCTCGTGAATGGGCGGGAGTGCGATAGAAGTGGAACCACAGTGCGAGCCGCACCGCATTGGAGATAGTAGGGGTCCGGGTTGTAGGAAACTAGCGCTCTGTTGCCAAGCAGCCTCAAGGCGAGCCCGGTGCGTTGAGGAAGGTGGATTATCCGGCCATGCATGAATCGGGGGTGCATGTCAAAGTCAGCCACGGTCAGACTTCGGAGGTACTTGCGCCATGCTTGTATGCCCTTCACTTGAGCCGTTTTGCAGCAAGTCCGAGTGCTCATGTGAAGTCATCCGCCCACATATGCCAGCAGGTGGTTCAGCATTGTCTTGCACTCCGTGGTCAAATCCTCCGCTGTTCGGAATTGGATGTGCATCCCATCCATAGCTCAAGGGCGATGACCGATCCATAGAAAGGACCCCCGAGCGCTGCAGAAGTCAGGCCAGCATACAGAAAACCCAAGACAGCTTGCCCAGTATTCATACCTTCAGAAATAGAGTCAATGATGCTAAGGTTGCCAAAAGAGATGGCGCCGTCAGATTCTGGGAAGAGTATGACGCCGCAAATGCATATGGCGGCTGCCTTGGCAATGGCTGTGTAGGTCGTGGTCTTCTATTTACACTTGTAAGTAATCCACTGTGCAATTGGAAGGAGGTGGACGTGCATACCGCTCGTCATGGAATAGAGGTCGTTTTTCATTGTGGTGATGTACGCCAAGATGCTCCATGAGTTGATTTGTTCCACTGTGTAGGAGATTGTCAGTTCTTCGCCCCTTTGATAGCGTGGGAGGCCAAGCATGATCTCCAATTCTTCTAAAATGATCATTGCTTCAAACTCAGGGAAGACAAACGAGTAGGTTTGTGGATGCCACAGCTCCGCCATGGCCGTGACGCTTTTCCACACGTGCACTAGCTTGTTGTAATTCTTGGCCAGCACAAAGACAGTGGACAGTCCCCACTCCTTCAAGTGACCAATAGACGTGGGCGGAAATAGCTCGAGCATAGGCACCATCCATGGCACCTTTGAGAACCGCCGTTGGCCGGGGAGGATCTGGAGTATGAGATGAAACATAAAAACGGAGGAGAAAAGAGAAGAGCAAAGCAGAACTTAGTGAAGAAAGTTCATATTTTAGGGAAGAGAAAGGCCACTTACTTGGAGTTCCGGGCGCGTGTAGATGTGCCCCGGGATGGCGGAGAGCTGCTTCAGATCGGCGTACGATTCCCTAGCAGCTCTTGGGCCGGAGTAGGGAGGGATGTCCTTTGCAAACGCCAAGTAACTCCTCTTCATGGTTGTAAGAGAAAGAAAAGAGCTTGAAATTGGGGAGCAGAGGATGCCAGGGAATTAGCTGCGGGATTAGCACCCCCAACCTCTTGTTTATATAGTCTAGATAGTTAGAAACCTACTCTAATCCCGCATCTAGGTGTTAGGATAAGACTAGGAAAGGTTTAGGAGTCCTAGTGTTAGTCTAGGTGTCTTAGGATAAGTCTAAGTCCCGGATTCCTACGTTTTTTGGAACTCTGTCTGAGTCGCGACGCCGCGATCTGACGCGACTATGTCGCGACAGAGCGCTGTGAAGCTACAAGGTCGCGGTCTTCAAGAGTGTCGTGTTTCTACCTGAGTGTTTTTTTCATTGTCTGTGCTTTGTATATGTGTTTCTTCATTTATATTTATTGAATCCATTCGTCATTTTGTGATTATTATGCTTTTTTCTTGTTCTCAAAAAAAAAAAAGGGTCAAAAAATCCAAAAAACAACAAAAAATAGAGAAAAGATGTCGTCACAGGTAAGTCAGGTATTGTATTTCTTCCCCTATTCCTCGCATTACTATATGGTATTCCACCTATTATATCATTTCAAGGACCGGCTGGTTCTCAATGTGTTCTGGGATTTGAGCTCCCCTTTACCAAAAACGATGATAATCTAGGTGCACATTGTTAATCGTTGGGCAGGCCGCTGAGTTGTTTAAGTTCAGGAACGATGGATTCAGCCTGCACTGCGGTTGTGGGTAGTCTCTTGACCCGTTCTTATTCGGCTTAGCAATATTATCCTTGATATATTTTCTTTTTTTTTCCTTTTCTTTGCATTCGTTTTGATAATTCTTTTATGTTAGCCCATCATGCATCAAGTAGGACTTTGAGCTTTCCTGACTCACTCTTGACCATTGATGAGCACTTGTTGAGTGCCCAATCATTCTTCATGTTCCAAAACAAGAAAACTCAATTCCACTCCGAATTGGAAGGTTTGCCTTCGAGTGAGTTTTCCCGTCAGATTGATAAGAATTTCCCTGTCTGGATTCCCTGTCCAATTATTCATCCTACTCCTTTGATCCGTTTTGGTTGCGAACCGCACCCAAGACAGAGTCATGAGTTACCTTCCTGGCACGCACATGTCCTTCCAAAACGAAACCTGCAGGCCAATCGGCTAGGGTACCTCTTAATCGAGGGGTTTATCATCCTCTTCTTTTCTCCCTCTCGTCCAGATTTGTGCTCTTCTTTGCATGCTGCTCGAGCAACCAACTCGGGGCTTTCACAAAGATTCCATTGCCTGTTAGTTAGATCGGGTGTGTCTTTACCTTGGCTTCCACTTTTCAGTCCACTCTGTGTAGTCTCCGTTCCGCCGTCACTTCATGACATCTCCACTCCACTTCTGCTTCGCTCCCCTGCAAAGTGGGGGCCAAGGAGGGGCAATCTGTAGACACCCGATTCTGGCTAATGGGTTGAACCACATTTCTTGTTATCTTAGTAGGCCCCCAATTGGTCACTCACCTTGAGCCCATCATTTGCCTTGTTTTGAGCCTATTAATCCATTAAAATGCCATGAAATCCCGCAATTTATCACTTGAGAGAGTCCATGGAGCATAATAACTCTTATCTTATCATGTGGTTGGCTGATAATTCTCAAATAATTTGGATTTATTGTCGCGATGCCTCGTGGCGCCGCGTCTCTAGTTGCGATAGTTCTGGCAACTGCGACACCCATGCATTATCCATGCACGTGGACAATGCTGTCGCGTCCCTCTGCACCGTCGCGTTTCTAGTCGCGACCCTACGATACGTCGTGACAACGACCGAATCCTCTGGCCTTCATAACTACCCCCTATCTATCCTCCTATGAACTTGACTTAATCCTAGGGATTATGCCTGCCCCTTGGGGCGGGATTCTAGCCCTAAGGACTCTCCTAAGGGTTGCTAAGGACTCTCCATCTGATTTTAATAGAGCTTTATCTCCCATTTTGATTTTTAAATCATTTTAAGGAGATAATGTCACTTTTTCTGATCCCAAGCTCTTTATAAGCAAGGCCCCTCCTCAAGGACGAGGTGAGCCTTATTACCACCCCGAAGGGCTGCCGAAATTTCCTCTCACCCATACTTAGCACCGCAGCCACTCATTTTTGCTATTTTTCCTTCACATTCCACTCCACAAAGCTACTCTTTTCACCATTAACGGAGCACGGAACGTGAAGAGGGCGACCCCGACGATCTCCTGGAGCGTTTGCACATCCTTGGAGTTATACCCACGCCAGGGAGTCGCCCCAATGGGGCTCATTTTCTTCTTCCTCCCTTTCTCCTATTCCTACATGCATTTTTTTGTTATTTTTAGATAGAGCACATTCACTATCCACCCACGTTTTCCTACACCCATAGAGGTTTAAAACCACCCCAGGTGAGTTCCTACCATGATTCTCCACTTTCTTTCATCTTTAGAATAGATACTATGCTTAACATATTCTAATAGGGTGTTTTCTTTGTGATTTTCTTTGGTTGGCAGGCAATCAAGTGAAATCCACGAGGAGCTCTGGTTCTCTAGCTGGATAGAGGACGAGAAGAAGGACTATACCCAATATCTCCCGCATTTAGAGAACGCGACGGAGGAAGGTGACGCGACCAGAGATGCGTTAGTGTGTACTGACGCGACATCAGTCTATCGCGGCGCCCATGGCGACCGCGACACCAGGTCCTTTTTGTTCTCTTTCCTTTTCCTAGTATAAGTCAGCCACTATCTCATTTTTATTCTTAGGCGACTTGCTAGGTGGCGATCACATCCACATTTTCATGCTACTAGTTTTAGTATCCATGTCTGTGTCGAGGGGAGTCCAATCCCTGTGATTACAATATAGACTGAGGCAAAGGACACTAAGATTGTAAGACTAGAAATAAAATGCAAAGAATGTTTTGCATAATTCGAATGTACTGAATTTCGTCAGAAGAAATATATTAAAATAATGATCATGAAATTTGTCACTGATTTTATACTTAAGAGGTTTAAGTTTCAACAAAGAACTAATAGAAATATTTCCTGACAGGTAGAACTACCAACAAGTACAAGTACACAACTAACAGTGTAGTCGAATGCAGTAGAATAGGTAATTCATTTTTTAAGAAGTATGATTTGCCTATAGTGGGAACTATGTAAATCGACTATAATAGAGCAACCATTAGTCGAAGGAAGTGTAAGACTATGATTCGAGGTGGTGAGTCGAATGATCTTTAATTGTGAGTTGTAGTCTTGAATCGAATACAATCTAAAAGAATGAATCGTAGACATGAGTCGAATACAGTGTAAAAGACATTCGACTGTACGAGTCGAAGTCATGAGTCAAATATAGTGTAACGTTGTTGACTTAGAAAGATTTTCAAGACTTGTGACTGAACTTCTGAATGAGTCGAATACAGTGTAAAAGACATTCGACTGTATGGGTCGAAGTCATGAGTCGAATACAGTGTAACGTTGTGGACTTAGAAAGATTTTGGGTATTGCGTCTGTCTAGAAATTTTTTGTGATATATCTATATTATGGAAAATACATATTTAGGGATTTTTCATGGTAGAAGCAAAATATGTATTTAAAGATTTGTCATAGCAAAATTATTATTAAAGACTTAGGGGTAGTTCCTCAACAAACATTGTATTTTCTTCTTTCATAGTATGTAATAAAAGACTCTGCGTAGTCTTATGTGGACAATGTAATAATTGAAATTCTCAGTTATGAAGTATTCACTTTTCCTTTTCTATATAGACTATGTATAAATGATGATGATGAAATAAGAGTTACTTTCCAGCTATTTCATTTCCGTTGTCATGTGTCATATATTTGTGTATGTTTCAGCCTAATTGTACAATTGTTGGGTAATTATCCCACTGTAGCGGCGTTCATTATACCGATGTGAGTTGGTGTAGCCGTACCGGTATAAGGAGGGTTGTTACAGAGATTGGTATCAGAGCTACAAGCTGAAATTGCATATAAATATACACATACCATCATCTTCATTGCATGCTAAGTCTGTGTAGATTGTCCACATAGATAAGTAAATAGTTAGAAATTAGATAGTCTAGTTCTAATTTGTGATTAAATTATTTTGCAGGGTATGGCTTCACGTGGTAGGCATGGTGTTCCTACTCGTGAGGGTGAGCAGAGGAGAGATGAGCCTCGGCGTGAGGATCAGGGTGAGCAGCAGGCCCCAGCACCCAGTGTCCTGTGCTTCCCCCACCGCCACCAGTGGACTATGTAGTGTTCATGCAAGGTTTAGTGCAGACCATGCAGACGCAGGCCCACACCCAGGCTGCACTCCAGGCTCAGTTGGAGGCTCAGCAGGCTCAGGTTAGAATAATAAGATAAAGTAGTCTTTTTATTAAATGCATGTTTGTTATGTTGTATGTGTTGCTTATGATGTTTGTTATAGCAGGCTCAGGTGCCAGCTCCCCAGGCTGACCATGGTGGACCCTCCATCATGGAAAGGTTCAAGAGGATGTCGCCACCCTCTTTTAAGGGGGAAAGCGATCCGTTACTTGCTGAGAGCTGGATGAGGGAGATCGAGAAGATCTTCCGGGCTTTTAGGTGCGCTGAGGATGACAAAGTCACTTTAGCCACCTATATGCTACAGGTATGTGTAAATTAATTCGGTGGTTATATCTTTAAGTATAGATTATATTGGTTTGGTCCTTATGGATGGTTTTGGCAGGAGCGAGCCGACGTGTGGTGGTCCTCGATACTACGTACTCGGTTCGAGGATGGTGCTGTGGAGATTGCTTGGGACGAGTTCGTGAGGCTCTTCCGAGCCAAGTTTGTTCCGGAGCACATCCAGGACAAGATGGAGCAAGAGTTCCACTCGTTGACTCAGGGCTCCATGACCGTTCTGGAGTACGAGGCCCGGTTTGTCGAGCTATCAAAGTATGCCCCTCATATTGTAGTTGATGAGTGCAGGAAGGCGAAGAACTTCGTGATGGGTCTGAGACCATCACTGAGGATGAGGTTGGTGGCTTTCGACCATCGTACTCTCGAGCAAGCGCTCAGTGCGGCGTGTCGGCGGGAGGGAGAGATGGAGCAGTACCTAGAGGAGAAGAAGGCTTCTCAGAAGAGGCCCGCGGCTCCTTTTCAGAGGCGGGATAGGAAGAACGTGGCTTTCAGTCACCGCAGCGTCCCATGGCATCGGGAAGCAGTCAGGTACCTTCTCAACGTTCCCCTAGTGGCCAGAAGGAGTGCCCTCATTGCGGGAGGGCACATGGTGGTACGGAATGTTGGAAGATGGCGGGGAAGTGCCTGAAGTGCGGAAGCAGCGAGCACAAGATCAAGGATTGTCTGAGACTTCAGCTGGGAGTCCAGCGTGGACCAGCAGCAGCAACAGTGCCAGCGACAGGACGACCAAGGAGACCTCGAGCCCCAGCTTGAGTGTTTGAGTTAGCTCGTGGGGACGCTGAGCAGGCGGAGCATGTCACCAAAGGTACGGTTCTTTTCATTGGTGTGCATGCTCGAGTTCTATTTGATACGGGTGCCACTCACTCGTTTATTTCTGAGCATTTTGCTAGGCAATTAGCATTAGAGTCGGGATTAGAGTCTGAGGAGTTAGAGGTTCCTCTATCTGTACACACACCCGCAGGTATAGTATCGAATAGGAAGTGTATTCCGTCTTTACCGGTGTGCATTGAGGATAGAGTCCTAGAAGGGTGCTTCTTCTTGCTTAAGATGAAGGACTATGATGCTATTCTTGGTCTGGATTGGCTAGAGGAGCACTATGCGTTAGTGGATTGTCGTGGGAAGAAGATTGTTTTCCACATTCCTGGTGAGGATGAGTTTTCTCATCCTTTTCCAAGGAATTTAGCAAGAAGGTTTGTCATCTCTGCCATGAAGGCGATGCGTATGGTGAACAAGGGTTGTGACGCTTTTCTTGCTAGCGTGGTATTAGTACCCAAGGCTGATGAGTCACCTACTCTTGCAGAGATAGATGTAGTGTGAGAGTTTCTAGATGTCTTTCCTGATGATTTATCTGGATTGCCACCGTCTAGAGAGAGAGTTCACTCTAGAGTTGCTTCTTGGCACCTCTCCTATCTCGAAGGCCCCTTATCGGATGGCACCTGTGGAATTAGCTGAGCTAAGGAAGCAGTTGCAAGATTTGTTAGATAAGGGATTCATACGCCCTAGCATTTCTCCTTGAGGCGCACCTGTATTGTTTATAAAGAAGAAGGATGGGTCACTCAGGTTACGCATCGATTATAGGAAGCTAAACCAAGTGACGGTGAAGAACATGTATCCTTACCTCGGATTGATGATCTATTTGACCAGCTGCAAGATGCATCAGTCTTTTATAAAATTGATTTGCGGTCTGGTTATCATTAGTTGAGGATTAGGAGTGAGGATGTGTCCAAGACAGCTTTTAGAACTCGTTATGGACATTATGAGTTTTTGGTCCTTCCTTTTGGTCTAACCAACGCCCCTGCATCGTTCATGGATCTCATGAATTGGGTGGTTAGACCATACTTAGATACTTTCGTCATAGTTTTCATTGATGACGTGTTGGTCTACTCTTCTAATAGGGTAGTATTAGAGGTTCTCCAAGAGCACAAGCTGTATGCAAAATTCAGCAAGTGCGATTTTTGGTTGCACGAGGTTCATTTCCTTAGGCATGTAATCTCCGGTGCTGGTGTAGCAGTGGATCCAGCAAAAGTCCAGGCTATTATAGATTGGGAGATTCCCAAGACTCCTTCGAAGATTAGGAGTTTTCTTGGTTTGGCGGGTTATTATCGGCGATTCATTGAGGGATTTTCATCCATCGCCGCACCATTGACTCAGCTAACCAGAAAGGGAGTAAAGTTTGTCTGGTCTGAGGAGTGTGAGAGTAGTTTTCAATTATTGAAGACTAAGCTCACTTCGGCTCCTGTGTTAGTTTTGCCGAGCGGTGTAGAGGGTTTTGCTATCTACACGAATGCATCTCAGATTGGCCTTGGATGTGTATTGATGCAGCAAGGAAAGGTAGTAGCGTATGCTTCTCGCCAGTTGAAGGAGCATGAGCGAAACTATCCGACTCATGATCTTGAGCTTGCGGCAGTGATTCATGCACTAAAGATGTGGAGACACAATCTTTATGGTGTCAGGTTTGAGGTGTTCACTGACCATAGGAGTCTGAAGTATCTTTTCTCCCAAAAGGAATTAAACCTGAGGCAAAGAATATGGATTAAGTTCCTGAAGGACTATGACTTCGACCTCCAGTATCATCCTGGAAAGGCGAATGTTGTAGCGGATACCCTTAGTGGGAAGAGGTCATTACTCCAGCAGGATTGGAATATGTTGGAGGATGCGGCGTGTTCGATGACTGAGTTGGAGCCATCATTATGTCATGCTTTTGTAGCTTAGTTGTCCATTAGGTCTTCGGTGTTGGATGAGGTGATCAAGCAACAGAAAGCCGACCCTAGACTCCAAGAGTTACTGGGCAAGGCGGGCATTGCTCGTGACGAGGATGGCATGATTAGATTCCATCACCGTGTTTGTGTTCATGACATCGTAGATGTCCGTGAGCATGTATTAGCAGAGGCTCATAGGTCTAGATTCTCTATTCATCCGGGTAACACTAAGATGTACCAGGATTTGAAGAGATCTTTTTGGTGGTCTGGCATAAAGAAGGATGTAGCAGAGTATGTGTCTAGATGTCTTGTATGCCAGCAAGTAAAGGCAGAGTGGCAACGACCATCTGGACTTATGCAGAAGATGGAGATTCCAGTATGGAAGTGGGAAGCTGTCACTATGGATTTTGTTACGGGTTTGCCTCGATCTAGATGGGGTAATGACTCGATTTGGGTAGTGGTAGATAGATTCTCGAAGACTGTTCATTTATTGCCTATGAAGAAGAAGCAGTCAGTAGAGGGTTTAGCTAGATTGTATATTAGTAGCATTATTAGATTGCATGGTCCGAAGTCGATCATTTCGGATCGAGATATGAGATTTACTTCGAGGTTGTGGAAGGGTCTTCAGGATACGTTAGGTTCGGAGCTGAAGCTCAGTTCGGCGTTTCATCCCTAGACAGATGGACAGTCTGAGAGGACTATCCAAACGCTCGAGGATATGTTGAGAACATGTATTCTGGATTGGAAGGATGATTGGGAGCGCCATTTACCTCTAGTGGAGTTCGCATATAACAACAGTTTTCATGCGAGTATTGGTATGGCTCCATTTGAGGCATTGTATGGTAGGCCTTGCAGATCTCCTTTATGTTGGGAGGACACAGGCGATAGGCAGCTGGTCGGTCCGAAGTTAGTTCAGGAGACTTCAGATGAGGTCCAGTTGATTAGGAAGAGGCTTGTTGCGGCACAGGATAGGCAGAAGAGTTATGCCGACAACAGGAGGAAGGATTTGGAGTTCGAGGTAGGTGAGCATGTCTTTTTAAAGATTTCGCCTACTCGTGGTGTAGTTAGATTTGGCAGGCATGGTAAGTTAAGTCCTAGATTCATTGGCCCATATGAGAATTTCTCAGACGATTGAGCAACGTGGCATATGAGCTAGCTTTACCCCCAGTGTTAGCTAGTGTCCATCCCGTTTTCCACGTATCTATGCTCAGGAGGTATGTCAGAGATCCATCTCATGTTATTAGCCACGAGCCAGTGGAGATCCAGCCAGATCTTTCTTATGAGGAGCGACCAGTGGCTATTCTTGACCGTAAGGTTCAGCATCTCCGGAACAAGAGCATTGCGTCGGTGAAAGTGTTAAGGTGCAACTTCTCGCAAGAAGAGGCTACTTGTGAGCTTGAGGATGCAATGAAGAAGAAATATCCTCAATTGTTTGAGTAGCGTCGGTCCATCTTCGAGTACGAAGTTTCTTTAAGGGGGAGAGGGTGTAAGGCCCTTGACTTTTTATTTTTGGGTGATTTCTTATGTATCTATAAATGTATGCCATCAATGTATAAACTTTATTGTGCATAGTACTTACTTGTTTACATTACGTTGTAACCACAGGGATTGGACTCCCCTCGACACAGACATGGATACTAAAACTAGTATCATGAAAACATGGATGTGATCGCCACCTAGCAAGTCGCCTAAGAATAAAAATGAGATAGTGGCTAACTTAAACTAGGAAAACGAAAGAGAACATAAAGGACCTGGTGTCGCGATCGCCATGGGCGCCGCGATAGACTGATGTCGCGTCAGTACACACTGACGCGTCTCTGGTCACGTCACCTTCCTCCGTCGCATTCTCTGAATGCGGGAGATATTGGGTATAGACCTTCTTCTCGTCCTCCAGCGGCTAGAGAACCAGAGCTCCTCGTGTATTTCACTTATTTGCCTGCCAACCAAAGAAAATCACAAAGAAAACACCCTATTAGAATATGTTAAGCATAGTATCTATTCTAAAGATGAAAGAAAGTGGAGAATCATGGTGGGAACACACTTGGAAGTGGTTTTAAACCCCTATGGGTGTAGGAAAACGTGGGTAGATAGTGAATGTGCTCTATCTAAAAATAATAAAAAAATGCATGTAGGAATAGGAGAAAGAGAGGAAGAAGAAAATGAGCCCCATTGGGGCGACTCCCTGGCGTGGGTGTAGCTCCAAGGATGTGCAAACACTCCAGGAGATCGTCGGGGTCGCCCTCTTCACGTTCCGTGCTCCGTTCATGGTGAAAAGAGTAGCTTTGTGGAGTGGAATGTGAAGGAAAAATAGTAAAAATGAGTGGCTGCGGTGCTAAGTATGGGTGAGAGGAAATTTCGGCAGCCCTTCGGGGTGGTAATGAGGCTCTCCTCGTCCTTGAGGAGGGGCCTTGCTTATAAAGAGCTTGGGATCTGAAAAAGTGACATTATCTCCTTAAAATGATTTAAAAATCAAAATGTGAGATAAAGCTCTATTAAAATCGGATGAAGAGTCCTTAGCAACCCTTATAAGAGTCCTTAGGGCTAGAATCTCGCCCCAAGGGGCAGGGATAATCCATAGGATTAAGTCAAGTTCATAGAAGGATAAATAGGGGGTAGTTATGAAGGCCAAAGGATTCAGTCGTTGTCGCAACGTATCGTAGGGTCGCGACTAGAAACACGACGGTGCGGAGGGACGCGACAGCATTGTCCACGTGCATAGATAATGCATGGGCTGTCACAGCTGCCAGAACTGTCGCGACTAGAGACGCGGCGCCACGAGGCATCGCGATAATAAATCCGAATTATTTAAGAATTATCAGCCAACCACATGATAAGATAAGAGTTATTATGCTCCAAGGACTCTCTTAAGTGATAAATTCCGAGATTTCAAGGCATTTTAATGGCTTAATGGGCTCAAAACAAGGAAAATGATGGGCTCAAGGTGAGTGACCAATTTGGGGACTACTAAGATAACAAGAAATGTGGTTCAACCCATTAGCCAGAATCGAGTGTCTACAGATTGCCCCTCCTTGGCCTCCACTTTGCAGGGGAGCGAAGCGGAAGTTGAGTGGAGATGTCATGAAGTGACGACGGAACGGAGACTACACGGAGTGGACTGAAAGTGGAAGCCAAGGTAAAGAGACACCTGATCTAACTAACAGGCAAAGGGAATCTTTGTGAAAGCCCCGAGTTGGTTGCTCGAGCAGAATGCAAAGAAGAGCACAAATCTGGACGAGAGGGAGAAAAGAAGAGGACGATCAACCCCTCGATTGAGAGGTACCCTAGCTGATTGGCCTGCAGGTTTTGTTTTGGAAGGACATGTGCGTGCCAGGCAGGTAACTCATGACTCTGTCTTGGGAGCGGTTCGCAACCAAAACGGATCAAAGGAGTAGGATGAATAATTGGATAGGGAATCCAGATAGGGAAATTCTTATCAATATGACGGGAACAACTCACTCGGAGGCAAACCTTCCGATTCGGAGTGGAATTGAGATTTCTTGTTTTGGAACATGAAGAATGATTGGGCACTCAACAAGAGCTCATCAATGGTCAAGAGTGAGTCAGGAAAGCTCAAAGTCCTACTTGATGCATGCTGGGCTAAAATAAAAAAAATCATCAAAACGAATGAAAAGAAAAGGAAAAAAAATAGAAAATATATCAAGGATAATATTGCTAAGCCGAATAAGAACGGGTCAAGAGACTACCCACAACCGCAGTGCAAGCCTGAATCCATCGTCCCTGAACTTAAACAACTTAGCGGCCTACCCAACGATTAACAATGTGCACCTAGATTATCATCGTTTTTGGTAAAGGGGAACTCAAATCCCAGAACACATTGAGAACCAGCCGGTCCTTGAAATGATATAATATGTAGAATACCATATAGTAATGCAAGGAATAGGGGAAGAAATACAATACCTGACTTACCTGTGACGACATCTTTTCTCTCTTTTTTGTTGTTTTTTGGATTTTCTGACCCCTTTTTCTTATTTTTTTTATTTTTGAGAACAAGAAACAAGCATAATGATCACAAAATTACCAATGAATTCAATAAATATAAATGAAGAAACACATATACAAAGCACAGACAATGAAAAAACACTCGGGTAGAAACTTGACACTCTTGAAGACCGCGACCTTGTAGCATCACAGTGCTCTGTTGCGACATAGTCGCGTCAGATCGCAGCGTCGCGACTCGGACAGAGTTCAAAAAAATGCAGAAATCCGGGACTTAGACTTATCCTAAGACACCTAGACCAACACTAGGACTCCTAAACCTTTCCTAGTCTTATCCTAACACCTAGATGCGCGATTAGAGTAGGTTTCTAACTATCTAGACTCTATAAACAAGAGGTTGGGGGTGCTAATCCCGCAACTAATTCCCTGGCATCCTCTGCTCCCCAATTTCAAGCTCTTTTCTTTCTCTTGCAACCATGAAGAGGAGTTACTCGGCGTTTGCAGAGGACATCCCTCCCTATTCCGTCCCAAGAGCTGCTATGGAATCTTACGCCGATCTGAAGCAGCTGTCCGCCATCCCGGGGCACATCTACACGCTCCCGGAACTCCAAGGAAGTGGCCTTTCTCTTCCCTAAAATCTGAACTTTTTGCACTAGGTTCTGCTTTGCTCTGTTTTGCTCTTCTCTTTTCTCCTCCGTTTTTATGTTTCATCTCATACTCCAGATCCTCCCCGGCCAACGGCGGTTCTCAAAGGTGCCATGGATGGTGCCTATGCTCGAGCTATTGCCGCCCACGTCTATTGGTCACTTGAAGGAGTGGGGACTGTCCAGTGTCTTTGTGCTGGCCAAGAATTACAACAAGCTAGTGCACGTGTGGGAAAGCGTCATGGCCATGGCAGAGTTGTGGCATCCGCAAACCAACTCGTTCGTCTTCCCCGAGTTTGAAGCAACGATCCTTTTGGAAGAATTGGAGATCATACTTGGCCTCCCACGCTATCAAAGGGGCGAAGAACTGACAATCTCCTACACAGTGGAACAAATCAACTCATGGAGCATCTTGGCATACATCACCACAAAGAAAATTGACCTCTATTCCATGACGAGCGGTATGCACGTCCACCTCCTTCCAATTGCACAGTGGATTACTTCCCAGTGTAAACGGAAGACCACGACCTACACCGCCATTGCCAAGGCAGCCGCCATATGCATTTGTGGCGTCATACTCTTCCCAGAATCTGACGGCGCCATCTCTTTTGGCAACCTTAGCATCATTGACTCTATTTCTGAAGGTATGAAAATTGGGCAAGCTGTCTTGGGTTTTCTGTATGCTGGCCTGACTTCTGCAGTGCTCGGGGGTCCTTTCTATGGATCGGTCATCGCCCTCGAGCTATGGATGGGGATGCACATCCAATTCCGAACAGCGCAGGATTTGACCACGGAGTGCAAGACAATGCTGAACCACCCGCTGGCATATGTGGGCGGACGACTTCACATGAGCACTCGGACATGGTGCAAAATGGCTCAAGTGAAGGGCATAAAAGCATGGCGCAAGTACCTCCGAAGTCTGACCGTGGCTGACTTTGACATGCGCCCTCGATTCATGCATGGCCGGATAATCCACCTTCCTCAACGCACCGGGCTCGCCTTGAGGCTGCTGGGCAACAGAGCGCTAGTTTCCTACAACCTGGACTGCTGCTATCTCCAATGCGGTGCAACTCGCACGGTGGTTCCACTTCTATCTCACTTCCCGCCCATTCAAGAGAGGAAGAGGGGCGATGAACAGGACGAGCGTGACATGCGTAGCGCCGTCGTCCACTGGGAGGGATGCGCGATGAGCGTGATTCAAGCTGAGGTGGAAAAAGATGATGATGTGACCAAGGAATATGTTGAAGCTTTGAAGAATATTCAGCCAGTGGCGAGGACCGATTGACTTGATTTGATTTGACTTGTAGGAGAGATGGTAGCTAGGGAAGGACTTGATAGCATTGTTTGATTGTTAGAAAGAATTAGAGCATGTAATGTTTCAATTTGAATGAATAAAACTGAACTATTTCTGCAAGCGCAAGGGTTCTGTTGATGACGTGACAGTCAGAAGTGTCGCCTTTATGTCGCGGCCAAGCGGGGCGTCACGGCGGTCCAGAGGGGCGCGACATTAACGCGACCGCCCACTGCGTCACGTCAAGAACCAACTCTTTCAAAACCCAAACGACTCTTTCTTTCTTCCCTTCCGGCTTTCAAAACTTCTAAGCCTTTGATCCTTCAAGCCACTTGCGATCCTAGCACCCTTGCACCCTTCTTAGCATACTCTTAGCTTAAAAACCTTCCGATCAAGCCGAAATTGCAATGGAAGGTGGGAGGAATACCGGCGAGGGTTCGTCCCGGAGGAAGCGGCAAGCGGAGCGTCGGGGCTCCCGGCGTCGAGGGGAGGATCCTCTAGTTGAGGGGGAGGTGCTTGAGATCGAGATGGAGGATGAGGAGGAAGTTGAGGCTCTGATCGTGAACGTGGAGGAGGAGCGGAAGAAACGGGCCAAGGCCATGAAATCGGTAAGTAACTCACTCTAAAAACCTTGTATGAACGCGGGATGGAGGTAGACGGAGCCCCTAGAGGTCACATGTAGGGCGAAACGCCCAAGAAAAAATGGAACAAACAAAGGAGGCTTTGGCCGGTTTGGGTCTGATAACGCGTCAGCCCGACCTGCCGCGACATGATGTCGCGGCGGTGCGGCGCGGCGCGACAATGTCGCGGCGTTACTGGCCGACGCGACCTTATTGCGGCCTTGATGGGTGACGCGATAAGGTCTCGGTGCCCTGCACCGACGCGACAAGGTCGCGGCCGCCATGGCTGTCGCGACTCCGTCTGAGCACACAAAATCGGCTTTAACTGAACTTGAATGAATCTTGCAGGGTGAGATGAGGGCTCGAGTATCGTGGATTGTAGTGTTGGCTGTTTTCCTGGCATTCCCGCTTTCCAGAGAGAGAGGGTAGAGGAGATGGGGTTCGTAGAGATCTTCAGGATAGATAGGATGAGGGCGCTCCCGGCCCTTACTCAGGCTCTGCGGAGCAGGTGGGACGCGGAGGCGACCGCCTTTGCATTCCCATGGGGACATATGATCCCCAGCCTCGAGGATGTGAGCCGGATCACAGGGCTCAGGATCTATGGGCAGGCTGTGAGCGGATATACCTACCCGTGCTACCATGACCTGGCCGAGAGACTTCTAGATTTACCTGTGGAGCGTAGGTCCTCCCTAGTCCCTAGGGTACCCCTCCAGGAGAGCCTTGGTCTGTTTGATGTAGGGAAGGTAGCGGGGAAAGTGACGATGAGCATCTAGACAGGCTGACCCGAGTGAGTCGGAGGGAGTTAGCCAGTGAGCCCAGGGCGCGGGCAGACTTGGACCTGCGTCGCTTCCTCGTGCTCTTCTTAGGTAGACTTCTGTTTGCTACAGGGGGCGAAGCAGTTCACTGTCGGTTCCTGCCGCTGCTAGAGGACCCGAGTGAGGTAGGGGGGTATGCCTGGGGAGCAGCCTTCGTCGACCAGCGGATTCTTCCCCTTCCTCCAGGTACTTCTTCTCCTCTAATCCTTCTGAAAATAAACTATATTTGCTTAAACTGCCATCTGACTTGTCTTTCCTCTTGCAGGTTTGGGCCTATCTACGCCTCCCATCCCTGGGGAGAGGGGATCTCACACGGCCGGGCCTCGTGCCCATTACACGCCGTTGGGACTCCCACCGAGACACCCGCCACCTTGTTGATCAGCTGGAGCGCTTGCAGGAGGCCATTAACAGCTACCCTTACCTAGATGTACGTACCCTTAATCTTTTGCTTTGCTTAAATTATCTATTTGATTCAATTACCTAATGACTGATCAGATTTGCCCTTTTTTGCAGGTGGTTTGGCAGCCATACCTGGGGGAGGGTGATGAGGGACAACCTTGGTTAGCGCAGGCCCGCCCCTACTTCGGTAGGTCGGTGTGGTTGCATGCGCTAAACCTTGTGCTACCTCTGAACCTATTTCTGACCCAGCGCTCCCTCGGCTTCGACAGAGTGTCGTGGAGATTCTTGTCCGGGGTCGTTTCGGCCGGCCGTGTAGGAGCTTTCGGGGACTTCACGACACGACCGACTGGCGTGAGCGAGCGCGAGAGCAGATTGTAAACGGGGAGCGCAAGGGCAAGGCGGTCAAGTCAGATGCAACCACCGACGATGCCTACCTCCAGGCGTACGCCTTGAAGTATGGAGGAAAGGTATACAAGAGCGCCCGACACCAGGTAAAACTCCTAAACCACGGCTCAAAGAATTTGGATTTACAGAATATAACTGATGATTTGGCAATGCGTTGCAGGTGGATGTAACCGGAGAGATTGCATCGCTCCGAGCCTTGCTTCACTCGGCGGTGCAGGATCGGGAGGCAGCTCAGAGGCAGACGGCGGAGCTGGTAAGTATCCACCCCCAACTTTAGCCTTTAATCCGACTCAAGCAAAATTTTGAAACTGACATGCCTTTTGTGCGCAGCGGAAAGAGTTGGAAAGAGTGAGGGGCGATGGAGCAGGCGGTGATTCCTCTTCTCGGAGCGCAGGGGGCTCTCCGTCGCTCCTAGAGGCCTGGCTGGCAGGGGCGGTGCTGAGAGCCGAGGAGGCTCAGAGGCACCTGGAGGAGCGGGTAAGTGCAAAAGAATTTCTGCTTGATTATTATTTTTAGTAATTTGATTATTGACTGATTTTTTTCGATGCAGGAGAGAGATTTGCAGCTCACTACAGAGCACGCGATGGATCTCCAGGGTTAGAGGGACCAGCTCCGAGGAGAGAGGGATCAGCTGCGTACCCGGGCGGAGGCGGCCGAGGCGCAGGTCGTGGAGGCGACGAGGGAGCTGGCGGTGCTGCGGTTACAGAGGCCACCAGGAGATCAGGAGGAGATCATCTGGCTGCGCGCGGAGCTGTTGGCGCAGCAGACGCTGGCACAGATCCTTCAGCAGATCGTGACGGATATAGGCTGTTCACGTAGTAGGTGTCGGAGTGGTGCGAGCGTCAGCAGGGCGACTGGCGCCTCTGTCGGACAGTATTTAGCAGGTTCCTCCAGCAGGCAGAGGAACGAGGAGGAGGAGAGGCGCCCGAAGGGCGAGGGTAGTGCCCAGGACGGCAGAGGGGTGGCGAGATGCTACCACCTCCAGATAGGCGAGAGGGATCCGGGGAGAGTGGCGGTGGACAGTGAGGAGACTTGTGAGCCACATCCCCTTTATCTATGTACATATTGTTCATAGCTTAGTGCAGCTTTTACTTTCATGTCAATATTTGTGATAAATGAACGGTTTGCGATTGACACAAGTGAGAGGCGAGTTTCAAACAAGCGAGAGAGACAGAGACTTCTGTGTGTGACGTTGTACTTGCTTTTGTTTTTGAAACGCCTGCTCCTGCACACACTTAGAAGAACAAGTTAGATATGTTCTTAGGCTCAGCCCCTTGCGCTGAAATGATAAAATCTGACTCCGTAATTGTCAAGGGACTGAGCCTTATTAAATAGACGAAAAGAAAATGAAAATAATGCATGCTAAAGGAAAGCGATATGTACACAGTTTCTAATTATTTTTTTTTGGATTTTGAGGATCTTTTGATTTTTTTAGGTTTTGGCGATCTTTTGATCTTTTCTTTTTTGGATTTTTGATTTTTTTTTTTGGTTTTGGGGATCTTTTGATTTTTTTTGGATTTTTTATTTTTTTTGGGTTTTGGGGATCTTTTGATTTTTTTTTTTTTTTTTCAGATTTTGGATTTTTTTGAAATTTCTTTTGATAATAACACTTCTTAATCTTGAGCGATTAGCTCTGAGTCTTACCTCCATCTCACTTTGGCGAATAAGTTTATGTGCAACGCATACTCATCTTAGGTTTGCTAAGATTTCTTGCCCCTGGGATGTCAATGTTCCAACACTGACCAAGCGTAGGGATCCTTTGGTCATTTTAGAGAGGATAAGAAGAATATAAATGTGATAAGACTTAATCTCAAGGTCGGGGTTACTGACCTGTAAAACTTGCAACGAGTATGCCACATGTGAGATTCATCTGTTGTCCAGGGACTTTAGGGCCACAGTATTTTCCTCTTTGCTTGGGGCATACGTGCGACCGGGCTCAAGGGCGTCCCGCGGGGAACTGTACTGCCACTCTTTAACATGCCCCTTCATTTTATCATTTTGTCTCTTTATTTTTGTGCCATATACTTTTCTCTTAGAACTGCCCGTCCCTCTTTGAGACTTCAAACACATGGTCTACACTGTTGCACGTTTACAGGCTAGCCTCCCCCTTGCCCCTAGACCTTGTCCGAGTAAGGAGAGAATTGACCTTTGCTTCCCTGAACGAGGGCTAAGTGAGAACACCATACATGAAGGGGAAATGACCTTAGGTCACCGTGCTGAGTATGCGATTGAGCATAAATATTATTCTGCCAGTAGGAGAGGGAGTGAGACACTTGGCAAATGGCTACCTGTCAATTGGTGTTGTTATCAAAAGACTGTTTATCAGGGGTAGAATCTTTTAAGATATAATCCATTCCATGGGTGAGAGAGTTCATCGCCATCGGCATTAACTAGCCTATACGCGTTCCCCGGGTACACTTCTTTAACGACGTATGGCCCTTCCCAGTTCGCAGACAATTTTGACCTTGGACCTCCAGGTTTTATGAAACTACGCTTCAAAACCATGTCTCCTTCTTGAAATTTGCGCTCAATCACTTTCTTTTGAAAAGATCTTGAGAGTCTATTTTGATATGAAAGCACATGATCGGCTGCAGCTAGGCACCGTTCGTCTAAGAGTTCTAGTTGTGTAAGTAACGCCTCCCGATGTTCATGGGATTAAGTTCCTTGTCTAACTGAATTCTCAGCGAAGGGATGAGGATTTCATGTGGACATACCACTTCCATTCCGTATGTAAGTGAGAAAGGAGTTTGCCCCGTGGGCGTTCGTACGGAGGTGCGGTAGGCCCACAGAGCCTCAATTAGTTTTTCTGGCCAATCAGCGAATTTATTAGACTCACAAGTTTTCTTTAGAATTTTCAAAAGTGTTTTGTTTGTGGCTTCGGCCTGGCCGTTGCCTTGCGGATAATACGGAGACGAATGATGCAAGGAAATATTGAATCTCTTACATAGGTCTTGAAGCTCTTGGGATATGAACTGCGGTCCATTGTCGGTGACGAGGCTGCCTGGTACTCCAAACCACGCAATGATGTTCTTCATGATGAATCTACACACGGTCGAACCTTTGATTTCTGCAAATGCTTCTGCTTCGGCCCACTTGGTGAAATACTCAGTAGCAGTGAGGATGAAGGATTTTTGTTTTATCTGAGCATTAGAATCACCAAGGGGCCCGATGATATCAAAGGCCCACATGGAGAAAGGCCAAGGAGAGGATAGTGGATGCAAAGAGGAAGACAGAGCATGGATTTTATCGGCATGGATTTGGCATTTGACACACCTACGAACGTAGGCGGCACAGTCCTCTTCTAAGGTTGGCCACTAGTAGCCCTACCTAAGGATCTTCTTAGCTAACATCTGACCATTCACATGTCCTCCGCATTCACCTAGAGTGGGATCCTTCCACTATTTTCCAAGCCTCTTCATCTGTCACACATCTAAGGAGCATTCCATTTAGAGCGCGTCTGTAAAGAACTTCACCAATGAGGGTATACTTTAATGCTGCTCTACGGATAGCTCGCCTATCTTCTGCTTCAGCTTCTTCTGGGAGGGTACCGTCTCTGCAAAATTGTTCGATCTCATGGTACCACGGCCTCTCTTTTCCATCAATTCTCCTAATTCAACAAGCAATAACTCCTTCGCTTCTTTCTTCTCTGCCTTCAGAACTAGAGAGCTCCTAAGGTTTGAGAACCAAGGATCCTGAGTTGAGGGAGCTTCTAACCTCTGAACAGTGATAGTTTCAGCACTACGGCTGAGAGGGAAGGAGAGAGACGAAGCTAACGATGCCAGAGCATCGGCCAGAATGTTCTGAGAGCGAGGAGTATGGATGTAGATGAGTTGACGGAATTGCTTGGCTAGGAGCGTGACCAGATCTTGATAAGGCTTGAGCTTGGGGTCACGGGTGCGATAGGTAGAAAGGACTTGCCGAAGAACGAGCTGAGAATCTCCTATGATCTTGAGGTGACGCGCGCCTAGGAGGTAGGCAAGCTTAAGACCAGCTAGGAGAGCCTCATACTCGGAGATATTATTGGTGGCGTAGAACTGGAGTTGATAAGCCAAAGGAATGGTGATCCCTTCTGGGGTGAGCAAGACATCACCTATGCCCCGTCCCTAGAATTGAGAGCTCCATCGAAGTGGAGTGACCAGAAGGGATCATGAGAGACAAGTGATAGGTTTTCATCGGGGAATTCCTCTTGAACCGTATCACTATGAGGAAGAGGGAGGAGAGCAAGGTGCTCAGCAATGGCATACCCTTTTATGGCTTTCTGAACAATAAAGGAGATATCAAACTGAGACAGGAAACTTTGCCAGCGTGCAAATCTGTCGGCGAGGACTGGCTTTTCCAGGAGATACCTAATAGGGTCCATTCTAGAAATCAAACTCACCTTATGAGCTAAGAAGTAGTGCTTCAATTTCTGCACCACCCAGACTAGCGCTGCACAGGTTTTCTCCATTGTGGTGAGTTTGAGCTCGGTAGGATTGAAGAGCCTAGATAGGTAGTAGACTGCCCTTTCTTTGCCGGACTCGTCATGCTGAGCAAGGACAGCTCCTAGGAGTCCTCAATTGTCGACAGATATAGGATTAAGGGTTTCCCAGGGATAGGTGCCTGGAGTACGGGCGGATTCATAAGATAACTTTTGAGTTCATCGAAGGCTCTTGGCACTTATTGTTCCATTCAAAATTGACTCCTCCCTCAACAGTTCATAGAAAGGACGACATCTTTGGAGTGCTGAGATATGAATCTCCTTATGAACTGCAGCCGACCAATCAAACCTCGAAGCTCCGATATGTTCTTGGGAGGAGGCATCTCATTGATTGCCTTGGCCTTGTGTGGGTCTATTTGAATCCCCCGTTTACTAACTATGAAGCCTAGCAATTTTCCTGAGGAAACTCCAAACACGCACTTCTTTGGATTCATCTTCAATTGATATTCTTGTGCGCGACGGAACACTTTGGCAAGTACGGAGGAATGCTCTCTTCGGGTCCGCGACTTCACCACAATATCATCCACGTAAACCTCAACATCAATATGTATCATGTCGTGGAAGATAGCCAACATTGCTCTTTGATAATTGGCGCCGGCATTCTTCAGTCCGAACGGCATGACCACATAGCAATATGTTCCCCATGGGGTGGTGAAGGAGGTCTTCTCTTGATCCTCCGGGGCTAGACGAATTTGATTATATCCTGAATACCCATCCATGAATGATAGAGTTTCGAATCCTGCTGTATTATCGATCAAGACATCCAAATGAGGTAACGGGAAATCGTCCTTTGGACATGCCTTATTCAAGTCCCAGAAGTCTATGCAGATACGCACTCTTCCGTCCTTCTTCATCACCGGGACAATGTTCGCCACCCACAAAGGATAGAGGACTACACAGATGAACTTGGCTTTGTGTAGCTTATCAATCTCCTCTTTCATCTTCAAAGCAATATGGGGGAGGAATCTCCTTAGCTTTTGTTTGACGGCAACTGCCCCTGGCTTCAAGATCAACCTATGTTCTACCAGATTGGGGTCAATGCCGGGCATGTCATTGTAGGACCAGGCAAATGAATCCTTGAACTCCCTCAACATCTCTATGAGTACTTCTTCTTCTTCAGGAGGGAGACCGAAAGATATGGTTAAGAGCTTGGGGTCCTCTTCTGTTCCCACGTTTACCTCTTTAGTAGGTTCATCGACTGCTGAGGTAGGTTCATCGAATCTCCTCATACCACTAGCATATGCCTCAGCAGCATCCTCTATCTCACCATCGCTCTCATCTAATGGGTCTTCTTCGGCTACAATTTCATATATCCCAAAGCCATCGTTTAGCCCTTCCTCTATAGGTATCTCCTCTAAGTTCAGAACCACTGCTTCTTGGACGAACTCTTCGACGGCTAGAAAGCGCCACACCTTTGAACTAAGTCTAAGAGATATCTACGGGGTATGCCATACCCTTTTTTTCCTAGACGGGGACGGGGACTTACTAAAACCTACCCCTGAATTTAAGCTAGATTTGATATTTACAGGAGGCTCTGGAGAAGCGTCCAGAGGTTTATTGGAACGGAAAACAAAGGGTGCGGCAGGGCCGCGAAGGTCCTCCGATGGGACTGGAGGAGGAAGCGGGCCACCCGAGCTCAGGGTGCTGGCAACAACATCGGGGTGTAGGGGAGCAGTAGGCCCCTCACCCGAATTGCCCGAAATGGCCATGTCTGGCCACCAAGTGAAGGCGCGAATTGAGTGAAAGAAGGACGACGGTCGCCGCCGGGGAGCAGATGTGACGGGGATCGCTGTTGAGAGCAGGAGAAAGCAGGGAGGTGACGGGGATCACCGTCGGGAGCAGGAGCAAGAGGGAGGTGACGGGATCGCCGTCGGGAGCAGGAGAAAGAGGGAAGTGACGGGGATCACCGTCGAGAGCAGGAGAATGAGGGAAGTGACGGGGATCGCCGTCGGGAGCAGGAGAAGGAGGAAAGTGACAGGGATCGCCATCGGGAGCAGGAGAAGGAGGGAAGTGACGGGGATCGCCGTCGGGAGCAGGAGCAGGAGGGAGGTGACGGGGATCGCCGTCGGGAGCAGGAGGACACACATTTTTTTTAAATTTTTTTGAATTTTGAATTTTCTATTTTTTTTATTTTTGAATAAAAGGAATTACATTAGATTAAATGGCTTCGGGAAAAAGACAGGACCGAACCATTAAAGAAAATGACGAATAGGGGTGAAGGGTGACTGAAAATTTCCACGGCGTCGGGAGAGATTTGAATAATGAAGGGGAGAGGTAGTGGAATGAAATCAAGATTGAAATTAAGCATGGATGAAATAAGATGGATGGGAGACCAGGAGAACCCTGGCCAGAACTCCTGTATGAAAAGGGGGGAATGATTTGACTGCTTTTCCTCACCAAATCCAAGCAACTGTCGCCTGGTGGTGGTTGCTGATGCTTATAACGCTGCTACTTGTGGCACATCTTCTTCACTGAACAAACGATTTACTGTAGAAATGAGGTCTTCTAATTCTGGCTCTTCTGCCCCAGCTTCTGATTCTTCAAATAGCAGACTGACTGATGAGACGACACCATCTTGATCTGGGTCCTCAGTATCCTCCTCAGCTCTCTTCTTCTTGTTGGGCCGCTGCTCCTCTAAAGCTTGATAAGCTGATCTTGGTGCTTCCATGGTGGTATTATATCCGGGCTGGATGGGCCCTTTGATAAAGTGCTCATATAAGGACCAGGTGAGTGGTCCCTGGTCCGTTGTGGTGGAGATGAGAAAGTGGCCCATTCTGAATATCCAAGGCCACGCTTTGTGAATTTCTTAGTGCTGGCCACAGTCTTGGTTCGCCCTTGGAGATGAGCACCTAGACCTTTCCCTGACTGATAACCCAGTCTGAACATGATATCCCACCCCTTCGTGTTCGTGCTCACATCTTTCCTGACTGCCACTACAGGGGAGAACCAATTGGGCGGTTAGAAGAGAATGTATAGGCCAAGCATAATTGACATCAAGCACAGAGATAACAGGCTTATTGGATGGCCATACTGACCACAATACTCTCTCAACGGCTTCCACTGTATGTGTCGTTGCTACACTTTTCACCTTGACAACCTGCCCCTGGAAGGGGAGTTTCAGACATTGGTGTGTTGTAGATGGCACTGCCCCTAACGATTCAATCCATGGGCGCCCTAAGATGGCCTTGTAGGTATGATCAATGTTCAATACATAGATTTCCACAGACATAACGAGGGGACCCAACCCTGCTTGTAAAGTGATGACTCCATGCCAGGCACGTCGCGAATTGTCATACGCAGCGATGGTGGTAGGTGTGGGCTGCAGTTGACGTTCTGATATGTTGCATGCTCTAAGGGTGCTTAAAGGACAAACATTAATAGAAGCTCTTGTGTCGACTAGAGCTGCATCGACGGCCACTTTGTTTATGGTGAGTGTCACACATAAGGCATTTTTCTGGCTTTCGGGGCAGCCAACTCACCGTCAGAAAAGGTAATGGTGGGTCCTATGTTCACAATCGAGAGCACTGAAGGTAGGTTGTCTGGATTCATGTCTTCGCTGACCATGACTCTTTGCAAAAAGGCCCTTAGGGCGTCTTGATGAGTCTGCGACCTCTTAATGAGCTCTAATATGGAAATCTTGGCGGGGGTCTGATCTAGGTGGATGCATTAGGGTACATCCGATGGAACATTTGCCCACTCCAGAGGGCAAGATTATGGTGGAGTGGAGGGGTAGGGATGTCAATGATAGAAGGGCTTGCCAGTAAGGGTGCCGGCGTGGTGGAGGAAGGGATGTTGTTGGGTGGAGGGATAATGGGTGACGTGACGGGGGAATAGGATGGTGAGGTGATGGTGGCAATGTGGGGTGTGAAGGAGGGAGGCATGGTGGATGTGGGTACGGGGTAGTGGGTGTAATGTGGGAGATGACCATAAGCTGGCCTACCTCATGTTCGTCATCGAAGGCCCATTGGGCTTCTGGTGGTGGATGGTGGATGACGGGGTTAACATGTGCGGGTGGAGGAGGTGGCGGAGCCGGTTGGGGGTTTGGATCAGGTGATGTTGTGGCATGGGGTTACGGATTATGCACAGGTCATTCGCCGGCTGCTGCGGCTACTGTTGTTGTTGTTGCTGCTGATATTGCTGCTGGAAGGGCTGGTACTGTTGTTGTTGTTGTTGTTGTTGCTGTTGCTGTTGTTGTTGCTACTGCGGCTGCTGTCGCCTTTGCTGTTGTTGTTGTTGCCTCTAACCCTGTTGGTCCCTCAGAGTTTAGATTAATCTTTTCATCTCTGCCCAATCAATCTGGTTCTGCTCATGGAGATCATATATCATGTCCTGGAATTGGCAACAATCGGACACATTGTGGCCCGGATGATGGTGATAGACGCAGTACTTTGTTTGATCGGCCGCCATATTCCAATTTGCCTTCTCAGGAGGGAGTCTTAGGACATTCAGGGACATGAGAGCTGCAAAGACATCAGCTAGAGACTCAGGCAATGGAGGGTATTGGGCCCTCTTGGGTCCATTGGGCTTCCTGGGGGCGTAGCCATTTTGAGGTGGATGGACCTAGGAGTATTGGCACTGATCTTGGGGAAGATTTTGTCCTTGGGGAGGTGGCTGTCTATTGTTGTTGTTGTTCCATGGCTGTTGGGCTTGTTGGGTATAGGGGGACCTACCTACTGGGCCTTGGGGGTTGCTAACTGCACTCACTTGTTCATTGGTTTGGATCCCCTCGGTGACTGGGCCTTGCGGCTTCTTGGTATAACGGGCCTTAGGGGCCTCAAACATGGAATGTATAGGAGAGTCCTTAAGTTGGGTCTGGATGAAACGGGCTCGGCTATATAGCTGGTGCATGGTAGTAATGTCGTTCATGGCTAGGATGGCTCGGTAGGTAGGGGTTGCATTGGAGATCAACAACTTTACTTTTTCCTCCTCAAGCAACGGGCAACGGACCTTGGCGGCCAGTGAACGCCACCGATCCGCATAAGTGGAGAACTCCTCTTCGGGCTTCATTTTCTCAGCTACCAGATCCACAAAAGAATATTCGGGCCCAACCCGATCTTGGAATTGCTGCGGGAACTTTTCTTGAACAATCTTGAAATCCTCTGCTACCTCGGGGGGTAAGGAATAGAACCATTCTAAAGCTGGACCATCCAGAGACTTCCTGAACAAGTATGCCATGAGATGGCGGTCATACTTGTGGGGTGCTGATTCATAGACGAAATCCTTCAGATGAACATAAGGGTCCCCTACCCTAGAATATCGCCGATACACTGGGAGCTCTGACTGGGGTGGTACCCGGAGGTACTGGAAGGATGGGAGGGCAATGTCAGCTACGTTTCGCGGATCGATTTGTCTCCGGAGGTCATGAAGCTCCTTCTTCATGCTTGTCCACTCCGCAAAGAAGTCGGAGGGAGATTGGACTTGATGTGCAAAACCAGAGAGCGAGACTGGTCGAATGAGTGTTACCTTTCGCGAGGGAGGAGAGTTGGTTCGGCGGTATAGTATGTGGTTGGAGGGGATCGAGGCCGAACATCTCGTGGGGGAAGGTAGCTTGGTTCTAAAAAATGGATAGTTCGAGGGCGGAGGGGTGTAGGATCCGCCACAGACGGAGGAAAGTGGGGTGCTGAAGCGACGTGGGCGGAGGAATCCGCCGGTCGGACTGGGCTTCGACCCCTGGGAGATAAGGTTGTTTCCCCTTGGCAGCAGCTATGAACTCTCAGACTTGGTCCGGAGTAAGGTGGGGAAGAAGCTGACTGAACTGTGAATGGGGGTCGTCACCCCCGGGAGGAGAAGCAGGACGGGATCGAATCTCGGTGACGGGTGGCTGAACATGCCCCGGGAGTGTGGCCATAGAGGGTTGGGCCACTTCCTCAAGCAACCCGAGGGGAAGAGCATCGTCGGCAAGGATGCGGAATTGGTCCATGTCGAACAAAGGATTATGATAAAGTACAAGGATCGGAGGGGACTGACTCGATCTCCCTAGGCAGCGACGCATGCACCTCCCCAACCAATTTGGGAAGGGATACAGACACACCTGAACTCTATCACAACAAGAAAGAAGAGATGAGGAGGGGTGGATCAAAACACTCAAGTTGTCATGCTTAAAGCGCAAATTTCTTAAGGTTGAACTTGACCTTTTTTTTAAATGAATTGATTAAGAGATGTCACTCGTCAAGCGGTTCCCTAATAGGAAGGGACTCGGTGCTCTGGTACGGCTAAGGGTGGGCATGCTCACACACGAGGATGGCTCAAACTAAAGGGTGCGACGGATACAAGGCCCGGTGAACCGCAACGTGCGTACGGCCACGAGGACTTACGAAGGTCCTCGGAAGGTGGGTCCAAGTCAACTACGAGTGCTCGTAGGTGAGAGGACTCACTAACCAAGGGGGAACCTGATCAAATGGGAATGAGAGGCATATGCAAGGGACTAAGAAGCCCAAAATGTATGCAAGAATGAAGATAGGGAGCAAACAGGGTGACGAAACAAGTCCTCGGGCAGAGTCGCGACGGCCGGGTACGCCGCGACCCTATCGCGACAGTGCGGGCTGTCGCGATAATGACAGAGACCCGAAAACACAGTGAGTCACCAGCCAACTCAAACAGACTATCCTACCAAAATAAGAAACACCAAGAGACACTAAACCGGTACAACATGAGTCAGGAAGCACACAGAAACCGATACATGTATAAAAACAATAACATACAAAGCAAACCTGATAACGCGACGTGTGGCCAAGCCGTGACTAGTTCGCATCCTCTCTTCCTGTCGCGATAGGAACATAAAACTTACAAGTGGAGATAAATGGAAAATCCGAACCTTGGCAGGCTTCTAAAAGACAGAAACGCGAGAACACATGATCTAGGCAACGAAACAAGGATATGTGATCTCATGGGATTGATAGAGAGGACATGGGGAATAACAAGTGTTGACCTAAGAACGCGTCTCCCGTTACGACACGAACATGTCGCGTCACCGCGATCGGTCGCGATACTAACAGAGCAGGAAAGTATACAGGAAACAAAGAACCAAAGGCTAACTGGGCATTAAAGTGACAAACAAAAGGAGAACATGGCAAGCAAACAGTCAAAATCTACGAGGGTGGCAGTGAAGGTCCCACCGTGATTGCCAAAAGGTGTAATCACAGGGATTCGACTCCCCTCGACACAGACATGGATACTAAAACTAGTAGCATGAAAACATGGATGTGGTCGCCACCTAGCAAGTCGCCTAAGAATAAAAATGAGATAGTGGCTGACTTAAACTAGGAAAAGGAAAGAGAACAAAAGGACCTGGTGTCGCGGTCGCCATGGGCACCGCGATAGACTGATGTCACGTCAATACACACTGACGCATCTCTGGTCGCGTCACCTTCCTCCGTCGCGTTCTCTGAATGCGGGAGATATTGGGTATAGACCTTCTTCTCGTCCTCCAACTGGCTAGAGAACCAGAGCTCCTCGTGGATTTCACTTGTTTGCCAGCCAACAAAGAAATCACAAAGAAAACACCCTATTAAAGTATGTTAAGCATAGTATCTATTCTAAAGATGAAAGAAAGTGGAGAATCATGGGGGAACGCACCTGAGGGTGGTTTTAAACCCCTATGGGTGTAGGGAAACGTTGGTGGATAGTGAATGTGCTCTATCTAAAATAACAAAAAAATGCATGTAGGAATAGGAAAAAGAGAGGAAGAAGAAAATGAGCCCCATTGGGGCGACTCCCTGGCGTGGGTATAGCTCCAAGGATGTGGAAACGCTCGAGGAGATCGTCGGGGTCGCCCTCTTCACGTTCTGTGCTCCGTTGATGGTGAAAAGAGTAGCTTTGTGGAGTGGAATATGAAGGAAAATAGCAAAAATGAGTGGCTGCGGTGCTAAGTATGGGTGAGAGGAAATTTCGGCGGCCCTTCGGGTGGTAATGAGGCTCTTCTCGTCCTGAGGAGGGGCCTTGCTTATAAAGTGCTTGGGATCAGAAAAAAGTGACATTATCTGCTTAAAATGATTTAAAAATCAAAATGGAGATAAAGCTCTATTAAAATCGGATGGAGAGTCCTTAGCAACCCTTAGGAGAGTCCTTAGGGCTAGAATCCCGCCCCAAGGGGCAGGGATAATCTCTAGGATTAAGTCAAGTTCATAGGAGGATAAATAAGGGGTAGTTATGAAGGCCAGAGGATTCGGTCGTTGTCGCGACGTATCGTAGGGTCGCGACTAGAAACGCGACGGTACGGAGGGACGCGACAGCATTGTCCACGTGCAGGATAATGCATGGGCTGTCGCGGCTGCCAGAACTGTCGCGACTAGAGACGCGGCGCCACGAGGCGTCGCGACAATAAATCCGAATTATTTGAGAATTATCAGCCAACCACATGATAAGATAAGAGTTATTATGCTCCAAGAACTCTCTCAAGTGATAAATTACGGGATTTCAAGGCATTTTAATGGCTTAATGGGCTCAAAACAAGGCAAATGATGGGCTCAAGGTGAGTGACCAATTGGGGGCCTACTAAGATAACAAGAAATGTGGTTCAACCCATTAGCCAGAATCGGGTGTCTACATACGTGAATAAGTATTACTTTAATGTGTGCATTGTAGATTATATATATATATATGTGTGTGTGGTGTCCATAGAATTTCTGCAGTTTTAAGTTCTGTTCTGGCGGCTAGTTGGCGTCAACATCAGTTGACGTTGACCATAAATCAGCGGCCACATCGATGGACGCCTACTCAGAATTGACGGCTATTGATGTTGACGTTTACCTCCCAGATCTGTTGCGATTTCAGATCCAGAAACACCTCCGGAAATGTTGCCCTTGGTTTAGGAAACCGTCCCCAACGGTAACCCAACCTTACCCAATTTCGTCTCCGACCCAAGCTCTATAAAACACCCCATCTCCTACCAGATCTAACCCTTTCGGCTCTTGAGTCAAAACCCTAGTTCTCTGTGTGAAACCCCAATCTTTGAGCTTTGAAATCCGGCAACTAGAGGCTTCATCCGGCATTCTACAACAACTGGAGGAGAGTCTAAATATTGGAGAAGACTTCTACGACACCTATTTGCGCTCTGCATCAACACAAAACTCGGATCGAGGGAGTTTTGAAGGCTCTTTCGCTCAGGCCGAGGAGGACTCTTCGACCCTAATCATCGATTGAGGAATTTTCTAAAGGCACATAACCCTTTCACATCACTCCTACGTACATCTAGTAGGTCCTAGGTAATTTTCTGGATTTTATTCGTGTCGGGAACCCCAATTTCACCAAGTTTCTTGCGTTTAGTCCCCTTGCGTTAAGATCTTGAGTTGGCGGCGACCTTTGTTGCCGTTAACCTGATAAACGGCCACCTGCATGCCGTCAAGTTCGCCACATTGCAACAGTGTGCATGTCTGACCTATATGACCTATTTTTCAGATTTCTACGTATGAGGATATAATGTAAAAGCGATATGCTATAAAATACTATTATTGGATCATGCTGTGTAAAATTTATGAATTTATGTGGAATACACTATTTATCTAAAATTTCTAAAATGCATGTTAAATAGGTTTTTAATCTTGTAAAATTCCGTTTGTGCAATCTGTGTGGAACTGTACCGTAGTAAAGTCCCTACGGAAAGGTTCATATGTGTGTGATATCCCATGGGCATTGGGATGAAATCCTGGAGGCGGACAAGTACCGCTGGTTAGGGTGGAGAGTGCTTCTCCCGGTTCTGTGCAGTAACTAAGATTTATCACTGAAATGTCTAGGTGATAGATATGTGTGTGATGTGATTAGTGCGTGTCCTTCTAGAGGTGGTTTGGACTATGTGTCATGGCATATAATTAAGAATATGTGAGCATGTGTGTGAGAGTGTGAACATGTGAACTAGATAAGTGAAATTGTGTAAATGATTAGGTGAGAATATGAGTCAATGGTATAACATGTAAAATGATAATTCCTTATATGAATGTGATATATCCATGTCAAAACAGCAATCTATTCATGTGTGTAAATGTGTTAACCATGTGAAAATGATCATAGAATCCATGCTAGGAATGTGTTTGTAATATGTGTAAACTCCAGGTTTAAAATGGTTATTATCTTAGCATGTGAATGTAGTTAAATGAGATTTAGTTTAATATGTTGTAAAGAAGGTTTTAAGTCATTTAAAAATTGTTATAAATTACTCATCATGTGTAGCATGTGTAGAAATCATGTTTAGGTTTTTGAAACATTATCAAATCCATGCTTTATATGATAATGGTGTAGCATGAGAACGTGAAAAGTCAGTGTGATGTATGTATGTTTAGTGTGGTTGGAGTTACTTGTTGAGTTCTTTTGGACTCATTCTTGCTTCGGCGTACAGGTGCAGAGATTTCTACTTCTTCCGAGGAGATCGTTAGGAGCGACTCGGAGCGGGAGTAGGAGACTTTTGTCTTGGATTCAACATTGTATTTTCTTCTTTCGAAGTATGTAATAAAAGACTCTGCGTAGTCTTATGTGGACAATGTAATAATTGAAATTCTCAGTTATGAAGTATTCACTTTTCCTTTTATATAGACTGTGTATAAATGATGATGATAGAATAAGAGTTACTTTCCAGTTATTTCATTTCCGTTGTCATGTGTCATATATTTGTGTATGTTTCAGCCTAATTGTATAATTGTTGATAAATGTCCCACTGTAGCGACGTTCATTATACGATGTGGGTTGGTGTAACCGTACTGGTATAAGGACGGTCGTTACATATGGTGTGTAATATATACAATATGTATTGCATGTATATGTATATAGTGTATGTAAGTTTTGGGCATTTCTGTGTTCTGGCCGAAGTGCATGTTAACGTCAACATGCATGGACGTTTAGGAGAGAGTCAATGTTCAAATCGATGGATGCCAACTCTCAGTAGACGGCCAGGAATGTGGACGTATATTTCCCCAAAATCTGTGTGTTTCAGATCTGGAAACGTCTGCGATTTCTTCAGTTCTTGTTTTGGAAACCGTCTCCCAACGGTAGGAAATCCTATCTACGCATACCTCAAACCCCTTGGCTCTATAAAAACACCCGTTTACGGTGAAATAGGTTCCTTTGGCTCTTTGAGAAAACCCTAGAAAACTCTGTGCGAAACTTGAACTTTGGGTGGCTTGATCTTGCGTTGTGGTGTGTTTTTCGGTGATCCTCTTCGATTGGAAGGAGCTCTGAACATAGAGGAAGGCTTCCCCGACCTTGGTGTGCAGTCTACATCAACATAGAACCGGTTCTGGAGAAGATTTGGGGTGCCTCTTGGCTTGGCCGAGGAGAGCTTCTCCAGAAAATAATTCCATTTACCAAATTTTTAAGAGGCAAGTAACCCTTGGACATTGTCCATACCCATGTCTAGTAGGTCCCAGGTATTTTTACAGAATCTATCTCGTGTCTTGGAACCCCCATTCACCTTGATTTTGTGTGTTCTGCATGTGTTTTGTAGATAGGAACTTAACTGCAACATATTGTGTCGTTAAGTTCCATGGTCAGCGGCAACATTCTGTGCCGTTAACCCCTGCTGGCGGCAACATGTGTGACGCCAAGTTTGTCTAGGTTTACAAAATGCTTGTTTCACATCTGTATGATCATATTCAGACTTGTGATTGTCTGTGTTTACTGTAGAAATTATGTTGAGTTTAGTACAGGCAGTAGGTCATATCATGAATTTCTGTGATTTGTGTTATTTATTAAAATTTCTATAATTAAACTATGAGCTGAAAATGACCATGTTTAATCTTGTATAAATAGATCAGTTGTGAGTTAGGATTTTATAATTTTTACATGATAGCATAATGACTGTTTTCAGATTTCTGAACTTCTAGAACTGACTGTATGAATGTAAACCATGCTAAATGAATTTCTTGATAGGAAATGCATGATATCTATTTTAATTATCATAATTAGTATATAAGTCTGAAAAATCTGAAAAATTGAGCATACAATGTGTTAACTGTCTTCAACCTGTGATAAATAATTCATCCTATTTGGGTAATAGTAGGTGTGGTTGTTATTTAACAATGAATATTTGCCAAGTGAACATGTTAATTTAATTCTTGTATAATGCAACGATTACAACATGATTAAGACTGTGGTATGAGTTGTTAAGTACTGTGACCAGTAGCATCGTTTGGAAAAACTGAACCATGCATGTGTATTTATGTACATGAGCATGAAATGATTTGTGCATGTGATTAATGTAAGCAAATATGTGACTTAAGTGAAATGTGCTAAAATGTGCCCTGTGTGACACTGCTACCATAGAGGGATGTAGAACTATACCGTAGTAAAGTCCCTATGGGAAGGTTCAATGTGTGTGATATCCTATGGGCAATTAGGATGAAATCCTGGAGGTGGACAAGTACCACTGGTTAGGGTGGAGAGTGCTTCTCCCAGTTCTGTGCAGTTAACTAAGATCTATCACTGTGTTGCCTAGGTGATAGGTATGTGAATGTGTATATGTGTGTCCTTCTAGTGGTGGTTTGGACAATGTGTCACGACAACTAAGTGTAAAATGTGAATATGTGTATATGATTATGTGAAATGTGAAATGTGAAAGATGTGGAATGTGAAATTGTTAAATGAATGAGTTAGTATGTGAATAAGTGTAAACCCATATTAATAGGTTCAATTCATGTCAAAACAGCAAGCAAAAGGTATGTATGTTGGTGTTAAATGCATTTGAAAATGATTAGAATCCATGCTAGGTTGCTAATTACTTTATGCTTAATTCCATGTTCTAGATAGGTAGAGTTGTACCATAATATGGATAATATGGAATTGTTAAATCATGTTACATGTATACGTAGTAAGCATGTGCAGGAATGTGAGTGATACTATTTAATGTTATAAGCATGTATCATGTGTTCTATTGCTATAAGTTTTTCCATGTATAGTTTTAGATTGTATAAAGCATGCAACATGTGTTACTCCTTATCTTTCAAAGTCAGCATGTGCATATGATATGTGTATGGATGTTGTATATGGATTGCTTGCTGAGTCTATTTAGACTCATACTTGCTTCGACGTACAAGTGTGACAAGTGTCTCCACATCCGAGGAGGATATAGTTAGGAGCGACTCAGAGCACGAGGAGTAGCTATTTTGTGGAGATCTCTACGTTATATATTTCATTTCATAGTATGTAATTTGGAATTGTGTAATTAAGGATAGACAATGTATTCATTTGAAAGTAATATAAATGTGGACTTTAGTGTTTTCTTTCATCTTATGTTATACAGACTCTGGATATTGATGATGATGATGTAATGGAATGAAATTACTACTTTATTTCTGCTGTACTCTTTACTAATCATGTACATATCAACCTATCGTTTAGTGTTGGCTCAATGTCCCACTGTGATAGTGTTCTCTATACCGACATGGATTGGTATAATCGTACCGGTATAAGGAGGGTCGTTATAGAGATTGGTATCAGAGAGACAAGGTTGAGATTGTACATGAGTAAACCATCATCTTCATAATATGCTAAGTCTTTATAGAATAGTCCACATGTGTAGAAATGATTAATAATGAAAGATAGTTAAGAACATGGTTAGGGCTAAATAACTTAGTTTCTAATTGTGATTAATTTGTTTTACAGGCTATGGCTTCTTGTGGTAGGCGTGGTTCCCATACTCGTGAGGATGAGTAGAGGCAAGAGGATAGGGATGAGCAGCAGCCCCGGTACCCCAGGGTCCTACAGTTCTTCCTCCACCACCGCCTGTGGATTATGGAGTGTTCATGCAAGGCCTCGTGCAGGCTATGCAGTCACAGGCACATACCAAGGCTGCACTCCAGGCTCAACTGGAGGCTCAGGTCAGAAATGTTAGATAGAAGTAGTCTATTTTTAATTAATGTATGATTGTTATGTGCTTATGTGTTATTTATATTGCTTGTTGTAACAGGCTCAGGCTCCAGCTCCAGTTCCTCAGAAGCTTGGCCATGGTGGTCCTTCCATCATGGAGTGATTCAAGAGGATGGCTCCACCCTCTTTTAAGGGGGAGAGTCAGCCATTACTAGCGGAGAGCTGGATGAGGGAGATCAAGAAAATCTTCCATGCCATTAGGTTTGCCGAGGAGGACAAGGTTAGCTTGGCCACTTATATGCTACAGGTATGTGTTAGTTAATTATGCATGTATTTGTATTAAGTTTAGATTTGTTTAGATTGGTGCTTATGGATGGTTTTCGCAGGAGAGAGCCGATGTTTGGTGGTCCTCTTTACTACGTACCCGGTTTGAGGACGGCGCTATCGAGGTGGCATGGGATGAGTTCGTGAGGCTCTTTCAGGCCAAGTTCATCCCGGAGCATATTCAAGACAGGATGGAGTAGGAGTTTCTTACTCTTACCCAGGGCTCCATGACCGTACTTGAGTACGAGGCCAGGTTTGCTGAATTGTCTAAATATGCACCTCACATAGTGGCTGATGAGTGCAGGAAAGTGAAGAAGTTCGTGATGGGCCTTAAGCCATCACTGAGGTCGAGGCTGGTGGCATTTGAGCATCGTACCCTAGATGAGGCCCTTAGTGTTGCGTGTAGGCAGGAGGGCGAGATGGAGCAGTACCTGGAGGAGAATAAGGCAGTGTAGAAGAGATCTGCATCTCCTTTCCAGTGACAGGATAGGAAGAAGGTGGCGTACCAGTCACTGCAGCATCCCGTGGCAGCAAGTAGTCAGCAAGCAGTTGCACCGCGATCCCCCAGCGTTCGCCCCAGTGGCAAGAAGGAGTGTCCTCACAGTGGAAGGACACATGGAGGTACCGAGTGCTGGAAGCTAGCGGGGAAGTGTTTAAAGTGCGGGAACAGCGAGAATCAGATCCGGGATTGTCCTAGACTTCAGCAGGGATTCCAGCGTGGTGCGCCAGCCCCAACAACGGTAGCATCAGCAGTGCTAGCTACAGGAAGACCAGGAAGGCCTCGAGCCTAAGCTCGAGTGTTTGCTTTAGTGCGTGAGGATGCCGAGCAGGCGGAGCACATCACTGAAGGTACGGTTCTTTTCATGGGTGTGCACGCTCGGGTTTTGTTTGATACGGGTGCCACTCACTCGTTCATTTCCGAGCAGTTTTCTAGGCAGTTAGCTGTAGAGTCAGGATAAGAGGCTGAGGAGTTAGAGGTCCCTTTGTCTGTGCACACACCTACGGGAACATTATCGACTAGGAAGTGTATTCCGTTGTTACCGATGTGCATTGAGGAACGAGTCTTAGATGGGTGCTTCTTTTTGCTAAAGATGAAGGACTATGATGCAATTCATGGCCTGGATTGGCTAGAGGAGCATTATGCTTTAGTAGATTGTCGTGGGAAGAAGATTATTTTCCATATTCCTGGTGAGGATGAGTTTTTACATCCATTGCCAAGGAACTTAGTGGGAAGGTTTGTCATCTCCGCCATGAAGGCGATGAGAATGGTGAACAAGGGATGTGACGCTTTTCTTGCCAGCATAGTATTAATACCAAAGGCTGATCAGTCATCGACCCTTGACGAGATTGATGTAGTGCGGGAGTTTCCAGACATTTTTCCCAATGATTTGTCTAGGTTGCCATTGGTTAAGGAGATAGACTTTACTATAGAGTTGCTTACAGGCACCTCTCCTATGTCAAAGGCTCCATATAGGATGGCACCTGTGAAATTGGCTGAGTTAAGGAAGCAGTTGCAGGATTTGGTAGATAAGGGATTTATTCGCCCTAGTGTATCTCCTTGGGGGGCACCTGTATTATTTGTAAAGAAGAAGGATGGTTCACTTAGGTTGTGCATCGATTATAGAAAGCTCAACCAGGTAACTGTAAAGAATAGGTATCCCTTACCGCAGATTGATGATTTATTTGACCAGCAACAGAATGCATCAGTCATTTCCAACATTGATTTACGGTCTGGCTATCATCAGTTGAGGATTAGGAGCGAAGATGTGTCCAAGACGGCCTTTCGGACTCGTTATGGACATTATGAGTTTTTTGTTCTTCCGTTTGGTCTAACCAACGACCTTGGAGCATTCATGGATCTCATGAACAGGGTGTTTAGACCTTATCTAGATAGTTTTGTAGCAGTGTTCATCGACGATGTGTTGGTCTATTCTTCGGATGAGGCTACACACTGTCAGCATTTGAGGGTTGTGTTAGAAGTTCTCCGAGAGCACAAGCTGTATGCAAAATTCAGCAAGTGTGATTTTTGGATGCGCGAGGTTCATTTCCTTAGGCATGTTATCTCCAGTGCTGGTGTAGCAGTTGATCCAGCGAAGGTCCAGGCTGTATTAGATTGGGAGATCCCCAGGACCCCATTGGAGATTCCGAGTTTCCTTGGTTTAGCAGGTTATTATCGGCAATTTATTGAGGGATTTGCATCTATCACTGCACCTTTGACTAAGCAAACCAGGAAGGGTGTGAAGTTTGTATGGTCCGAAGAGTGTGAAAGTACCTTTCAATTGTTGAAGGCTAAGCTTACTTCTACAACGATGTTGATTTTGCCAAGTGGTGTAGAGGGTTTTGCCATCTATTCGGATGCATCTCGGATTGGTTTAGGTTGTGTGTTGATGCAGTAGGGAAGGGTAGTGGCATATGCTTCTCGTTTGTTTAGGGAGCATGAGCGTAACTATCCCACTCATGATTTGGAGCTTGCGGCAGTGGTTCATGCACTGAAGATCTAGAGACACTATCTTTATGGTGTCAGATTTGAGGTGTTCACTAACCATAAGAGCTTGAGGTATCTCTTCACTCAAAAGGAATTAAACCTGCGTCAGAGGAGATGGATTGAGTTCCTCAAGGACTATGGCTTTGATCTTCAGTATCATCCATGAAAGGCGAATGTCGTAGTGGATGCTCTTAGAAGGAAGAGGTCATTACTACAGCAAGATTGGAAGATGTTGGAGGATGCTACTTGTGAGATGACTGAGTTAGAGCCATTATTATGTCAGACTTTTGTAGCTCATATGTCTATTCGGTCTACTGTGCTTGATGAGGTGATTGAGCAATAGAAGGTTGATCCTAGGGTTCAGGAATTAGTAGGCAAGGTGGGAATTGCTCGTGATGAGGATGGTATGATTAGATTTCATCACTGAGTTTGTTTTCCCGATGTTGTAGATGTCTGTGAGCATGCTCTAGCAGAAGCTCATAGGTCGAGGTTCTCTATTCATCTAGGTAACACTAAGATGTACCAGGATTTAAAGAGATCATTTTGGTGGTCTGGCATGAAGAAGGATGCGGCGGATTTTGTATTCAGGTGTTTAGTATGCCAACAAGTGAAGGCTGAGCGTCAGCGACCATCTGGTCTTATGCAGAAGATGGAGATTCCAGTATGGAAGTGGGAGGCCATCACTATGGATTTTGTAATGGGTTTGCCTAGATCAGTGAAGGGCAATGACTCGATTTGGGTAATTGTAGATAGATTCTCTAAGACTACGCATTTCTTGCCTATAAAGAAGAAGCAGTCCATTGAGATTTTGGCTAGGTTCTATGTTAGTAGCATTGTTAGGTTGCATGGTGTGCCGAAGTCGATCATTTCGGATCAAGATCCGAGATTTACTTCGAGGCTCTGGAAGGTCTTGTAACGACCCAGAATCCGCATTACCAGTAACAACCAGTAACCCGAATTCTGACCCGCTAACCCACGAGACAAGCTCGGAAGGGTAGGAAGTGAAAGTCCGAGGAGACTATATGTAAGAAGATACACACCATGCAAAGTAGTAAAATTCCACTATATGAACATATCATATACAACCTCAGAGTCTGAGCAAAGTACAGAGTACAGAAGTACAACAAAAAGGTACTACTCACTGCAGCTAGGGAGCACCAACACCGGAGTGGCTAGACTCGCCTGGAACGGGAGTCGACGAAGACCCACCTGAAAGGGAAGGAGTGAGTCTCAAGAAAGAGACCCAGTAGGCAAAAGTAACCCCACCGGCAACTAAACTAAAGTGCGGAAAGTAAAAACTGAAAGTAAGTACACGTCGCACCACAACACAAAACTGTAAACCACGCGGCTCAGTAACACACACTCACACACACAGCGAGTAGGACTCAGCTAGGGTCTGTGGCTCGGCGTCCCGTCACCACAGAGGCTCTCAACCCCAGCCACGTGTGCACACTACAGACGCTCTCTCTCGCGTCTGGTCCACGACCGGTTTTTCCCCTACGCTTGACCCTAGCGGTAGAGAAGGGGCTCCACGGAGACCGGCTCAAAACCACCAAAAGGAGTACGCACAGGACAGAGTCGCACTCGTGTCCTGGCTCACTAGCGGAGGACAACCACACGCTAGTCGTCTAGACGGAGTCGCACCCACGCCTAGGTAACACAACAGAAACGGGTACACGGTAACGCAACGCGCGTACAACAGACGGAACACACTCAACGTCTGAAACCCCGTACAGTAGTAAACACCTCGTGCCACAAACAACTACTCCTATGCACAGGCGGAGTCACACTCTAAGCCTGGCCCACTTGTGCTATTAGGGCGGACATCACATGTCAATCGCCTCTAATCACACAACTTAAGTCTGCTGGGACACAGATATAAACGGCCACATCGATTGCCGCCAATCAGAGATAAACGGCACCCCTATGCCGTCAACAATAACTAAACGGCAATCGACCTTGTCGTTTAAATCACCCCTGAAGATCTCAACGTCAACAGATGTGGACGTTGATATCTTCAGTCCCCCATACCCAGAACTGAACCGAATCAGTCCCAATGGGCAGAAACACTAATAACATTCTGACTGATGGAGGGAAACACATCCTCTCATCAATCCACACTACAGAACATCATAATTAGACAATCTAACACCTAGATTATCCAAACCACCCTCAATTCCGGCATGATATAACCCAAACCCTAAACCATGATTTGCACATCAATTGGTTAATTGGACATGCTGGTTTGCTGGGGAAGGTTATAGGGTTAAGTCCCTACCTCAGAACGCCTTAAGAATCCCCAAACAGCCACTAATCGCGCCGGATTCCCCCGAAGACTCCGCGCGAATCACACCAAAACCACGCGTTTCCCGCCCGATCTAGCAACGCCACACGATCCAGGGCCTTCCCACGAGCTCAAATCACCCAACAGAAGCTGCAGGAATCAAGAAAGGCAAAGGTGGAAGGAAGGAGAGGAAAGGAGAAGAAGAAGCTCTGCTCTCGGGCTGCCCTATTTCAACAGGACTGGTTAGTCGACGTCAACATCTATGGCCGCCAACTGAACCGCCTACAGACTGACGTCCAGATCACATGTCGTTGAGTTCAACATCAGACGTCCACATCGCTGGACGCTGACTTAGACTCAACGGCAAGCCCTGGCCGTCAACCCAAGTCAACGACAATGGTCTTGTCGTCGACCACACAGAACCACTACAGACCCAATAAGGATCCACTAAAGACCCGAGACCTTACAGCCCTCCCCCCTTAAGGAATTTTGCCCTCAAAATTCAAACAACACAAGGAAAGAAGACTCACCAAAGAGGTACGGAAATGCTCGCGCATTTCGTCCTCCCGCTCCCATGTCGACTCACCACCGGAGTGCCGCTGCCACGCAACACGAACTAAAGGGATTGCCTTGTTCCTCAACCTCTGAACTCGGCGATCCTCAATGTGCAACGGAAACTCTGGTACAGTCAACACTGGAGTCACCTCAGACCACTCTGCACTCTGCAGAACGTGAGACTCGTCAGAAAGGTACCTCCGAAGCATCGACACGTGGAACACGTCGTGCACTGCTGCCAACTCTGACGGAAGCTCAAGTCTGTACGCCAAACCTCCGACACGCTCAGAAATGGTAAAAGGCCCAATAAAGCGAGGACTCAACTTTCCACGCTTACCGAACCTCACCACTCCCTTCATAGGAGACACACGAACAAACACCTGGTCTCCTACCTGAAACTCGAGCGGTCGTCTGCGCTGATCTGCATAACTCTTCTGCCGACTCTGAGCTGACTGAAGCCTCTGTCTCACAAGCTGAACTACCTCAACTGACTGCTGAACCAACTCCGGCCCCGTGACAACTCGCTCGCCAACCTCGAACCAGTCAAGAGGAGTGCGACACGGTCGTCCGTACAAAGCCTCATATGGTGCCAAACCGATACTGGAGTGATAACTATTATTATATGCGAACTCGACCAACGGCAAGTGAACTGTCCACGACCCCTGCCACTCCAGGCAACAAGCTCTAAGCATGTCCTCCAAAGTCTGGATAGTCCGCTCTGACTGACCGTCTGACTGAGGGTGGTAGGCGGAACTAAAAGCCAACTCTGTCCCCAAAGCTCTCTGGAAACTGCGCCAGAACCCAGAAGTGAAGCGAGGATCCCTGTCTGACACAATAGAGATCGGCACTCCATGCAAAGGAACAATCCGCTCTACGTACAACGCGGCCAACCTACTCACACCCCAACTAGTCCTGACAGGCAAGAATCTGGCAGTCTTCGTCAATCTGTCCACAAGAACCCAAATGCTGTCAAAACCTCCAGCTGTCCTCGGCAAACCACAAACAAAGTCAGTCGTCACGTGGTCCCACTTCCACATCGGAATCTCTAACGGCTGCACAAGTCCTCCCGGACGCTGATGTTCGGCCTTCACCTGCTGACAGACCAAACACCTAGCAACAAAAGCCGCTATGTCTCTCTTCATCCCAGGCCACCAAAACTGACGTCTCAACCTGTGATACATCTTGGTCGCCCCTGGATGAATAGAGTACCTGGAACCATGTGCCTCCTGCAAAACGACTCTCCTGATAGACTCCTCAACAGGAACATAGAGTCTATCTCGGAACCTAACAGTCCCGTCCTCACAAAGCTCAACCTCTGGGAGAAGCAACACACTGTGCAACTCGGGATCTGCCTGCTGAGCCTCAGCAACCTGTCTCACAACTGCGGGAGCTGCTAACAAACTGCCCAACACACACTGACGACGACTGGACAAACTCTGAAAGATCCCTCTGTCGCAGACTGCCACAACTGCCACTCTCTAAGCATCAGATGACTCATCTGTGCTTTCCTACTCAAGGCATCTGCAACTACATTCGCCTTTCCAGGCTTATACTCAATGCTGAAATCATAGTCTTTCAGATATTCCATCCATCGACGCTGCCTCATATTCAGATCCCTCTGAGAAAACACATATCTCAAACTCTGGTGGTCGGTACGGACTACAAAACTCACTCCGTACAGGTAAAGACGCCAAATCCGCAAAGCAAACACCACAGCTGCAAGCTCTAGGTCGTGGGTCGGGTAACTCTCCTCGTGGGGCTTAAGCTGGCGAGACGCATAAGCCACCACTCGGCCTTGCTGCATCAAGACCGCACCCAAACCAACACCTGAAGCATCTGTGCAAACCTCAAAACCCTCCTCACCTGAAGGTAAGGCAAGAACTGGCGCCGACGTAAGCAGTCGCTTCAACTCTATGAAACTCTGCTCACACTGATCCGACCACTCAAACGGAACTCCCTTTCTCGTCAACCGAGTCAAGGGTGCAGCAACCTGAGAAAAATCTCGAACAAACCTGCGGTAGTAACCTGCCAAACCCAGAAAGCTACGAATCTCAGACACAGATCTGGGACTCTCCCACTGCAAAACTGCCTCAACCTTCGCTGGATCTACTGAAACTCCCTCACCTGAGATCACGTGCCCCAAGAAGTGAACCTGTTGTAGCCAAAACTCACACTTACTAAGTTTGGCATACAACTGGTGCTCTCGCAAGTCTGCAACACGATCCTCAGGTGCTCGGCGTGCTCCTCCTCCGAAGCGGAGTACACCAGAATGTCGTCAACAAACACTACGACAAACCGGTCCAAGAACTGGTGGAACACCCGGTGCATCAGATCCATGAAGGCTGCTGGAGCATTGGTGAGCCCAAACGGCATCACCAAAAACTCAAAGTGTCCATATCTGGTCCGAAAAGCAGTCCTCTCAATGTCAGAATCTCTAATCCGCAACTGATAGTAGCCCGACCTCAAGTCAATCTTCGAGAAGACACGAGCAGACTGAAGCTGATCAAAGAGATCATCAATCCTAGGCAAAGGATACCTATTCTTGATGGTCACTTGATTTAGCTTCCTATAATCGATACACAACCTCAGGCTACCATCCTTCTTCCGGACAAACAAAACAGGTGACCCCCACGGAGAAAAGCTAGGACGAATATAGCCCTTCTCCAACAACTCCTCAAGCTGCCTCTTCAACTCCCTCAACTCTGCTGGTGCCATACGGTACGGTGCCTGCGCAAAAGGTAAAGTGCCAGGAACCAACTCTACAGTAAACTCAATCTCTCTCTCTGGTGGAAGACCAGGCAACTCTTCCGAAAAACATCCGAAACTCACACACTACGGGAATGTCCCCACTCCCGAGGCAATCTGGTCAAGAGTCACTGCAGAAACTAGGAAACCCTGACAACCAGAAGCAAGCAACCTCCCTGCCCTCAAAGCAGAAACTAAAAAGCGAGAAGTAAGAGGTACGATACCCTGGAAGTAGAACGCCGCTGCCCCAGGTATCCGCAAGTGCACCCTCTTCTTCTGGCAATCCATCACTGCACCATACCGCTCTAACCAGTCCATACCCAAAATCACATCATAGTCATGTAACTGCAAGGCAAAAGACGGGCTGACAACAACTGATCCTGCAACTGCACAGGTACCTCCTCGAGACAGTAGGACGTAAGGACAAAGTCCCCTGTCGGCAACTCTACTGCCAACTCAACAGACTCTCCCGAACTCAACTCTCCAAGGGAGTCTAAAAAGTCCTCAGACACAAAAGAGTGAGAGGCACCGGAATCAAACAAGACTCTAGCTGCATAACCAAAAACTGAAACAGTACCTTCCACCAGGTGAGCTGCCTCCGCGTCTGCACGAGTCAAGTGGGTAACACGACCTCTACCTCTCGACCCACCAGAACCTCCGGTCTGCTGACGCTGCTGCACAGGTGCCTGCTGCTGCTGCTGCTGCTGCACTCGGGGCTGTGACTGGGTCTGCTGCTGCGGCACACGAGGTAGCAAAGGACAATCTCGCGCCATATGACCCATCTGGTCACACCGGTAACACTGCCCAGCAAAAGTACGCTGTACCTGCTGCGAAGGCTGACCTGTCGGCTGCTGAACACTCCCAACCGACTGCTGCCTCTGCTCTGCCTGCCTCCTATCACGCCGAAACTTCCTCCGAGATCCTGACTTCGCCGTCGTCCCAGTAGAAGTGGACGCGTAGGAAGTCGCAGTCCTCGGGGTCGTCTGCACACTACCCTGCTGCTGGCGAGGCTGAGAAGGAACTACCTGCGTCTGAACCTCTGCACTCCGAGCACGAGTCCGCAAGGTGTCTGCCTCCAACGCTGCCGCTGTCTGATAGGCCGCATCCAAGTCTGTGACACGAGCAACTATCAGCGCCTGCCTGAGCTCTGGCCTCAAGCCTCTCACGAACTGCTGAGTCCTCAGACCCTCATCTCCCATAATCTGCGGAGCATAACGCCCTAACTCCACAAATCTGGCCCTGTACTGCACCACAGTAGAGTCCCTCTGCTGCAAGTCCAGAAACTGGTACAACCTCTCCGTCCGGACGTAAGTAGGACAGAAGGCTCTCTCAAAAGAAACAACAAACTCCTGCCACGGAATCTGTCTCAGTGGGCGAGACTGGAAAGTAGTCTCCCACTCAGCGGACCACCAAGTCAACGCCTGCGCCTGCAACTGGTAACTGGCTAGCAGCACTCGCTCCTCTGGAACACACTCCATGGAACGAAAAGTCCGCTCCACTGCATCTACCATGCTCGCGCTACATCTGGATCAGGCTGGCCCAAAAACTGAGGAGGCTGAAACTGCAAGAACTCCCTCAACACCCTCCCAGTACCACCCTGGGGTACCGGCGCGTCACGGTGCTGAGCAACAAACTGAGCCATCCCCTCAAGAAATCGAGTCATGTCTAATCCCTGAGCTACCTGAGGTGGAGGTGGCGGCGGCGGAACAATACCACTATGTGCGTCCTGTGGCAAAGGCTGCGTCTGCTGAGGTGGCGGAGCATCTCCAACCTCCTGACGAGTCGCCTGCTCGGCTACTCCCTCTCTAGGACGTCGCCTAGGCGCCATAGAACTACACACAGAACAAAATACACACATAAATACACTAACTAACTCCGGGCTACATAGCTAGATAATAGCTAGCAACTGCAGCTGTACTCTTTAGACTCTGAGTTAACATGATGGGTATTTCCTTATATATATCTCATCAGACCAGGCTCTGATACCAAACTGTAACGACCCAGAATCCGCATTACCAGTAACAACCGTAACCCGAATTCTGACCCGCTAACCCACGAGACAAGCTCGGAAGGGTAGGAAGTGAAAGTCCGAGGAGACTATATGTAAGAAGATACACACCATGCAAAGCAGTAAAATTCCACTATATGAACATATCATATACAACTCAGAGTCTGAGCAAAGTACAGAGTACAGAAGTACAAAAAAAGGTACTACTCACTGCAGCTAGGGAGCACCAACACCGGAGTGGCTAGACTCGCCTGGAACGGGAGTCGACGAAGACCCACCTGAAAGGGAAGGGAGTGAGTCTCAAGAAAGAGACCCAGTAGGGAAAAGTAACCCCACCGGCAACTAAACTAAAGTGCGGAAAGTAAAAACTGAAAGTAAGTACACGTCGCACCACAACACAAAACTGTAAACCACGCGGCTCAGTAACACACACTCACACACACAGCAAGTAGGACTCAGCTAGGGTCTGTGGCTCGGCGTCCCGTCACCACAGAGGCTCTCAACCCCAGCCACGTGTGCACACTACAGACGCTCTCTCTCGCGTCTGGTCCACGACCGGTTTTTCCCCTACGCTTGACCCTAGCGGTAGAGAAGGGGCTCCACGGAGACCGGCTCAAAACCACCAAAAGGAGTACGCACAGGACAGAGTCGCACTCGGTGTCCTGGCTCACTAGCGGAGGACAACCACACGCTAGTCGTCTAGACGGAGTCGCACCCACGCCTAGGTAACACAACAGAAACGGGTACACGGTAACGCAACGCGCGTACAACAGACGGAACACACTCAACGTCTGAAACCCCGTACAGTAGTAAACACCTCGTGCCACAAACAACTACTCCTATGCACAGGCGGAGTCACACTCTAAGCCTGGCCCACTTGTGCTATTAGGGCGGACATCACATGTCAATCGCCTCTAATCACACAACTTAAGTTGCTGGGACACAGAATATAAACGGCCACATCGATTGCCGCCAATCAGAGATAAACGGCAGCCCCTATGCGTCAACAATAACTAAACGGCAATCGACCTTGTCGTTTAAATCACCCCTGAAGATCTCAACGTCAACAGATGTGGACGTTGATATCTTCAGTCCCCCATACCCAGAACTGAACCGAATCAGTCCCAATGGGCAAAACACTAAATAACATTCTGACTGATGGAGGGAAACACATCCTCTCATCAATCCACATTACCAGAACATCATAATTAGACAATCTAACACCTAGATTATCCAAACCACCCTCAATTCCGGCATAATATAACCCAAACCCTAAACCATGATTTGCACATCAATTTGGTTAATTGGACATGCTGGTTTGCTGGGGAAGGTAATAGGGGTTAAGTCCCTACCTCAGAACGCCTTAAGAATCCCCAAACAGCCACTAATCGCGCCAGATTCCCCCGAGGACTCCTCGCGAATCGCACCAAAACCACGCGTTTCCCGCCCGATCTAGCAACGCCACACAATCCAGGGCCTTCCCACGAGCTCAAATCACCCAACAGAAGCTGCAGGAATCAAGAAAGGCAAAGGTGGAAGGAAGGAGAGGAAAGGAGAAGAAGAAGCTCTGCTCTCGGGCTGGCCTATTTCAACAGGACTGGTTAGTCGACGTCAACATCTATGGCCGCCAACTGAACCGCCTACAGACTAACGTCCAGATCACATGTCGTTGAGTTCAACATCAGATGTCCACATCGTTGGACGCTGACTTAGACTCAACGGCAAGCCCTGGCCGTCAATCCCAAGTCAACGACAATGGTCTTGTCGTCGACCACACAGAACCACTACAGACCCAATAAGGATCCACTAAAGAACCCGAGACCTTACAGGACTTCAAGAAGCATTGGGTTTCGAATTGAAGCTTAGTTTGGCGTTCCATCCCCAACAGATGGACAGTCCGAGAGGACTATCCAGATGCTCGAGGATATGTTAAGAGCGTGTGATGGATTGGAAGGGTGATTGGGAGCGTCATTTACCTCTTAAGTAGTTCGCATATAACAACATTTTCATGCGAGTATTGGTATGGCTCCATTTGAGGCATTGTATGGTCAGCCTTGTAGATCTCCTTTATGTTGGGAGGAGACTGGTGATAGGCAGTTGATTGGTCCGGAGTTAGTGCAGGAGACTTCGAATAAGATCCAGCTTATCAGGAAGAGAATTGTTGCGGCGCAGGATAGGCAGAAGAGTTACGCCGACAACAGAAGGAAGGATTTAGAGTTGGAGGTTGGCGAGCATGTTTTTCTAAGATTTCGCCTACTTGAGGTGTTGTTAGATTTGGCAGGCATAGTAAGTTAAGTCCTAGATTCATTGTCCCGTATGAGATTCTTAGACGTTTGGGCAGTGTGGCATATGAGCTAGCTTTACCACCAGCGTTAGCTAGTGTTCATCCTATTTTCCGCATATCTATGCTTAGGAGATATGTCCGAGATCCATCTCATGTTATTAGTCATGAGCCAGTGGAGATCCAGCCAGATCTGTCGTATGTTGAGCAACCAATAGCTATTCTTGACCAGAAGGTTCAGCATCTCCGGAACAAGAGCATTGCGTCTGTGAAGGTGCTATGACAGAACTTCTCGTGAGAGGAGGCTACTTTGGAGCTTGAGGATACTATGAAGAGGAAGTATCCCCAATTGTTTGAGTAGTGTCGTTCTAAAGTTCTCTTTAAGGGGGAGAGGGTGTAAGGCCCTCGAATTTTACCCTTTTATTTAGTTGTGTTAGTTGCTTTGTGTATATATGTATGTGTATTTCCATGTATATGTAATTATTGTGTACATATTGTATTATTATGATGTTATATGAGTTTACTATGTACATATTGTTTTATTCATATTGGATATATGGTGTGTAAGATATATAATATGTATTGCATGTATATGTCTTTAGTGTATGTAAGTTTTGGCATTTCTGTGTTCTGGCCGAAGTGCATGTTAACGTGAACATGCATGGACGTTTAGGGGAGAGTCGATGTCCAGATCGATGGACGCCAACTCCTAGTAGACGGCCAGGAATGTGGACGTCTATTTCCACAAAATCTGTGCATTTCAAATCTGGAAACGGCCGTGATTTCTTCGGTACTTGTTTTGGAAACCGTCTCCCAACGGTAGGAAATCCTGTCTACGCATGCCCCAAACCCCTTGGCTCTACAAAAACACCAGTTTATGGAGAAATAGGTTCCTTTGGCTCTTTGAGAAAACCCTAGAAAACTCTATGCGAAACCTAAACTTTGGGTGGCTTGATCTTGCGTTGTAGTGTGTCTTTTGGCGATCCTCTTCGACTGGAAGGAGCTCTGAACATAGAGGAAGGCTTCCCTGACCTTGGTGTGCAGTCTACATCAACACAGAACCAGTTTAGGAGAATATTTGGGGAACTTCTTGGCTAGGCTGAGGAAAGATTCTCTGGCAAATAATTCCATTTACCAAATTTTTAAGTGGCAAGTAACCATTGGACATCGTCTATACCCATGTCTAGTAGGTCCCAGGTATTTTTACAGAATTTATCCCATGTCTTGGAACCCCCATTCACCTTGATTCTGTGCGTTCTGTCTGTGTTCTGTAGACAGAAACTGAACGGCAACATATTGTGCCGTTAAGGTCCAGGGTCAGTGGCAACATCTTGTGTCGTTAACCTCTGTTGGCGGCAACATGTGTGACGCCAAGTTGGTCTAGGTATTATAGAACCCTTGTTTCACATCTGTATGATCATATTCGGACTTGTGGTTGTCTGTGTTTACTGTAGAAATTATGTTGAGTTCAATATAGGTAGTAGATCATATCATGAGGAGGTACTGAATTTCTGTGATTTGTGTTATTTATTAAATATATGTAATTGAACTGTGAGCTGAAAATGGCCATGTTTAATCTTGTATAAATAGATCAGTTGTGAGTTAGGATTTTATAATTTTTACATGACAACATAATGACTATTTTCAGATTTCTGAACTACTAGAACCAACTGTATGAATGTAAACCATGCTAAATGAATTTCTTGATGGGAAATGCATGATATCTTTTTAAATTATCATAATTAGTATATAAGTCAAAAAATCTGAAAAATTAAGCAAAGGAGGAGAAGGGGGGCTTTTGGTGTTTTGAACTCTCGGTCGGAGACGTGACGCAGCAGGGCGTCACGTTCCTATAGCGTCGGCTAGGTAGACCGCGACACTGTCGCGACCTCCCGCCATGTCACTACCTTAAGGCGACAGTTTAGTTAGTCGCGTCATCAACATAGCATTGCGCAAACAGATCAAAAGTCTGATTTTATTCATTCCATGCATTGTCTAAATCTCTCCTACATTCAATCAAATGCTCTTTTCTGCCCTAACTACCATCTATTACAGTGCCTACATCATTCTAATTCCTATCAAGCTCCCGGTTCAGCTGGACGAATCCTCTTCAGTGCCTCGAGGTACTCTCGGGTCACATCCTCGTCCTCCACTACCTCCGCCTGAAGAAGGCTCGTGGTGCATCCCTCCCAGTGGACGATGGCGCTTCTCACATACCGCTCATCTTGATCATCACCCCTCTTCCGTTTCTGAATGGGCGGGTAGTGAGAGAGCAAAGGCACCACCGTACGTGCAGCACCGCATTGGAGATGGCAGCGGTCCAGGTTATAGAGAACCAATGCTTCATTGCCTAAGAGTCAAAGTGCTAACTCGGGACGCTGAGGTAGGCGTATCATCGTATGGTGGAGGAAGCGTGGGCGGATGTCGAATTCTACCACAATCATGGTCTTGAAGTAGTCGCGCCATTCTTTCAGTCCTTTCACTTGTGCGGTCTTGCACCAAGCTTGTGGTGTCATGTAGAGGGGTCGCCCGCGAAATCGAGAGGATGATGCAACATGCTTTTGCAGTCGGTGGAGAGGTTGTCCATCACCCGGAATTATATGTTCATTCCTATCCAGAGCTCGAGGGAGACGACAGAACCCTAGAAGGGGCCTCCAGTGGCTGCAGAAGAAAGACCGGCATAAAGATAACCAGGGACGACCTGTGCAATGCTCATACCTTCGGATACGGAGTTGATTATGCTCAGGTTGGCAAAGGAGATGGCACCGTGGTGTAGAAAGGGCGTGCTCATCTCCCTTCTTGTACTTTGGCAGACCTAACATCAACTCCAACTCTTCCAGCAGAATAGTAGCCTCAAACCCGGAGAAGACGAACGTATGTGTTTGGGGGTGCCACAACCATGCCAAGGCGGTAATGCTATCCCACACATGCACGATTTTATGATATTGCTTGGCCAGGGTCAGCACCGTTGAAAGCCCCCACTTTCGTAGGTGATGGGTAGATGAAAAAGGAAGCAAGTCGATCATGGGAGCTAACCAGGGCACTTTAGAGAATCTCTTATGACCCGGGAGAATCTGACATAGAAGAAGAAAAGATAAAAAAGGTTGGAAGCAGCAAAAGGAGAGCAGAGAAAAGAAGAAATTAGAGAGAGAGAAGGAGAGATATGGAGAGAAAGTCACTTACTTGAAGTTTCGGGCGTATGCATATGTGACTGGGCACGGAGGAGAGTCGTTGGAGCTCGGCATAGGACTCCGGGTCGCCTTGAGGTCTGCATAAGGCAGGATATCATCTTGGAAGGCAGAAAAAGACCTTTTCATGGCTGAAGAGAGAGAAAATTGAGCAAGAGAGGGAGAGAGAGAGAGAGTTGCGTTTTTGAGCCCCCTACAACCCTATTTATAAAGCTCTAGGGTAGCAAGTTCATCCTAATCCCGTCCCTAGGTGTTAGAGTCACAATAGAGTAGGTCTAAGAGTCCTAGGAGAGGTTTAGATGAAGATAGATTCTGTTGACGACCCCTAGGAGAGGTTTAGATAGAGATAGATTCTGTTGAGCCCCCTACAACCTCTAAGAGTCCTAGGAGAGGTTTAGGTCGCGACTACAATGGCTGTCGCGACTCTGTTGCGACCCCCAGGAGTGTCGCGTTCATGTCCGGTGTCTTTGCTATGGCTATACATGCTTTACTTATGTCTGCTTGTTTTGTGATGTAAATATGTGTTGTTGTTATGTTTTCTGCTTTGATTATTTGTCTGAAAAGTCAAACAAAATCATAAAATCAGAAAATCAAACAAAATGGGACTTCACAGGTAAGTTCAGGTAAGTATCTCTATCCCTATTCCCTTGCATTACTATATGGTATTCTATTTATTATATCATTTCAAGGACCGGCTGGTTCTCAATGTGCTATGGGATTTGAGTTCCCCTTTACCAAAAACGGTGATAATCTAGGTGCACATTGTTAATCGTTGGATAGGCTGTTAAGTCAGCTAAGTCGGGGAACGACGGACTCTGTCTTGCACAGCAGTTGCAGAAAGACTCTCGACCCATTCTTGTCTGGTTTAGCAATATTATCCTTGATATATTTTCTATTTTATTATTTTTTTGCATTTGCTTTAATGATTTATTTTTCTTCAGCCCAGCATGCATCATATAGGACTTTAAGCTTTCACGTCTCATCCCTGGCTAATGGTGAGCCCTTGTTGAGTGCCCAACTATTCTTCATTGTTCAAAACAAGAAATCCTACTCCACTCCGAATCGGAAGGTCTGCCTCCGAGCAAGTTGTTCTTGCCAGTCTGTCAAGAATTCCCTATCTGGATTCTCTATACAATTTTCATCCTTATTCCTTTTGATCCATTTTGGTTGCGAACCGCTCCCACGACAGAGTCATGAGTTACCTGCCTGGCACGCACATGTCCCTCCAAAATAAAACCTGCAGGCCAATCAGCTAGGGTACCTCTCAATCGAGGGTTGATCGTCTTTTTCTTCTCCTTTTCTCGTCTAGACTTGTGTTTTCCTTGCATTCTGCTTGCGCAACTAACTCGGGGCTTTCACAAAGATTCCATTTGCTTGTTGATTAGATCGGATGTCTCTTTACCTTGTCTCCCACTTTTCAGTCCACTCCGCGTCATTTCCGCTTCGCCGTCACTTCATGACACCTTTTGCTTCACTTCCGCTTCGCTCTCCTGCAAAGTGGAAGCCAAGGAGGGGCAATCTGTAGACACCCGATTCTGGCCAACAAGTCGAACCACATATCTTGTTATCTAAGTGAGCCCCAAATTGGTCACTCACCTTGAGCCCACCATTAGCCTTGCTTTGAGCCCATTAAGAGCCTAATTTCATGAAAATACCATCCATTATCATTGAAGAGGGTCCTTGATCCTTAATGATATTTATTCTCCCATTTTATTGGCCCTTTATGGAGAATAAACCAATTTTCATTAACACGACGTATCGTAGCGTCGCATTAGCCTTATCGCGCACTCCTTGGCCGTCGCGACAACCCATGCATATCCATGCACCTGGCCTCATAGTCGCGATGCCTAAAGTCGTCACGTTAAGCAGGCACGCCCCTACGATCCGTCGCGACAACAGCCGCATGCGCTAGCCTCTACAACCACCTCCTATTTATCCCCTCATGGCCTTTATCTTTATCCCTAAGCAATCCGTCAACCTCCTGAGCGCATCTTGGGGTTGTGAGACTCTTTGGAGGCTCCTTTGGACTCTCACCTATGAATTTTAATGACCTTTATCCTTTATTTGGGTATTTATCATCTTAAGATGGGTTTTTCTCTCTCTAACTCTATATAAGCAAGGCCACTTCCTTCAGAGCGAGGAGAGCCCCATTTTTACCCCAAAGGGCTGCCAAAATTTTTTGGTGGTCTGGACTTAACCTCGCAGCTCTCCCTTTTCCTCTCTTTCCCTCACACTCTCCACCTCAAGTCATGCTCATTTGCCTATCTATGGAGCATGGTGCGTGAGGAGGGTGACTCCACCTTTGTTCGTAGCTTCTGAAGCACCCAAGGACACCATTTCACGCCAGGGAGTTGCCCCACATGGGGGCTCTTTCTTCCCTTTCCTCTCATTTCATTTCTTCATGCATATTATTCCCCTTATAGATAGGTTGCATTTCCTTCCTTTCCCACGTTCTCCCATCACCCTAGGGGTTTAAAAACCACCCCCAGGTTTGTTCCCCCCATGCTCCCTCTTTCTCTTTCAATTTCGAATGAATACTATGCTTAACTTGTTCTAACAGGGTTTCTTTCTTTATTTTCGTTGTTTTGGCAGGTACACAAGTGAAGTCTCACGAGGAGCTCTTGTCCTCCTGCCGGTCGGAGGGCAGGAAGAAGGTCCTTCCACACTTCTCCTGCATTGCAGAGAACGTGACGGACGAGGACAACGCGACAGGAAAGACGTGCCCTGCAAGGGTGACGCAATTTCAGCCCATCGCGACGGGGTTCCACGTCGCGATCTCAGTAAGTCCTCTCATTCTCTCTTCCCTTTCCTAGCTTAGTTAGCCCGCTTAATTCTTATTAATAGGCAACTTGTTAGGTGGCGATCACATCCTCTTTTCCATGCCCTTATATTGAATACATGTTTGCGTGTTTTGGGGGTCGCACAATCCCGTGATTACACTAGGCTCCACACACCTTCTTGGCAAGGGCGATGTAGTACCCCAGAAAATTCATTAATTTGAAAATATAGATAAATTGAAATTTTATCAATTAATAAATTCAAACTAGTTAAAAAGGTATGCATCATTATTGTATGCGTATAAACCCATATAAAAATTTCGTAAAAATAGTAGTTATACTTTAAATAATGTTCTCTAATGACTCACGAAGAAATTTGAGAATAAAAAATCATTTGGACCAAGTTTAAGAATTTATGCGACTTAGTATCATAATTAAAGGATAAGTTGGAGAACCCATTATCACATGTACCAAAGTGAATATTAAATTAAAATAAACATGTTGGTAGACTTTAAACAATATGGGTTGATAGCCCATTATGAGAATTGGACCAATGGGCAATTTTGGCTCATAAATGAATTCTCTAATAAAGGGATAATTAAAACTCATTAAGTAAATTAAGTAATGGGTTTCCCTAAATGGTCCATACATGAAGTAATGGGCCAAAAGCTAAAGCCCATTGTTGGATGGGAGATATTAAATGATAAATTTGTACCTAAAATATTAATAAATGAAAAAGGTTAAGATAATGATTATTTTAACTCATAATTGTCTTAAAAAGAGTCCTAACCCTAGTCTAATTCCATAGCAATAAAATCTAGCTCCATCTTAATCTAGAAAGGGGATTTAGATAAGAGACAATTGGGTTTAATATAGGAGACCCATATTAAATAGAGAAATTCGTAACTATATTATCTCCTAATTAAAAAGGGTAATTAAGGCACTATTATGACTCATATATATCTAGAAAAGAGACCCAGACTTATCCCAATCCCTTACCCACAAAATTAGACCCCTTCCCAACCCTATTAGATGGATAAATACTAGAAAAGGGGGAGATAAAATGGGAAATTATTGAATAAATGTGATAAATAGACTTAAATGGTGAATAAAATTGAATAAATGTTTTTAAACTACCCTTTAAGATAAAATAGAAGATAGGTTAAACTAATAGTCCAAACATGAATTAATAGGCCAAAAAGCCAAGAGCTCATCTTGGGATGAGAGATAATTAAGCTAAATTCGTACAAAAAATAGTAATAATTAGAAAAGGGTTAAGATAATTACTAATTAGCCTATAATTATTCTAAAAAGGAGTCCAAATCCCATCCTAATCCCTTAGCCATGAAATTAGACTTCTCCCCTATCCTATTAGGTAGATAAAGGCAAGAAATAGAGGACATAAATGTGGAAATTCATAGTTAAGAGGAGAAGGAAGAGTTGGAGAAAGGTTGAACTCTTAAACAACCCAACACAACCCCAATTTGTGTCTACCCAACCCTAGATCATTGCTGGAGCATTGGAGAATGAGGGAGGAAGCCATTGGACGTGGAGAGCAAGGAGGAGAAGCTTGGAGAAAGAGGATTTCATCTCTCCACTCAACCCCAAACCCTAGGATCTTTACAGCGTCAAAAGGTAGGCAATCTCTCAAGAAAATTAAATTAAACTCGTCCCTAGGTAGATCATGATCACCTCTATCAAAGTCCCATGTTTTCCCTAATTTTCATTGTGCCATGAAGGAGTATTAAATGCTCCAATCTCTGTCATCCTCATGTACCCGAACCAACTTGTTTGCTTTCAATCCATGTAAATACTCGACTTCATGTCTTGAAATTTTTGTCATAAATACTGCATGATGCTAGGCTTCAAATGATTCTATTTCCCCCAATTTTCATTATGTATCCTATGTGAATTAATTCATTTTCCATGACTGTGCATGTTTTAGGTCACAAAAACGTAACCTAACTAAAGCATGCCTAATACCTGTCTATTTCCTAATTACTCTTGCATGTTGATACATCTACATGTCTAGTTTCGTATAAAATTAGTTTCATAATTTTTGGACTTGTATACAATTTAATATGGATTTTTTAATGGCCCTGTATCAAGCCATAGAAGGAGGACTGAAACCTGAAATTGGGCTGATTCCCTGTTTGGGCTTCGGGCCACCTTCTGAAATCACGACGCCCTAACCCATCGCGATCTCAGAAGGTCGCGATAGGGAGAACAGCCGCGTCATGAACGCGATGGCCGACCCGTCGCATTCTTCACACCCTATTCCCGATTGGCCTGAACACGACAGACCGACACATCGCGTTCTAGACCTGTTGCTTGAATCGCGACCAATCAACTCGTCGTAATTTCAGCCGCCATCGATTTCCTAACTCGGTTAATGAGAAGGCGACCCCTCGCGATTCAGCTATTTTAACCATAACCTTTATTTTCACATAAACCCCTGTTAATTATGCCATTTAATCACTGATTAGCCCTTAATTTGTACATTTATGAACAGTAACGACCGGTTAAGAAATATTGGGTATTATTCACATGATTTTAATTAAATAAAAGTTATGTGCATAATTAATCTTTTTCTCATGATTTCCTAACACTTGTACACACTAAATGTTAATATTTACCATGAGACCTTATTTAAATTATAATTATTCACTTAATCTCCCTATTATTTTAATGGACTTGTCTTCGTTTTATTCGCGCGCTTTGTATACCGTTATCGCGTCCCTCTGCCTTTGAGCACTCGAGGCAACATGGACAAGGTTTCGTAACACCCTTCTTTCTTGACTTGGACCACCTCTCCATTGGGAATACTCCTAACAGAACCAGGGAATCCTTGTCAAGGCCTCCGTAAGTCTACTTGGCTTTGGCGGACGTCTATTGCCGACGAGCAGGTTGTACCACTAAAACACTTTTACAGCAATAGGGATCAGCATGATCCAACGGCTTTAGTTTACTCTCTCTTACTTTGAAGATCACGCCGTAACTCTGGCCTGTGTTCATAAGCACGGCTAATGGGCGGTTATGACTTCTACCAGACTGTCAGCACACGATTGTGCTATACAACTGTTGCTATCACCTGTTTATTGTTGTTTTACGAATACGTCATTGTTCTCGTCTACTATCTCTATACTCTCATCTATTCACATTCTATCTACACTCTCGTCTATTCGTCATTTACTCTCATCTATTCTTGGTACTCTATTTGGCCATCAAATTGATTATCTAAGATAACAAACATGAGTATGCCAGGCAACATTATAAGAGGCCCGATCTGGTCCTAAGGGGTGCGCCCGAAAGGCTGTTAACTCGCGGGGGTTTAATGATCAGGGTGTTTGGCATGCACCTAACGTAGGACTATCAAGATTTAATCTATGACAATCAATCAATAAAAATACTATATTCTCTCGGTTGATAAAATGATCGACCAAACACATGGTACATGCTATCGCAACTAGTGCACTTTTGTGCAATCGTTACACGCTATCTCGTTATATGGCCAATCCTTTACATGCTAGTTTTGCAATATTCGTTTTGAAAGTTTTATCGTTCTCTTGCTATTGTGTGACATTACACTCTTGTCTATACTTAATCGTTCTCTCCAGTTACCCTGCTTTACAAGACACTAATCACTTAAAGCATGCATGTTTACATGAGATATTAAGTCTTACTGAGCGTTATCGCTCACCCTGCGCTATTTGTTATATGTGTTTCAGGTAAGTCGGATGATGACCCTACACACACGTAAGGCAGTTGCAAGTAAGCGAGTATAGAGCATAGAATAGACAACATACCATTGGACATTTAATAATACAAAATCAAATAACTTTTATTGATAATTCAACTGATGTCTATTACATCAACAAACTCAAAGCCATAACCTAAATTACATCAACAAACTCAAAGCCATAACCTAGGGCCCAATGACTCTAATACATTATATGGAAATAAAAAGACTACTAAGACAATCTAGGATACCTTGGTGACGTCATAGAACTCCTGGATCACTCCTGGTCCTCCCCATCCTCGTGAGTGTATTCATTCTCCTCAGCCTCACCTGAGATACAATGACAAATAACGTAGGGTGAGCGATAACCCCAGTAGGATTTATATCTCATGGTGTGGGCAACTTTATATGATTAATGTATTAAAAACAGAGTCACTATATGATAAAGCGAGATTGTCAAGTAATGTAAGAGATAGCATGATAGCACGTGATTGAAATAGCACAAGTTTCCAAATATAGCACAGAGCAAGATGGCCATAGCACAAATAGCACAAAGTGTAAAAATAGCACAACTGGTATAGTATAGCACTTTGATTGTCATTTAGATAGTCGAGATAGATAGCACTTGAGTGTAATGTCAAACACTCTGGTCATTTAACTCCCGCAGGCAAATAGCACTTTTGGGCGCACATCCTAGGACCTGACCAGGCCCTTTATATATTGCCTGGCATTAGTTATGTTGTTTATCTTTAGACAATCAGTCAAATGGCCAATAGAGAGTACCAAGAAAGAGATGAGAGTACTAGATGAATAGACGAGATAGCAGAGAGAGTGTGAATAGATGAGCGAGTAGAGTGTAGATGAGAACTATAGGTCATTTCACATAAAACGTCGAATTAAACGGGCGATAGTAATAGTTGCACAACACGCGCAATTGGTGTTGGCAGTCAGGTGGAATTCACTACATTTCCACTGGCCATGTTATGCACAGTCCAGAGGTCCGACGTGAGTCAAGATGAGAGAGAACTTCTAAAGCCATTTGGATCATATCGATCCCTAAAGGGTGTTGTGGGCGTTACGGTACAACCAGCTCGTTCTCCATGAGGGAATCCACAGAGTACGAAGTCTTACGGAGGTCTTAACAAAAGTTCCCTTATCTACCAGAATGGAATGTCTGATAGAGAGGTTCCAACTTGTCAACAGAGTAGTGTGTAAAGGAAACAAGTTGCTCGACGTTCCAGAGGAATTCCAGAATAGTGGAGCGGTGATATCGGTGTTCAACCCACGAAATAAAAGAAGACAACATTATTATTATAATGGGAGATTAATGTGTAATTATGTAAGTAAATTACTAGATAAATTATTTCATGTATTTTCCATATCATTTTATGGCAAGGATGAATATTGGTCTGTGCACGTGCATGAAATCATGAACATTGAATGACCGTGCATGTTATAGTTTAAATTAAAGAATTATGGGACATAAATCAAGTTTTAATAACATGTTGGTTTACTGTTCATTACACCACTTTACAGGTATAAACATGCTCAAATAGTGCAACTCATCATTTAATTGGGTAAATTTCGGTGCTGGAGTAAAGCAGCTAAATCGCGTCGGGGGCCATGGCCGCGATTATAAGGCGGGCATAAACGCGTCAGCAGAAGCCGCCACATTCTTGAAACCCTAAACAGTCAAATGACGTGCTTTCCCAGAGGCGGGGAAACACAGAGAAATGCGTCAACCTAATCGGTCGTATTTCAGCGATTGTCTGACAGGTCAGATGGTGCACAGTTTGAGGCGCTGGACACGTCAAAATGCGTCGGCCTCGATGGACGCATTTTGGGTAATTGTTGCTGTAATGACCCACTTCCACCCGGTAAAGTTATACCAACCCACATCGGATGAGAGCAAGCCGTTATAGAGGAGGAAACCCAAACGATAGACAAATGGCTAAGATATACATAAATAGAAAGGAATATAACAGCGGAAATTTAAATAAACTCTTATTCCATCAACTTTATCAACCACATTCCACAGTCTATATAGTCTAAGAAGAAATGACATAACATACATCCACTAATCACATAGCCAGTTCCAATTACACAAATCAAGTTCAAATTACAAAATGTAATACATACTATGAAATAAATTACAAGTCTTCAATTCACTCTTCCAACTCCGCTTCGGATCTTGCTAGCCCTTGGCTTCTAAATCTTGTGAATTTTTAGCAAGGGTGAGTGTACTCAGCAAGTAACTTAAACTTCAAACCATATACTTATCACATGCTTTCTAACAATTTAAACTAATACATGCTCATTCTAAAATATGGATAATAAACATGGAATCTATTAAGTAAAACTACAGTAACACATGTGAAACAATAAATCAAAACATGGATACTAATAACATGGTATCATTAACATAGCACAATCATACAATCACAAGCTTTCATAATTTACTCTCATATAACACTAACACATTGCCATCATTTAATTTACAACATGATACTAAGCACATGCACATCAAGTAATTATAATCCATGGATATGATAACATGCACCTACACATGGTACTAAACATGATATCACAATTTATATAAATCACATTAACACACGTAGGACATGAACATATGCACTTGTATTTTGGTTTTCACATGAGCTTACTTTCACATTACATTCACTTTCATTTACAAACGATTTCACATGGTTTTCACTTTCATATTCACGTATCACGAATCACTTCACTTTGCACATAACATGTGCCACGTTCACATATCACTTGCACATACCTTGTGCCACGTTCACCTGTCATTTTACACGTTGCCAAGACACAACCCAAACCACCACTAGAAGATCACGTAACACTTTCACATACTTAATCACCAGGCAAAGTGATCAAGTCTAGGTTCCTGCAGAAACCGGGGGAAGCCCTCCCCACCATTACTAGTGGAACCTGTCCACTCCAAGAGTTTCAAGACTATTGCCACTGGTATCACGTAACATGTTTGAGCTTTCCCGTAGGGGCACTACTACAGTACAGCTCCAAGCAATCTAGGGTGGCAGTGTCTTATGGGCACAATTTATTTATCTTGTCACATTACACATTTTACACACACACCACTTATTCTCTCACTTCCCATGTACGTGCACACATATATATCATGGAATATAACTTATCACATTCAGACTCTCAAATCAGTCGTAAACAGTACTTGACAGAAACTTAATCATGATGTTAATCTCATTTTCACTCATAAATGCAATTTATTCTTAAAACACGGTATAGAAAGCTTCAGAAACTAATAACAATGTGCACAATACTCAGAATCATATCAAAATTTAACCACGTTTTAAATATAGCACACAGAACATATCTGCAATTGTTCACAATTTTTGGAGCAGTAGAACCATTTTTAATAATTATCACAGATTACATGAAATTTAACAAGATAATTTGTTTAAGCGTGAAAGGCAATGAACTATCTATTCTAATAGTCCTAAAACATGCATACAGTGGTACTGAGTTCATGGTAATTTTCTGAAATCATAACATGCACTGATTCTAATTTTCCCGAATCAAACTCTATCAAATCATGTATATTTCATCATAACAGAAATTTTATAATTAACAATTATCATTGGAAAAATCATCAATATTTCATGACATGATCTACTAAACATATTAGATGGGACCACATTTTCTAAGCACATATATGTATTCACTTTTACCAGAAAAATTGCATCACATGTAGTCACACAATGTTCTGGAAAAATCAGAGGAACTTGACGTCCAGGATCTGGACGCCAACAATGTAGATGGCATGATCGACTGTCGTTTACCTAGGATCTTGACGGCAACAACGTGGCCGTGAATCTCCTGTCTGCACACAGTGCAAACCAAAACACATAAAACATAGAATCTTGGGGGTCCAGGTATGAAATAAAAATCCAGAAAATTATGAAAGCCCTAAAGGATAAGTCTATGGATTGAACCATTAAGCTACTTGCCTGGAAACAAATCGATTGAGGGATGATTTGGTCGAAGAAGCCCTCCTAGGCAATGCCAAGAAGGTGCTCAAAATTTGCTGAGATCTGGTCTTGTATCGATGAAGGCCACACACCGGAGTCGGGGAAGCTTCCTTGATGCCTGGTGTATCCTCTAGTCGATGCAGATCCCCAGAAGACTCCTTCAATCGCCGGATCGAACTCACACAAAATTGGTTTTTTCCCACAGACATCCTAACTTTCCCACAAGAGCCAAAAGACCTACCTCGGTCGAAATCACTAGGGTTTATAGACTAAGGGGTCGGGACACGAATTAGGGTAGGTCATCCTCCCGTTGGATAGGTTTCCTAATTAAGAACCCAGAAGAAAAGCCAACGTTTCCAGATCTAAAATCCATAACGCATCTAGAGAAGTAAACGACCAACATACTATCGTTGACCAATAATCAATGTCCATCGATGTTGATGCCAGAAGACAGTAAATGGCACAACTGTGGCTGTCTATCCACTCTTAACGTCAATATATATTGACGTTAAAAAGGATTTCGGCCAGAACACAGAAATGATTAAATAAACACACATACATAATATAAATACATACTATATACACTACATTATTTAAATACACTATGCACAGAAATAAATATAAATACGCACAGGAATAACATATATTTATACACATGCACATAGGTAAGTAGTTACTTATACCGCCTTAAAGTTGATGGTGTTTGGTGTGAAGACCAACATAAACTCTCTCATGAGGCAGAGAAATTCTTTCATCAATTACTTACCTCTGAAGCTCACATTATGGATAATTCTTTGCTGCAGTCCATCCCTTATCTGATCCATGATGATCACAATGAGGCGCTAACTTCTATTTCAACTGATGAAGAGGTGAAGTAGGCTGTGTGGTCCATGAATGGCGATGGCGTGCCTAGACCGGATGGTTTCTCCGGCTGTTTCTTTAAAACATGTTGGGCCATCATTTCTGTTGACGTTATAGCTGCTGTCAGAGGCTTCTTTATGGGGTTCCCTCTACCTATAGGTGTCTCTTCCTCTCTTATTGCTATTATTCCCAAGGTTCCCCATCCATCATCCTTTGGGGATTTTAGGCCCATAAGCTTATGCAACTTCTGTTTAAAATCATTTCTAAGATAATCTGTACCTGCCTCACTGATATCTTACCTTTTATCATATCTGAGGAGCAGGGTGCTTTCGTAAAAGGTAGAAATATTGTTGATAATATCTCTCTCTCCAACCAGCTTATTCAAGATCTTGGTAAGAAGATTTGTGGTCATCATGTCATCCTTAAGCTTGATACGATGAAGGCTTACGATAGAGTTGAGTGGGATTTCATGTTTGCAGTGCTTCACAAATTCGGTTTCTCCAACCGTTCTATCTCCTATATTAGCATGTTGGTTTTTAATTGTTGGTTCTCCATTATATTCAATGGATCCTCTGTTGGTACTTTCATTCTTCTAGAGGATTGTGTCAAGGGGACCCCTTAGCTCCAGCTCTTTTTATCATCATGGAAGAGGCTGTTAGTAGGGGGTTAAAGCATATCCAATCTTCCACATCTCTTATTCCCTTTGTTGGTCCCAGGAGCTGCCTGCCTGTCTCTCATTTACTATTTGCGAATGACACTTTGATTTTTAGCAATGGTCAAAGATCTAATATCCAAAGGTTACTAAGCTTCTTACGAAGGTATGAGCACTGCTCTGGACATAAAATTAATATTCAAAAGAGTAGCTTTATTTTATCTCCCAAGGCTCCTCTCTCTTTGGCTAGAAAGATCTCCAGCATCACGGGATTCCACCAGCAGGTGGGTGCGTTTTGCTATCTTGGAGTCCCCATCAGGTATGGGAGGACTAAAGTTTCTTATTACAAGTTCCTCATTGATAAGATTAATGTTATGATGGTTTCTTGGAAATCTAAATTCCTATCTCAAGCAGGGCCACCCTTATTAATGCAGTCCTTAATTCCATCCCTATATATCTTGCTGCTGCTATTTCCATTCCTCAAACAGTGGTCACCTACATTGAGAAGTCTTGTGCTAATTTCTTTTGAAGTGGTACTGACGGTACTCATTGGAAGCATTGGATTTCATGGGACATCATCCATCGTCCTATTTCTGAAGGAGGGCTTGCTATTAAAAGTCTTTGGCATTTTCAACTTGATTGTGGAGCGCCTTTTAAGAATTTGATTCCTCATGGCATGTCTAAAGTGGTTTTTAATGTTGCCCATCAAACTATTGTTAAGAACTCCAGATAGATTATTGACGATGGTAGGAGTGTGGATTTTCTGAAGCTTGTTTGGATTGGGAAAGACCCGCTAAATGATATGTTGTCCACCCCTTACAATGGGTCTGGTCTTACTGTTCATGAGGTTATTACTAATGCTGATTCTAGCACTCCGGAAATTTTAATTACATAAAAATTCAAATAAATGGACATAAATAATTTCTATAATATCGGAGTATTTAAAAATACAAATCATTATCGTATGTGCTAAAACACATCGAAAAATTCTATAAACATTATGAATCAACCCCACACATTATTCCTAAGTGTTCCACGAAGAAAATTCGTGCGACAAAAACTCCGATTAACCAAGTGTACATCACATGGTGACCGATTTTCCAAATAAGGAAACAAGTCGAAAAACTGTTAACACGGAATACGACGCAATTATAAATTAAATAAAATATTGGAGAGACTTCCAACATTATATATTAATGACCCAATATCATAATTGGGCCAATGGACAACTAAATCAAATGAAGCAAGAAATTGCATGGAAATTCGTAGCTTAAATAAGCTGAAATTAGAAAGAGGCAATTAGAGTTGAATTGGGATGAGAACATGCATTCTTGGGAATCCAAATTCGTGCATAGCCATCCTTTGGGATTGCTTGATGGCCAAGGCACTCCAATGGAGGAAGAAATCCTCAAATTAGGAAAGTAATAAGTCAAAACCGCAACCATAGTTTTCTTGTCATAATAGGACTCCTAAACACCATGGTTGCTTAAATACTCTTCACCTAAACCCTAGGGATGAGTTTTACAACTTGTTGGGGTCATGTGGAGGAGTGATGGGCAGCTGGAGAGCTGTCGATCGACCACAAGAAGGACATCTTCTTACCCTGTTTGTCTGCTACGACCTGTGCAAACCGTCCCCTTGGAGTAGAGTAAACGTAGGTCAAACCTAAATCACATCGTGCAAGGCTTATACCCCTAGAAAGAGGGTCAAGTCTACTTCCTAACCCAACTAGAGGGCACAATTTGCATGCAGTATACACGGAGTCTTAAGCGTTCTTCAAACAGTGGTCTGAACAAGGGATTTCTGAAAAATGTGACTTCATCAACCCAGAAGGTAGGCTTTCTCAGGCCACACCTTAACATATCTTATACCAATGTGAGAGAATCAAGCTAACTTTCGTTTCCCACCAATTTCATTGAATTCCAATGAGTACATGTAGAGTTATAGGTGTTTTGCCAAGGTCGCGCATGTTTGAGACTTTTTTACGTTCGTGTCAATTTATCACACATCTTGAGGTCGTTTAAAATAATTTAAAAATGATAGTTCGCACCTAATCCATGTTCCCTACAACTTTCATGTTGAGACTTTTGTCCGAAAAGCCCTAGTTTAGGAGATATAAGCATTGCATGAGTCGCACCCCTGTGTTCCTACGTTTTGGACGTTTTTGGTCTGCTCCTTGAAACGCGTCCGGTCCCGAGGACTCATTTCAAGCCTCTTGTATCGCGATGCTGCTGGGAGCCGTGACCATCTGAAAGGCGTCTGGGAGACCCGATGCATTTAACGCATTGATGGGTCAACCTGCGCGTGGGTCTGCGCGCCATTTGGGAGTCAGCACCGCTCTGAACCTCGACGGCCGCCCAGACGCGTTTCAGAAGTTTTTCCCACCCAAGCTTTTATTAAAGGAGTTTTCTTGAACATGTCCCTTTACCATGATGTGATTCAAGCATGAACGTGGCCAGACATATGGACGCGATTTACCCTCTTTACAGTTTCACCTGTTTTTCACTGTGCACTGCATTTTAAAGTGCATCCACTGTGTTGGACGCATATTCGAAGGCATACCCGAGGTCTGTTTAACATGGTATCCCATGTGTCATTTGCATATCTGGGGTTTGATCATTACATGATATCTGTTTAATAGCTTAAAAGTTTTTAACCCATTTAAAAAGATTTAATTACACGAACATTATTCTAATTACTTTATTAATGACGTGACCATTCATGTAACTTTTGATTCACTCTTTGTACTGTTCTAGCTATTTAACACTACAGGAAAACCAGGCTTTGCTTACGTCCAAACATCGTCAGTAGATAACCAAAAATCATAAGCATGGCCTTTGCTTACGGTGTTACCCTACGAAAGTGTTTTGTCGGCTAAAGTTTGACGGCAAAGACCTAAGGCTACGGTGTTTTAAACTCCGTAAGTATATAGCTGTAGTGACGGTGTTGGCAGCCATAAGTAGTAAGGATATCCTTTTTTGGCTACGACGATGTTAACCGTTGTCATATTTTTTGTAAGGATAGACTCAGCGACGGCGAATTCCCTACGGCATTGTAAACCGTAAGCATGTGTGTCTACGGCCACGTACACTATAAGCAAGTATGTTTCCCTACAGCCAAACACACCATAAGGAAATATGTTTACCTACGGCCACGTACACCATAACCAAGTATGTTTCCCTACGACCACATACACCATAAGCAATTTTTTTCAGCAAAAAAATATAATATATTTAAATGGATACACATTCACCTACATTTATAGATCCACATTCACAAACAATTGGATCAACACGTACACATCCACAGTTAAATCCACACATCACATTTGGATCAACACATACATCACATTTAGTTCCACACATACACATCCACGTTTAGTTCCATACATAACATCCACATTTAGATCCATATTCCACATTTAGATCCGCACACATTCACATCCACTCATTCACAATGCACAACACATTAATAATATAAAACACATTAAAGTTAACAAACAATAATGTTAATAAAAGATTACATCAAACATCATTGTTCACATTCACATACTGGTGCTAAAGTCTGTTCAGAAGAGCAAGTTAATTATTAGTGAATGAAATTGTTCACATGTGGTGAGAGGAGATTTGTGATTTCTCCAAATGAGCTTGCTTTCTCCTTAGACGAAGACAAGTTTCAGTAGACAAACTGCAAGAGCAACAATATGTTGTCAATAAATACTGTGTGAGGATATTTATAATAAAAGAAACACATATGCTTAATAAATAGTAATGTAGGGAAATATGTCATCAAATCGTTACACTTGTATCAAATAACTCAAGGAAAAGAAGAAGCTTTTTGTCTTTTGCTTTGTCCCAGAAACAAAGTCCATGAGATGCACTGCTCTAGCTGTCTTGTATGTTTATTTAGCTTATGGAGCTGGTCCAGATGCTCATGTAAAGCACACTGATTAGTTTCAAGACCAAATGGAAAAGGGAAAAGTACGAAAAATAGCCGGTTCAGCTTCTTATGATTTTTCAACATACCAAATTGAATGTTGGAGTCCTGAAACTGGAAGAGGACAAGCCTTTCTCTAAAACCAGATTGGTTTCAGTTCAGTATTCTTTATGTTGAGCTTCAATCAGTCCGTGGCATGCATGTGGTGCTGCTACTTACTATCAAACTGGCATTTTTCTATCCGAGGATGATATGCAAATAGATGACTTCCAGGGAATAGTGCATAAAGTAAAAGAGAGGCAAAAAATTATACGTAAAGATATTCCACCCACCTTGTATGTTGCAAATGGTTTTTGGTGAATATATGATTCGGCTATGCTATTCAGTGAATCTTAAAATTACATCATTTTGATTGTTGGCTTGCAAAGCAGGGTGGAGCAACTTTTGAAGTACCATAGTGTTTTTAATGGTGTTTGTCTGTCATATTTGAATGATGAGAAATTTTAAAATCTCCAATTCATCGTGGATATTGGGCATTAAAACCTTAGTCCAACTTATACTCTCTGGATTTTCACTTATGTAAACATCGTGGTTATGGCCTTTATCAGAATGCTGTGACTCTGAATGGCTAACATCACATTTCAGGTTCGGCCGCAGACAATAGGGCAAGCAACCAAGGTGGTGGAGTGAACCCTGCTGACATCACTGCTTTCCTTATTTGGCTTGAGACTAGTCGTCGGAGGTCAGCTGAAAGGAGAAAGCAGGAAATCCTACGCATCTGAGGCCAATGAAGCTGCACCCATTGCAGCTATGATGGAGATGGTACTATTGGGCTAGCCCTTCTGCATGGACAGTCTATGGTCTCATGGTTTCTCAGTTGGGGGATCAACAAAGCTTATCAGTGTCCCAGGCAGACCAGATTAGAGTGTCAAGGAGTTCCTGGTGGATTACCTTGGTTTACAGGATAAACATTTTTGCCTTGTTGTGTTTACTTCATGTAGGGATTGTTTCATTGTTCTTGTTCACATTCATTGTCAGCATCAGGAAGCTGAATTTTCAGAAAAGATGATGAGAGGAAGAGGAGAAATAGAAAACTTGCATATATATATATAACTAGTTGGACACCCGTGCGATGCACGGTTATTTTTCAAATATGTATTAAGTTGAAATAAATGTATAAGTTATAAAATTAGATTTGGTACCATCATTATTGATAATAATAGAAGAGAGTACTAACATAAAAAATATATATAACATATAAAAAACATAACATTCTATTTATCTTAAGTTGAAGAACATATAAGAACATAATTTGATGCAATAAAATTATTAGTTATAAAATGAATGAAATGTGAGAAAGTAATTTTTTGATATAGTACATTTTTTTGTAATGTTGTTCGATATCACATACATTGTCAAAATTCTAAGATTGTTCATCTTATTTTCTATTGTTTGACAATCAGATTGTGATATGCAATGTCTTGCAATCAAGTGAGAATAACATAGAATTATGAAGTAAATATATAATTTATATTTTATTAGTTGAACAAATTTTGTAAAAAATAACATTCCAAATTGTATGATAAGACTTTGTACATTTGAGGTGGCTATGAAATCTTCGATCAAATTTTCGTCATTAGACATCATCATCATTGTGTAAATTGGTTAATTTAATTTTCTTGTAGATTGTAAATAGTTAAAAAATATGTACATCAATAAAACAACTCAATATTTAAATTTATCATAATAGGGACATTTATATGGGGCTGCCGGTTCTTCTTGTAGCTAAGGTGACATCATTTCTTAACTACGAAATTAATTTCAATTTTCTATTCAAAATTTATTCATATATTAAAATATATTTGTATATTTGTGTAGAGAAATGCTACGCTCCCGGCTAGCCGGGAGCGCAGCATGTGCTGGAGGGGCCGCGCCCCTCCGCGCGGCCGCCGCGTGGAGGGGGGCGGGCCCCCCAGCATGATGTGGCGTTTTTTTTTTTTTCAATTTGTGCACACAAATGATGTATTTGTGCACACAAATACATCATTTGTGTGCACAAATACATCATTTATGTGCAAAAAAAAAAAAACGCATTTAATGCGCTGGGGCCCGCCCCCTCCACGCGGCGGCCGTGCGGAGGGGCGCGGCACCTCCAGCGCATGCTGCGCTCCCGGCTAGCCGAGAGCGTAGCGTTTCTCATTTGTATACATATATATATATATTGAAGAAACAAATGGAAAAAGATGTCAGCCCCTGGCAATAGTAAAACAAATGCACATACCCATGCACACTTTACTTAACTCAACTGTCATTGCATACCATTTCATTTTCCTTGAAAATGGATAGAGTAAAAATGTCTTACTACAAAAGGGCACTGGGAGGAAAGTGTCCTTGAATGTGAAGATTGACAGGTATAAAGTACTTCGTTTATGAATGGGTGTAATGATGTGTTAGGCAAAAGCAGTAGTGACTTTAGCTGCATGATAGGCTATACCATGTCAACATTTTCATGACATAAAAGAAACTCTTACTACAAATAAAGAGAAGGGCAACTGCTACACTTAGAAAATGAAAGGAGGCCTCTGATTAGCTGATTAATGTTTCACATGTCATGCAAGCATTGTCAAAATTCACATGAAATCAAATAAAATTGAATAGAAAAGTTTAGAGATATAGCTTATATATTGTCTGTGAGATGCCACTTACTGAGTTTCTCTGGTTCCCTCTGACCAATGACAAAGAAAATGAAGGAAGGTGATAAGAAATATTAGATTAACAGTAAATCTATCTCTACATAGGCATACACAATTGAGCAGAGAGAGAACAGAACATATATAGATTAATAAATTGGGGTACCACTATATCACATCTCTCTACGATGGTCAGTGGCGCAATAATGTGTTCAGCGAGCAGTAGGTCACCAGTCGGGTCTCGGACCCGACACACATTAGTATGCATAATTTTTTAATGATATTTTTTATATATTTAAAAAAAACTAAATTGAAAAATGTCATCTTACAAAATCTGATTTTAAATTAAAAATTTAAAACTAAGAAGAAAAAACAAATAAAGCGTAATCTACTGTTGCGCAACAGTAACTACAGTGTAGGTACTGTTGCGCTACAGTAGCTGCAATAGTTCAGTTGCTTCTGCGCGAATAGTAAAGTTGCTTCTGCGCCGTAGTGTGGAACGGCAGGGACGAACCGCCCTGTGCAGCGACGCGCCGTGATCGATCTCTGCCACCTCCGCATGAGAAACATCACCCTGTGCAGCGGCGTCCATCCATCCTGGTCCCTGTAGTCGACCGCGGCGCCACGGGCCAGGCAACTCCTCACCCCACCGGCGTCGCCCAGCATGGCCATGCGGTGGAGTAGGTCGTCCAGCCAGAGGAGGGCGAGGAGGGGACGGGAGTTGTTGTGGTCGCAAGCGGCGTCCACCGCCAGGTCGAAGGGCGTCTTCCTCGAGTTGGCGGTGAGGTCATACTTGGTGGCGTAGGAGCAGCACCCCAAGTAGGGCGAGTAGCTGAGCTAATCAGCTAACCAGAGGAGGATGTTCGCCCCAGGGCTGATGCCTGCGATGAGTTCTTCAAGATTCTCGTGGTCGTCCAGCGCCACCGCACTCGTCCTCCACTCCTCCGCGTCCAAAGCAGTCGCATTCGAATTATCTGCTGGCAACGGCATTCCGGTGGTGTCGCCGCCAGCAGAGCTCCCTTACAACGCTCTCTTCAGCTGCCACCCGAACTGCACCTCGTCCTCCTCGTCCTCGTCCCCATCCTCCTCGGTCACGTCCAGCTCTCACACCCTGAAGATGTCCCTGGTCAGCTACACCTCGCCCACTTCCTTGCCCGCCAGGATGGAGAATTCGTCCTCGCCATCTCCGGATGCCTCGGTTCTTCCCGGTACTCGTTGCCTATGACGAAGGCGGCGGCGTCCAGGCCCCCGTTGCTTCTACTGTTGGTGCTTCCCTCTTCTGTCCCCTCGAACTGATCCGCCACCACGGATGGCCCCTCGTCGGCATAAGAGGTCATAGGTGACGACGCCTCCTCCCCAGTTACAGCATATTCAGCTTCATACGTCATCAGCTCATCTCCTGAAGCGTCCACCCTTGATGCTCCTCCCCCCCCTCGCCATTGACGTGCGCCGACGACTCCACCTTCTTCTTGTCCTCCTCGTGGGTCGCAGTAGCAGTAGCATTCTCGGAGGTAGAATAAGCAAGGGCGTCGATGAGCTCCTTGGTCAGGGTGGCCCAGGTGTCATCCGACTGATAGTCGCTCCAGCCTTCGCCGCCAGTGGGGCCGTTGACGCCGTCCTTCACCAGACAGGAATCCACCCAAGCCGCATCCTCCGGAGAGATATCTTGCTCGGCCTCGACAGCCGGGGCTCCCCCTGCCATGTCGAAGCCAAAAACGGGGACGACGTCTCGCCAGTTAGCGGCATCTATGCTTGTTGGCAGCCCCACCATCCTCCTAACCAAAGGAAAGTAAAAAAAAACAAAAAAACCTATCTTGAGGGAGCCAATCAAAACAAAACAACTCCGAGGGAGAGCATGCAGATGCAGCCTTGGAGAGGAATAAGGTGGTGTCGAGGGTCAATTAAGCCGCCGTCGGTGGGGACGATAAGGAGAGGCAGAGAAGGGCGTTGGGGCCGATGAAATAGATGGGAATGCGGGCGTCAACGAAGACCTGCGTGCAGGCAGGGCCGGAGAATAGGCTGAGGAGGCGGGAGGGTGAACGTGGCCGCCTCGTGGGCGTTCAGCAGGGCCAGCGCACCTCCCAGGCTGTGCCCAGTGACGGTGAGGCCCACAACCTCTCCCTGGGAGCAGTAAGTCTCCACCAGCCGTCGGGTCTCCTCCATGGCATGCTGGGAGCGAGGGTGGCACGGGTGAGGCTGGAGCGGCGGTGAGGAGGCTGGGCCACGGGGCATGGGGAGGCAAGCAGAGAATGCAGGCGCGGCCTGAAGGGGTCACAGGCATGCACTGGCGCAGCGGGCTGTGTAGAGGCGTTGGCGATGGGTTTGAGATCGGAGAGAAGCAAATAAGAGGAAGAAGAAGAGAAGACAGAGGCATAGAAGGCAGAGCGGCGTCACGTGCGGGCGGCGGCCCCTTCAACTTCTTCTTCGAGAACTGGAGCGGCATGCATGGAAGATTTTTAGGAGAGAGAGTAAAAATAATTTGAAGTAGAAAATTTCTCTGGTTAGAAAACCGTAGGGGCGCTACAGTTATTTCTCTGTAGCGCCCCTACGCAAACATTGAAAAAAAAAAAAAGAAATGCGGCGCAGAGGCATTGAAAGGCAGTAAAAAAATTTTGAATTCAAATTTAAATTTAGAGAAAGGTGGATGAAAATTAATCTGGTGCTGACACGTGTCTGTGGATAGATTTTGGCGGGAAACAGAAAACTCTGTTTTAGTATTATAGTATAGATTAATATTTATGGGGAAGAGGAGAAAATAGAAAACTTGCTTTAGTATTTGAGAAATTTTCGTAACAAGAATCAGCTGGAGTAGCATGTGGGCCAATTAAATATGATGACACTGGTCTGTTTTGCATCTATTTACAGGTATGTTATGTATCTCAGACTACAAAATGCCTATAACTGAGTTGTCCAAAACTGGTGGACTGAGATTTTGTGGTATCAAATTTTGGTAATAGATTAAGATTCAATTATGTATTTAGACCTTTTTTTTTGCTATTATGGATAATGTACTTAGAATATAAAAAATTGGATACTTACCAAATAGGGTGGAGGTGAAGATCAATTATCCTCAAGCTCAACCTATTACATGTAAAAAAGTAAAGAACATCAGAGTTGACAATTAGCAACATATAAATAAGAATGAGATAATATAAATAAACTTACATATTCTCTGAACCATATTATATGACTCCCAACAACGTCATTCATATTTTTCTATCTACATCTTTGATAAATAAAGATGCAGTCGGGTCATGGGTTATGAGTATAGAAACCTCATAGTACTCACCACCTAACTTCTTCCCCATGACCACATTATCATCATCATCAGACATTAGAATGCTACTGGCAACTACTTGTCCAGAGAAATTTAGGATCCTCACCCTTCTCCCCGCCAATGAATCCTGTTAAACATTTTGGATATAGATGTCAGATATACATGCATTCCAACATATTAGGACGGTTAGATTTCGTTTACCTTTTTCCTTTGAGCATGACAAACACTTGCAGAACTCTACACAAGCATATGTAGATTGTCAACATGAAGCAATTTTAATATTGAAGTATGTCAACAGAAACTCATTACCTCATTATTGCCATGAGACTCAATTTTTTTCATTCTTTCTTCAAGAGCATCAATTTTTTCTTTTAGGCTTTCATTGTCCTGACGCAGCTTTTGTTCACTTCTTGAACCCCACAAGCTCTTTGGGGTAGGGCCCGTGCCTATGCCACAAAATCTTCCAGTTCTGTCCCGTCCCATAACTTGCTTATAAGCGTCCCCCACGCTTGCAATTGAGCTTGAAGTACTTGATTGCTGCGTCAGCTTAATGTCTCGAATTTTATCCTACAATTTGAATGAAAAAACATGAATTTGCAGCACTATCGTAAAGAGAATTATGTCAACAACGAGCTTCCATACATAATGAGAATAATGTGAACATTAGACAATTAACAAAGCTAATTAATTATACAATCATTGCGGCACTCTCTTCATTAACTGGACCGCCAGCTTTCTTCATACGGGTCCTTATGAATAAGTCCCCACGATTAAGAGTGGCCCCAGTTTTTAGAAACTACAACATTGTACAGAAGATAACTTAGAAATAAACAAAATTATTTTGAATAGATCAACTGAGATGCAGATAAGACAATATATATGTTACCTCCTCGTGGTATATGTCAGCAAAACTTTTACTACCAGCTCAGTGAAAAAATGTGTGTTTGGACTTATTTTGCTTGTTTGTTTCACTGCGTTTCTACAAATCAAAATGATAACTATTAGAATAATTATGAAGTATCACTATATTTAGACTAATTGTAATCCAAATCCAATTACCTTGAATTCCTCCGAAGACCATATCTGAACAAGATTTTTCCATTGATCTTCAACTACTCTTGTGTCTGAACATGCAAAGTGTTGTTGCGCTTTTTGATATGGCATGAAGAACTTCGTCCTCAAGTCATACTTCCAAGACCTCCATTTTTGATCTAGATCCTTCATTACAAAATCACACAAGCTGATGGGAACATCAGATTTTCTCTGCATTTTTAAAATAAATAGTTAAATGTAATCAAGTGGAATAGAAAATTAAACAAACACATGTATTACATCATTTGGATAAAATCCCAAACATCGTCCTTGTTAGACGATGGCACAGCCCTCCAAGAAATGCAATCGATCGACAGTTTATCCCCCATCCTTGCCACACTGCCCAAAAATTGTTTCAGTAGCTGCCCCCCCTCTCCTAGTGGCTGCCCCAACTGATTAACATTCACTGGTATGCGTTCATTACTTTACAATCCATGTACAGATCTTAACATTGTTCGACCTCTCTTAACCTTCTTAGATGTGGAGGCAGACTGAGCATCTATGTGAATTCTTTTCCCTTGCAGGTCCTCTCTAAATTTCTCATACTCTTCTCTTGAGAACCAATCAGCTGTGAGCTGCAAAAAAATAAAAAACAAAAACATTGAAGATATTTAACCAATGAACAAAAGTACATATATAGTGTGACAAAAGAACAATTAACATTATTCAACTTACAAAAGATGGGTAGTCATTTTTGTCAAAGGATATAGAAGCAGCGAGTATGAAACGAAATATGAAATAAAGAACCATGAATCCACATTTTGTGCTCCCCTTTTGTTGGGGCACCTATAACATGAAGGATATTAATGATACTTTTATTCCGTTTAGATATACAATTCAAACACTCCAAATTTAAAAGATTACCTTCGGCACGTGTAGATCAATTACTTTCAGTTCATCGGCTACTACTCTCATCTCTTTCCCTTCATATGCAATCTTTAAGAAACTGCACCATCATATCAAATATACTTTTTATGCATATATATGTTTCAAATATATATATATATATATATAATAGAAGATATTACTTTTTCAACTCATCTTCGATCCTAGTTGGTTCCCCCATATGAAGGGAGTCAAGGAGCATAAGGAACAGCATGTCATTATCCTGTTTGTTACATATGACAACAAGCTGCCAATGATTCCTACAAATTAACAAAAAAATAAACAATGATGATTTGTTACTAAATTAGTATTGGATACTTAATACATAAAACAGTTTAGGCATACCATATACAGATTGGAAGTAGAGAGTATGACTTCTCTAGCAAAGAATTTTTTTGTACAATTGATTTAATTCTATTGACACCATCAGAAGTCAATCTATAAAAGTTAAACCACAAACTGTCGAATATCTCAAAACGCTTTAAAAGCAATGATGGAATCACACCGACAAATACCTACAAGTTTAAAAGAAATTAAAACGCAACAAACATACTATATTGGTGACTCATGCTAGCCTTGGAAAAAATATTAAAGAAAACTAAAGGCACACAAATAATCACTCAACATGTTCTTGAAATATTAGTGTGTCCAACATCTTGGGCTCCCCATCATAGACTTCTTTCATTGTTTTCTTTTTAGCCTTTTTTGCATCGGTATCGCATGATGGCCCCGTTTTCTTCTTCAGCGAGTCTTCTCTGTCTTCTTTGGAATCTCCCACTGTAAATCTCTTCCTTCGGCCCCTTCAAATTGCAATGAACATGTTAACAACATCAACCAAAAAAAACACTTAACATATTTAGTTAGAAAAATTAAACATAGGCTTACATTTTGATGTTGTAGCCTTCCTTGGCAACTTGTAAACTGCAATATTAAGAAGAAATTGACAAATGAGAGGGTAAAACACAAGTTCACAATAACAAGAATAAAAAATTTAATATAACCAATAATCATAAGACTTGAGAATATATAAGATAGACCTGGCATTGCTTGACACCATGGGTTTGAGTTGAAGAGCACAGAATGTGCGACCCATATACTATATAAATGGTAACAAATAGAAACAAGCCCTTATATCTTGATTATCTAGCCTAGAACTTAAGAGACTGAATTTAGAAACAAGTCCCTTTTGTTAAAATACTAAACTAAACAAAGACAACGATGAAGATAAATAATTTTTTTTTCCAGAAGGATGGTGTCTGACAAGGTAGTTAGAGCTACCACCCAACCAGATGACAGTAACATATCTCTGCCATAAGGATGGTTTTGAAAGTCTGATCAACCATATCTCTACCATTTGTTAAAGAAATCTTTCACTTCTGCTTCCTTTAGACAGTAGGTGGTGTTACATTACTCTATCCAGTCCCATTATGTACCAGACTCAGAGAACAAAATCCCCAAAATAGAACGCTGACAATATATTAATAAAAATAATCAAATAACAATCTACAATTTCATTTACATGCGGATGGTGAAATACCTGACAGGATAGTTGTTGTTTAACACTAGAATCTCAAGAGAAAGAACAACGATGGAACCAAGTCAACAACCGACCATGCAAGGCCTGCATACTGGACAAATCTAATTCCAATATCAACATCATAAGATGGATAAGCTGTAAGCCTTAACACAGTAAATATTGACAAAAAATGGCAGACATTTATGTGTTGGGGGAAGGCTCATTGACATATGTCTTCAAATTGGGATTTCTACACCATCAATGTCGTCTCTCTTCCATGTGATGTTTATGTCATAAAAAAAGCAACATCATCATCAATGTTTACATCTTTTGCATCATTTTCAGTAACTTCTTCATTTTGCATGTCAAAGTAATTTCTCAGCTTTGTTTACCTCACAACATACCTTCCTTCCATTTTGGATCCTCCACATACCATACTTGTTCCACTTGAGAGGCCAAAACATATGGTTCACTTGTACGTAATTTATAGTTTAGGTTGACCAATGTGAAACCTTCATCTTTAATTACCCCTTGCTGAATATCAACCTAGTCACACTTCAAAAGTAATACCTTTCTTTGATCGTAATAGTTCAACTCTAATATTTCTTAAAGAACACCGTAATATGTCACATCATCTCGAATAGGAGCCTTGTCTTTAACACTGGAAAAGCTTGAAGTTTTTGCAGACATAACAACCCCACTATTCTATGTCTTCCTATGTTTACTTACTTACACTTAAACCAATCTGGAAACTGTAATGTATGACATCGCTCAATTTCCATTTCACTTGCTCGTGGTCTTGTTTTCCTAATTTCTTCAAGATGCACACTACATACAAAATGTGGACAACACATTAACGGTATGGTATTGAGAAACAATACATTAATGGGTTGTCATTTGACTTACCTTATGTAAGGAGATATATCCTCACAATTAAATAGTACATAGAGATGAGCTTGGTTCAACTCGTCATTCCTAAGATGACAAACAGTTCCACCACCTAAACATCGACCATTTGTTGAAAAAATATCCCATCCTTTTTGTGTCAATTCTTCAGTCCCTTCATCTTAATTTCTTAAAGGTTGGTTAAGCCATATCTCAACATCATCGTCTAGATATGTCGAAGAAAAGATAAGAGTCTCCTATGCTATATATCCTTCCGCCATTGACCCCTCTGGACGTGCCCTATTCCGTACATAGGACTAAGTTTCACTAGATACCCAGTGGAGATTCAAAAAAATTCAAGTATTATTAGCAATAGTGTACAATCGTCAGGCACAAGTATAAGATTAATGCAAACCTTTCAATGGGGTACATCCATCTATACTGAACTGGGCCAACAAGCCTTGCTTCATCAGGTAAGTGGATCAGAGGATGTACCATTAAATCAAAAAAGCTTGGTAGGAAGATCATCTCCAATCGACACAATATGTTTGCAATTTCTTGTCTAAGCTTATAGAAATCACTTGACGATGAAGTCTTGGAACATATTAGAGAAAAAAATTGCATACATCATTAATTGCAGATCTCAGCTCTATTTGTTTCACTCCCCTCATTGCTACTGGAAGCAATTGTTGCATGAGGACATGACAATCATGACTTTTTAAACCCCAAATTTTCTTAGGATCATTGGGATTTACATGCCTTGATATGTTTGATGCATAGCCATCTGGAACTTTCACACTTTTCAAAACCTTGCAAATCGTATCCTTCTCCATCTTGCTGAAAGTGAACATGGTAGGTGGCAATAGCAATCTGTTAGAATCCAGAGTTTAAGGTTGAAGAGTGGCCCTTATACCCAAATGTTGGATATCATGTCGAGCTTTCAAACCATCTTTTGTTTTAGCATCAACATCTAACAAAGTTCCAATAATAATATCACAAACATTCTTCTCGATATGCATGACATCGAGATTATGTCTCAATAGTAAAGACTTCCAATATGGTTAGTCAAAAAAAATGCTTTTCTTCTTCCAATTGGTATGACACTCAAGAGTGGATGATGATGTTGCAACTTCCTTTCGTTTTCTTCTCACCCCCACTTTAAATTTAGGAACTTTCCCAAAAGTAAATTTAAGTGGATGCAACTGCTTAAGTATATCAACCCCAGATAACACACTTGGTCTGGCTCTTATTTCTTTTTCCATCAAACCTTCGTTTCATAGACCAAACTTATGACCCACACCTAACTATCGACGATGATTAGTGTAACAGAATTTTTTACTATCTTTTAACCATAATGATGATGTATCTTCATTACATGTAGGGCAAGCTAATCGGCCTTTAGTGCTCCAACTAGACAGATAACCATATGCAGGAAAATCGTTAATTGTCCAAAGTAGTGCAGCACGTATAGAAAATATTCACCCTTATAAGCATCGAATGTTTCAACTCCGTGCCAAAGAATTTGTAATTCTTCAATAAGTGGCTGAAGGTAGACATCAATATCATTTCCCGGACCTTTAGGACCCGGAATGAGTAACGAAAAATAAAATACTTTGTGGCTTCATACACAACCATGGAGGTAAGTTGTATGGTGTCAACAACACAAGCCATGTACTATGACTCGTACTTATTATCCCAAAGGGGTTGAAACCATCACTTGCCAAGCCTAGGCACACATTACGAGGTTCTAAACAAAAACCATCAATCGTATCTAACGCTTTCCAACAAGGGGAATTAGCTGGGTGCCTTAGAATGCCATCTTCTTGGCGTTCATGACTATACCAACACATGGTTGCAGATGATTTACTGCAAGTGTATAATCTTTGCAGTCTTGGAATCAATGGAAAATGCTGAAGAACTTTCTTTGCAACCTTAATCTTCTTATTATGACCACTTCTTTCAGTTCCTTTCGTCCATCTACATTCTCCACATTTAGGACAATGATCATAAGACTCATACTTTTTCCGGTACAAAATACAATCATTAGGACATGCATCAATTTTGTGAAAGTCATATCCCACTTTACCAATGATTTTTTCAATTCATAGAAAGTAGCTGGCAGCACATCACCTTCTGGAAGAGCCTCTTTCAACAGCTTCAGAAGCATGTCGAAAGATTTGTTGCTCATTTTGCCTCTGCATTTTATGTTGAACAATCTGACTATAAATGAAAGCTTGTTGAATGTCTTTTAAGGTCGTTCAACATCTGCCAACAACTGTTGAAATTCATCATATTCTCCTTTATTATCATCCATTGACTTCACTTCTGCATGTTTCGAATTTTCCTCACCAATAACATCCTCCAACATCAAATGCAGACCAACATCCTTCGGAAGTGTTGTATGTGTAAAATCCGTAGACATGTGCCTGGAAGAAGAACTACTCCCCTGGAACTTCCAAAATTGTTTGTCTTTAATGTCACCATATTGAAACAAATGTTGTCTTACTATTTCCTTTTCATGTTTCAAGAGGCATACACACTCCAAACAAGGATACTTAATCTTTGTTGATGGAGCAAAGTGAGCAGAAGCAAATTGAATGTATGTGTCAACTCCATCCATATATTCCCTTGTATTCTTCAATTTATCCATCCAACTCCAATCCATAACGTCTAGCTGCAAAAAAAAAATCATTTACATTATATTCATCATACTATAAATGTTGCAAGATGTCCAATGAATTGTCTAACGATAGGACAAGGTAGAGTACGTCGGAAAGAACATGCCAAAAAGCTGAAAATTGAGTGTCCTAAGGCATGACTCAACTACGGTATGATATATCACTATTATAGTTTTCATATAATTAGCACATGACACTATGATTAATAGGACAATAAAAAGGAGTGCCAGAGCATAAAACAAAAAATGAGAATCTCAAGACCTGTGTATAAGGAGAAGCCAAGGTACCTTTGTCCTCCTACCATGCCATATATGCTAAAGTTGCCTTTAGACATAGAACAACAGTACCCAAATGTGTTGTGCATTAAGAGCATATTTGGTATTAAAATAGATCAGAGATAGAGTGAAAATATCAAAATATCTCCTAATATGTTATGCATTATTAATGAGACATGGTCTAATGGGTTCTAATACCAAGCATGGTCAGATACAACAAATTTTAAAATAGATGGGACATAATGACACTGGAATAATATAATATCCTGTTTTGTATATATGTACAATTATACATGCTCATTATTAAATACAAAACAAATAATCACAGAATGCATAAAAAATAAGATGATATAAATATGCCAACATATTAGTTTTGAAGTCGAACAACCATGACATAGGTCTATAGTCTGCTATGCAATGCTTACAAAGAATGTAGAATCTATCATTGGAGGATCTAATACATTCCTATTTCAGGGATTTAAATTAAAAATTGAATACAGAGAATATTTCTGATGGTACTTTGGTGACTAGTCTTGTGCCATTCTCCATCCTCCCAGTGGCACTATTCCTTCCAATTCTCTCCCCTAGACTTGGAAATGGAATACAAAACTAGGCAAAAGGTGGGAAACTCTTTGGGCGCTATGGTAATAGGGTAATGCATCGGATAAGCCCTTATTTGCCAGATAATGCATAATCATCTCTCGACTATTGGATACGGTAGTTACCCAAATAACTCCTTAACCAGACATATACAACATTCAACCAAACCCAACCATGAGGGAGACACAGAAGAAAAGAAAACGGAAAAGGGTACTCACCTTCGCCGTGACAGACTCACCTTCGGCGATCAGTCGGCCCACAACTTTGTAAAAAACAGACCACGACAGCACAGCCTCCATGAGAACGGGCAGCGGGGGACGCGCAGCAGGAGAGGCCAATGGCCCGCTCTGAAGCGGAGGAAGAAGAAGGCGATGGGGTCGGCAGGAGACGCCCGGCGGTGTGGAGGACACGCGGAGGAATAGGGGAAGGAGGAAGGGGTGGCCGGACTGTCCTTCCCCTACTGTCACTGTAAGTTCGCCGCCTGCTTCCGATGCAAATGTTAGGCACGGGCCGTTGCTTACCATAAACCGCCGACGGCACTGCCTGCTACTGCCTTCTACGCAAGTTCTGCCGTGACTCTTCTCCAGTGCGGACGCTGCCTGCTTGCCGACGCCACTGCTTGCCCTTTCACCGCTGCTGCCCTATCGCTGCTTCTGCCCTTTTTCGCTGCAAGGGGTCGAAGGAGGAGAGTGGAGGCAAGGGGTCGAAGGAGGAGAGTGGTGGCAAGGTCAGGGAGGGGGGTTTTTTCCCCTTCAATCGGGGCATAGGAGGCCAAAGTTCAATGGGCGCCCAATTAAAATTAATATTTTATTATATATACTGTATGAAATTCCGTAGGTAAATGATAATGTTATTTGCTTATGATATTACGCCATAAGGGTAGGCATATCTTAAAAGTTTAAGAAAAAAGTTTATTTGATATACTTACGACACGTACAGTCCGTAAGTATAGATATGTCTATCCATACGAATAGCTTACGAATATACTGAACCATAAGCAACTTTGTAGGCAGAGCTAGGATTTATTGTAGTGGAAAATGATAATCTGTTATCTTAAAATCATGCAATCCATGTTTAGTTAAAGTGCATAGTTTCATGTCATGTTATCATGCTAAGTGTTTTCTGCGAGTTTGAAACCGGTGGATTGTGATTGAGATGCGTATATCACTACACACTTGCACATCTAGGCAGCCCTTTCTTGGGGATTTGGAAGCTCTATATCGGTCATTCCGAGTCGGTAGACTAGCGACCTTTCCTCTAAGACCTCCGTAAATCTCCGCTCTCCGTGGATTCCCACATGGAGCCGAGTTGGTTGTACCATTGAAGTTCCCTGGAGATAGCGTGCACTTCCTCTCTCATCTTGTTCTCGTAAGTGTGATTTACAATCTAGACTAAAGCCATTAATGTAAAGATTGAATTATAGTATAAATCGTACCGTTATGCTGCCAAATTTATCCCTTGATCATTGTTATCATGAAATCATGTTCAATTTACTTATTACTTGTTCTCATCATCATCATGAACATGACATTACTTATGCTTACATCTTGAAACTCTCACTGGCCATTATTAATGTCTATGGGTATCTACATTTAAATTTATGTGAGATGCTGACCGGGCACGGCGAGTGTCCAAGGGCTCCAGTCTATCCCCAATGACGGAGAGTCATAAATATACTGTTAACAATGGGGTATAATGATTATTGGCGTTGCATTTGCGCTGGGAGTCGTGCGTGTCGTGTTGAATGATAGATACAATAACCACATACACGTGTCCTAGTGTACATTCTTGATGGATCTTTTCTTGGTGTACATTACTATCTACGTGCCTAATTAGTGTTACACAATCGTGCTCGTGCATTCTTGCTTGCTTGCATGATATGGCCATCCTGCATTTAATGCAATTAGTGATATCTCGCGTTCTTGAAAGCTATTGACATCAAGTGAAATCTTGCGTGCTTGTACCAAGTGATCTGTTGCTAGTTCTATCTTGTTATACCCTTCTAGATCTTGTTCTATCATGATCACTCTATCTAGCTTGTTCATGTATCATGTTTTAATGAGCTTTATTCGTACATGCATATCATGACATTCATCGTGGTTACCTAGTTTTAAATTGTTAATCACTTATATCATTACCCGCACATTGAGATATAAATCCTACTGGGTTAGTTTGCTCATTCCCTACTTTTAACCATTCTAGGTGATTATGACATTCAAGAGGAAGAGCAAGTCGAGGATGGGAATGCGTCCGAGTGATGAGCGTCCCAAATACGAGTCTATCTATAGTTAGTTTATTTTGAGTGTTAGAACGTGTAGTAGGAAGTGAGGAATAAAATGTGCTTTTCTTTTTATTGAGTCTTAGTCCTGTAATAGTTTCCATTTGGAATACAATGAGTTGAGATTTGAATACAAGATTAGTTAAGTTCAATATTTGTGCCCTATGATGACTTATGTTGTTATACATTTAGTGCGTGCTAGCTAGAGGCTTATTTGTCGACTATTCACGTCTCAGGATATCGACTCGAATTATTCCGCATTATTAATATCCATTGTGTAATTCTCGGGACGTGACAGTTTAGTGGTATCAGAGCCTAGGAATACCAAATAGGATATATGTCTCAGGATTAGGAGATACCTATGGAACCTAGGTCAGGGAAATTAAATATAGTACCTGGTGAGAATGGGTAGAGACTGGGAATATGATAGAATGAACAAAACACTCCTACCCATTGACTCTAATAATGTATCTAGAGACATTAATTGGTTTCCATACTTTTCTCAGTAACCTTCATAACTCTTACACTCAATTGTAATGGCTCGCAACCAGTGGCAAGCTATGCAAGAAACTGTGGTTGGATTGACTCAGGCTTTACAAAATGTGGTTCAGGCTGGAAATCAGGTTGTTGCTGCTGCTAGGAATGGAGCGGGTTATTTACACCGCAACTTTAGAAGTTTGAACCCCCCTCGCTTCTCTGGATCCCCTGATCCGGACGAAGCAGAGAACTGGCAGGAGAAGATAGAAAGGATCTTCCAAGTCATGCAATGCACTAACAGGGAGAAGGTGGTACTTGCCACTTTTCAATTCACTAAGGATGCCCGAGCATGGTGGAAGGCCACATCGGCGCACCTGCCTAATGTTGGCGAACTAGAGTGGGCTAGATTCCTGGAGATATTCTGGGAAAATATTTCTCTGAAAGAGTGAAGGAGTAGAAAGCGGCAGAATTTACCGCACTGAAGCAAAAGGGAATGTCTGTAGCTGAGTATGAAGCTCAATTCGCGTGGCTGGCTGTGTATGCCCCACATCTGCTGGGCATGGAAAGACTGAAGACAAATCGGTTCATGGATGGGCTCAGGCCCATGTTCATCGAGAAGCTCGAACCTCACAACATTCAAACTTACACTGAGATGGACCAAAGAGCTCAGCTGGTAGAAGGCACCATGGCCAAAGTAGAGGGCATGAGGGGCAAGGACAACTCGAAGCCGGTCTTCATCAAGAAGGGAGCACCGAATATTGCTCCAACTTTTCATAACAACAAAGTTAACAACAACAACAAGAGGCCGAATGCTGGAAGGGATGTTGCTGGAGACAAGGGAGTCAAAGTGGAAGGTAGGCAGTTGGTAGAAAACTGCAAATTTGGTGATAAACCAGGGCACCGAGCTGAAGAATGATGTAAGAAGCTCAAGGCGTACTTGAAATGCGGGGGTCGTGACCACCGTATTCCTGACTATCCTATGCTGAAGGATCAGCTAGGAAGAGCTCAGAATGTACCACGGCGTCAGGGACGCCTTAATGCAGTCATAGAAGCTGACCTACCCGAGGAAGGGGGTATGGTTGAAGGTACCATTTCCATACACTCTCAACCTACATTTGTGCTTATTGATACTAGAGCTGCATATTCATTTATTTCCACCACATTTGCTGCAACTCTACCTGTCAAACCTGTACCCTTGAAATCCAAGATCACTATAGCTTCTCCCCTAAGCTCGGAATCTGAACTCACTTACTACTTGCCAAAATGTGAAACCATAATTGGAGGACACAATCTCCCGGCCGACCTTATCTGTTTAGACATGAAGGGTTATGATGCCATCTTGGGGGTTGACTGGCTAATTGAATATGATGCCGATGTAAACTATCGCCATAGGAGGGTCACCTTAAAAAGACCAAACCTTCCAACTCTATCACTACTTGGCACCCGTTATCATAAACACCATGTTTTGATATCCCTCTTAAAGCTTCTAAGCTGATCAACCAGGGTTGTGATGCTTTCATAGTTTCAGTCTTGGCAACTGAAAAGAAGAACCAACCTTAGAAGACATTCCCATAGCCAAGGACTATCGTGATGTATTTCCAGAGGAATTACCGGGTATACCACCAAAGCGGGAGGTAAACTTCACCATTGAGTTACTCCCTACGGCAGCCCCTGTTTCAAAAGCTCCGTATTGCATGTCCCCTGTTGAATTGCAGGAGTTGAAGAGACATATCCAAGAATTGCTAGATCAAGGTTTTTCAGGCCTAGCACATCCCCGTGGGGAGCGCCAGTGCTATTTGTCAGGAAGAAGGATGGGACAATGAGGCTATGCATTGATTACCGTTAGTTAAACCAGTTGACAATAAAGAATAAGTATCCACTGTCCCGCATCGATGAGTTGTTTGACCAGATCTCCGGTGCACAATATTTCTCTAAGATAGATCTAAGCCAGGCTACCATCAACTGAGAATAAAGGAGATGATATTCACAAGTCTGCATTCCGGAGTAGATATGGTCACTATGAGTTTGTGGTCATGTCGTTTGGTTTAACAAATGCTCCAGCGGCTTTCATGCAACTTACGAACAATACTTATAGGCCATACTTGGATCAGTTTGTAGGGGTGTTCATTGATGACATCCTTATTTACTCCAAGTCCGAAGAAGAACATGAGGAACACTTAAAGGTTGCTCTGCAAGTGCTTAGAGACAATCAACTCTATGCAAACTTAGTAAGTGTGAATTTTGGATGAAGAAGTGTCTTTCCTTGGCCACATCATATCCAAGGAGGGAATCTCTGTAGATCCATCTAAGGTGGAGGCGGTAAAGAACTGGGCAAGGCCGACAACTGTGTCAGAGATTAGAAGCTTTCTGGGTTTAGCCGGTTATTATCATCGCTTCATTAAAGATTTCTCAAAGATAGTTTTACCATTGACCAGGCTTACCAGGAAGGAGAATCCATTTGCATGGACCGATGAATGTGAGGAATGTTTCAGGGCATTGAAAGAGCACCTTACCTCAGCACCTGTACTGACATTGCCAGTTGCGCGGGGGTAGTTTTGAAGTATACACCGATGCATCTAGAATCGGCCTAGGTTGTCTGCTGATGCAAAATGGGAAAGTTATATGCTATGCGTCCAGACAATTGAAGAAGCACGAGGACAATTATCCTGTACATGATCTGGAGGTAGCTGCTGTAGTCTTCGCCTTGAAGATATGGTGTCATTATCTATATGGTGAGAAATTCATTGTGTTTTCTAACCATAAAAGCTTGAAGTATCTGTTTTCTCAGCAGGACTTGAATATGAGACAACGGAGGTGGTGGAGTATCTCAAAGACTTCGACTTCACAATCCAATATCATCCAGGTAAAGCAAATGTTGTGGCAGATGCTCTAAGTAGAAGGCCAATGATCACATTGTCAAGTTTAATGGTGGGCGAATGGAAGTTATTAGAAGACTTTGCTAAGTTAAGTATTGATGCTGACATCAAAGAGAAGGGATGCCTTGTTGCTAGTGTTAGAGCACAACCTACACTATTGGAGGACATCATAACACTCTAAAACAAGACCCTGTACTTGTGGAGATTAAGGCTAATCTAGACCAAAGGACAGATTTCTCACTAACTGAAGATGGAAGACTATTGTTTCGGGATCGAGTCGTGTACCGACCATGTGGAGACAAAGAAAATGATTATGGATGAGGCTCACAAGACCAGGTATACCATTCATCCTGGAACTACCAAAATGTATCAGGATCTGAAGAGAAGCTTGTGGTGGCCAAATATGAAGAGGGAGGTGGCGGAATATGTCGCCCGATGCTTAACATGTCAAAAGGTCAAGGCGAAACACTTACGACCCGCAGGTAAACTCAAACCCCTAGAAATCCCGGCATGGAAATGGGGAAGGTATAGGATGGACTTTATTTTCGGACTACCCAAATCTAGAGGTGGATTCGATGGTATCTGGGTTATAGTCGGACCGCTTAACTAAGTCGCTCACTTCTTGCCAGTGAAGAATAAGTGGTCAGTAGATGTTCTGGCTGCATTGTATGTGAAGGAAATAGTCAGATTACATGGAGTGTCGTTGTCTATCATGTTGATAGAGACCCTAGGTTTACATCCCACTTTTGGAAAGGAATGCATACTCCTTGGGATCTAAACTAAACATTAGCACGGCTTTCCATCCACAGACTGATGGTCAGACGGACAGAACCAACAAGGTGATGAAGATATGCTTAGAGCCTGTGTCCTAGATTTCGGAGGTAGCTGTCATGAACACTACCTCTTGTGGAGTTCGCCTACAAAATAGCCATCAAGGTAGCATTCAAATGGCACCGTTTGAAGCACTTTATGGCAGGAGTTTCCGATCTCCCAAATGCTGGTATGAAGTTGGCGAAAAACAAATGCTAGGACCAGAGATGATAAGGGAAACCACGGAGAAGGTAAAGGTTATTAAAGAAAGAATGGCCAGTGCACGACAAAGACAAAAGGATATGCAGATAATAGAAGAAGAGAGCTGGAGTTTCAGGTGGGTGATCATGTATCTTGAAAGTGTCTCCAGGCCGTGGGATCAGGCGTTTGGTATTAAAGGCAAGTTGTCAGCAAGGTTCGTTGGGCCATTCGAAATCCTTGAAAGAGTCGGTGAGGTGGCATATCATCTGGCTTTACTACCACAAATGGATGGAATACACAATGTGTTCCACATATCCATGTTGAAAAAGTATGTACGTGATCCGTGGCATGTCATAGAATATGAACTCTTGGAATTCAACAAAGACAGAAGTATCAAGAGAAGCCAGATAAGATCGTGGACTGAGAACTGTGCCAACTTAGAAACAGGTCATCCCACTTGTAAGGGTTAGACGGAATCAATTTATGGATGAAGACGACACGTGGGAAATCGAGGAAGCAATGGCGCAAAAGATACCCGAAGCTATTCACAAGTAAGTACACCTCACTGTGTGTAAAACTTTCTATATATGATTTGGGGACCAAATCTCTTATGTGGGGGAGGGTGTAGCACCCGGAAATTTTAATTGCATAAAAATTCAAATTAATGGACATATATAATTTCCATAATATCGGAGTATTTAAACATACGTATCATTATCGTATTGCTAAAACACATCGGAAAATCCGTAAAATTATAAATCAACCCCCATTATTCCTAAGTGTTCCACAAAGAAATTCGTGTGACAAAAATCCGATTAACCAAATCTACATCACATGGTGACCGATTATCCAAATATGGAAAACAAGTCGGAAAACTGTTACACGAAAATACGACGCAATTATAAATTAAATAAAAATATTGGAGAGACTTCCAACATTATATATTAATGACCCAATATCATAATTGGGCCAATGGACAACATTTGGCCCAAAAATCAAATGAACCAAGAAAATGCAGGGAAATTCGTAGCTTAAATAAGCTTGAAAAAAAATGAAAATAGAAAGAGGCAATTAGAGTGAATTGGGATGAGAACATGCATCCTTGGCAACCCAAATTCGTGCCTAGCCATCCTTTGGGATTGCTTGATGGCCAAGGCACTCCATGGAGGAAGAAATCCTCAAATTAGGAAAGTAATAAGCTAATCGCAACCATAGTTTCCTTGTCATAATAGGAATCCTAAAACCATGGTTGCTTTAATACACTTCACCAAAACCCTAGGGATGAGTTTTAAAACTTGCTGGGGTCGTGTGGAGAAGTGCTGGGTGGCAGGGAGGTGTGAGCTCGACCACAAGAAGGACATCTTCTTCTCGTGTTCATCTGCTACGACTTGTGCAAACCGTCCCCTTAGAGTCGAGTAAAGGTAGGTCAAACCTAAATCACATCGTGCAAAGATTTACCCTGGAAAGAGGGTAGAGTCTACTTCCTAACCCAACTAGAATGCACAATTTTCATGCAGTATACATGCAGTATAAGCGTTCTTTAAACAGTGGTATGAACAAGGGATTTCAGAAGAACGAGACTTCATAAACTCAGAATGTAGGTTTTCTCGGGCCAAACCTTAACATATCTTATACCAATGTCGTAATACCTTTACTAGGGGAAACTCTCAAGAAAACAAATTCTCCAACTTCAAACTGAAGTGGTCTCCTCCGATTATCAGCATAATCTTTTTGTACTTTGAGCTGCTGCAATTTTTCTTTATAAGCTTCACTATTTCTGTGGTTTGCTGAATTAATCAGGACCCACTAATTGCCTTCTCCCACTTCATGCCAGTTTAATGGGGTTTACATGGCCTTCCACATAAAGCTCATACGGTGCCATCCCAAGACTAGATATGACAATGCCAGAATATCCAGTGGAGATCACTGATCGAAAGATAAAGAAGTTGAGAAATAAAGAAATTGAGTTAGTTAAAGTGCGATGGGAAAAATAGGTTGGGTGGTGAAGATACCTGGGAATTAGCCGAGAGGAGATGGCTAAGGGGTTCCCTATCTGTTGAAAAGGTTTGTATTTCTTTTTAGATGATAGTACTTGTAAAAATGTGTATATTTAAGTTGTTTATGTTTGAATTGTGTTATAAATTTTGAGGTCGAAATTTTCTTTTAGATGATAGTAATGTAACGTCGCATGCTTTTCGGATCCTTATAGATCATGTGTGTGATGTTGTAGTAGCCTTTGTAAGGTCAGAGTGGTTTGGACATGTGGTGTGCGCAGGTTTGGCGTAGGTTTGGTCCTGAAACAAAATAGGACCTGCTGCAGTTGAGTAGGGGTTGACGACCAGGTGTGGTCGTTGACTAGTTTGACGTCCATCGAAGATGACGTCAACCTTATGAGCTTAACGTCAGACTTTGTGGACATTTATGGTGGCGGTTTTCTAAGCGACATCAGGGTTGACGCCAACCTGTGCGACTTGCAGAATATAGGGTCACCCGAGGGTAGCTTTCACTCGTTCTCCCTCTCCCTCGCTCTATTTTCATGTCCTTGTTTCCCTAGTGCTTCCAATGGTTGCAGAAGGTTAGTTGGAGGGTCGTGGAACGAGTGGCGGTGACCAATTGTGCCAGGAAACGCCAGTGCGAGGGTGATCCCGTAGAAGCTCGCGTAGGATTCGGTGCGAATCAGGAGAATTTAGGAGGTTTAAGTGCGTATTGAGGTAGGGAATGATCCCTTAGTTCCTACAGGTTGTGATAATGCATCTGGAACGCATGAATTTGCATGCTAATTGTGGTTTTGGGTAATGGTACTCCATGTGGGGTTAATGGGTGGTTTGAGCAACATACAATGGAAACATGTTGTTTCGAGTTGATTAGGATTCATGCATGTTAGAGGAGGGGTTTACTTGCATTTTTCCATTGGTTTAGGGCTGGGAATACCTGAGGTATCAGCCAAGGGTTCTATGAAGTTCATAGTCGAAGATTTAGCGTCAACATCGATGATGTCAGGTTCTTCAGCTGGGAGATAACGGCCCAGATACCTTGCCGTTTATATCTCATCGACGGCAGTCGATGTTGCCGCTAGTATATTGTATCTAATTATTGTTATATTGAGTATTTAATGTTATCGAGCGGTGCAAGGATATTGTGGTGCATATAGTGCATGTGGTTCTGATACTAGCGTACTGGGTACGCAGTTGGTTGGTTCTTTACGTGTCTACGTGGTGTTCACGTGTAGTGGGCTACTAGTGCATGCGGTTTACGTGAGTCTTCACGTGGTTTGTGTGACGTGCACGTGGTTTTGTACATGTGGCGAGTAGTACGACGCTACCGTGGTTACCTCTCCAGTTGGGTGCCCCAGGTTTCTGTGAGCCAGGTTGTTAGCTCATGCTTTGTCCCGGTACTTGTGTGTACGGTCGAGGTCTGTGTCATCTGACCTGGAACCTCACTCCTTTGCTTGAGTTGTACGTCCGGCTGAGGGAAAGACGATAGTGGACAGTGGCTGTTGTACTGTCTTTTGGTCACTTGTAGCGCGCTCGTAGTTGGGGGTACGGACAACAGTAGTCGACACTGGTCCCAGCTAGTCCTTCTCCAGTGCCTCACTCTAGCGAGCCCAGGCTAGGGTCGTTAGAGGTGCCAAGCATGGGATTCCGACCGTGTGGTCTGCAGGTGGTGGTGTTTAGTTGGTCTCCACAGTTGCTTGACCTTTCACGTGGAGCGGCAGCTGGACCTTTCGTTCGTGGCTGCGAGACTGAGAGGTAGACTGTGTTCGTTTGTCCGAGTCAGTCACTGGTGTCGTGAACCAATTCACGTGGCTCGTGTGTGGCAGTCTCTACGTAGCTCGTACACCTGTTTGGTTTTCCGTTTATTTAATATAGTTGTTTTCGTAGTCGGCAAACAGTGAGTATATTTACAGCTTTAATATCCTGCTTAGTTGTTCTATAAACTGTTAGTATAGTTTATTGCTCATACGTTTTTGGTTTGCTCGGTATTGGGGAGTTCCCTATGAGCCAGTGACTAGCGAGGCTCACCCCTACCCCCACAGGTGAAGGCGAGGAGGACGTTTCTCGGCCGTCATCTAGTTTGGAGCCGCGTCGTGCGGTACAGGGTCAGCACTCTAGTAGTGTAGTATAGCTAGTTGTTTACGTCCTTCAGTTGTACCCCGGGGTATGCCCCAGGCTCTTGTACTTTCTTTCAGTTCTGTGGAATATGGCTATGTAAATTGTGAAGTATATATATGGAATGGGTGTTCCTTTGTGTTTTCATGGACTAGTGTGTGTATCCGTTGCGAGGCTTCGGCCCGTTTGCGGGAGACGGACTTCGCATCAAGTTAACTTTCGTTTCACACCGATTTCATTGAATTCCAACATGTACATGTACAGTTATAGGCGTTTTGCCAATGTCGCGCATGTCTCAGACTTTTTATGTTCGTGTCAATTTATCACACATCTCAAGGTCGTTTAAAATTATTTAAAAATCATAGTTCACACCTATTCCATGTTCCCTACAACTTTCATGTTGAGACTTTTGTCCGAAAAGCCCTAGTTTAGGAGATATAAGCATTGCATGAGTTGCACCCTGTGTTCCTGTATTTTGAATGTTTTCAGTCTGCTCCTTGAAACGTGTCGGTCCGAGGACGCATTTCAAGCCTCTGGTATCGCGATGCTGCTGGGCAAACACAACCATCTGAAAGGCGTCCGGGAGACCCGACGCATTTAACGCGTTAACGGGTCAACCCGTGCGTGGGTCTGCGCACCACCTGGGAGTTAGTGCTGCTTTGAACTGCACGGCTAGCCAGACGCGTTTCAGAAGTTTTTCCCGCCCAAGCTTTATTAAAGGAGTTTTCTTGAATGCGTCCTTTACCACGGCGCGAATCAAGCATGAACGTGGTCAGGCATATGAACGTGATTTACCCTCTTTACAGTTTCGACGTTTTCACTGTGCACTGCGTTTTAAAGTGCGTCCACTGTGTTGGACGCATATTCGAAGGCTTACCCGAGGTCTGTTTAACATTGTATCCCATGTGTCATTTGCATATCATGGGTCTGATCATTACATGATATTTGTTTAATGGCTTAAAAGTGTTTAACCCATTAAAAAACTTTAATTACATGAACATTATTCTAATTGCTTTCTTAATGATGTGGACCATTCATGTAACTTTGATCACTCTTTCTTTGTACTGTTCTAGCTATTAAAATGATAATATGTTATCTTAAAATCTTGCAATCCATGTTAGTTAAAGTGCATAGTTTCATGTCATGTTATCATGCTAAGTGTTTTCCGCGAGTTTGAAACCGACGGATTGTGATTGAGATGCGTACATCACTGCACACTTGCACATCTAGGCAGCCCTTTCTTGGGATTGGAAGCTCTCTATCAGTTATGAATCGGTAGACTAGCGACCTGTCCTCTAAGGCCCCCGTAAATCTCCGCTCTCCATGGATTCCCACATGGAGGCGAGTTGGTTGTACTATGAACTTCCCTGGAGATAGTGTGAACTTCCTCTCTTATCTTGTTCTCGTGAGTGTGATTTACAATCTAGACTAAAGCCATTAATGTAAAGATTGAATTAAAGTATAAATCGTACCGTTATACTGCCAATTTATCTGTTGATCATTGTTATCATGAAATCATGTTCAATTTACTTATTACTTGTTCTCATCATCATCATGAACATGACATTACATATGCTTACATCTTGAAACTCTCATTGGCAAATTATTAATGACGTGAGTATCTACATTTAAAATTTAAGTGAGATGCTGACCAGGCACGGCGAGTGTCCAAGGGCTCCAGTCTAGCCCCAATGACGTAGAGTCATAAATATACTGTTACCATGGGGTATAATGATTACTGGCGTTGCATCTGCACTGGGAGTCGTGTGTGTTGCGTTCAATGATAGATACAATAACCACATACACGTGTCCTGGTGTACATTTTGATGGATTTTCTCGGTGTACATTAGTGTCTACGTGCTAATTAGTGTTACACAATCGTGCTCGTGCGTTCTTGCTTGCTTGCGTGATAGGCCATCTTGCATTTAATACAATTAGTGATATCTCGTGTTCTTGAAAGCTATTGAAATCAAGTGAAATCTTGCATGCTTGTACCAAGTGATCTGTGCTAGTTCTATCTTGTATATCCTTCTAGATCTTGTTCTATCATGATCACTCTATCTAGCTTGTTCATGTATCATGTTTTAACGAGCTTATTGGTACAGATATCATGACATTCATCGTGCTACCTAGTTCTAAATTGTTAATAACTTATATCATTGCCCACACATTGAGATATAAATCCTACTGGGGAGTTTGCTCATTCCCTACTTTTAACCATTCTAGCTGATTATGACATTCAAGAGGAAGAGCAAGTCGAGGATGGGAATGCGTCCGAGTGATGAGCATCCAAATACGAGTCTATCTAGTTAGTTTATTTGAGTGTTAGAACGTGTAGTAGGAAGTGAGGAATAAAATGTATTTTCCTTTTTATTGAGTCTTAGTCTTATAATAGTTTCCATTGAAATACAATGAGTTGATATTTGAATACAAGATTAGTTGAGTTCAATATTTGGGCCCTATGATGATGTTGTTGTTATACATTTAGGTGTGTAGCTAGAGGCTTATTTGCCGACTGTTCACGTCTCGGGATATCGACTCAAATTATTTCACATTATTAATATCTGCTACATAATTCTCGAGACGTGACACTGATCACCCTATTGGCCAATCATTCCGTGCCCCACTATTCTTCAAGAATTCATCTACTTGACTTAAAGATTGTTGTGTTTAGACTGCATCTCTTGGTGGTTCCTTCACTACCTCTTCTGCTTACAAGATTCTTTTTGCATGGGTGACAAGGATGCCTCTGGTATGTTTGTGGCATCACTCTTTCTATAAGCGTGCCCCCATCTTCTGTTGGAAGATTTTATATTGAGTTATTCCTGTGGATTCCCATATCTCGGATCAGGGTGTTGCCACTATTTCCCGGTGTTCATGCTGTACCATCCCTTGCTCTGAAGACGTGAACCATCTCCTTATTTCTAGTGAATGGACATGTAATCTATGGAAGTGGGTTGCACCTATTTGGATATTAACATGTCCGATTCTACCAAGAAACTACCCATCTTTAGCATATCTTGCGACACTGCATCCATCCATGCCATATGGTTTTACCTCCCAGTACTTTCTATGCTAGTTATTTGGGAATTTGGCATGCTCGCTGCCTTGTGCGGTTTGAGGGGGAAGTGGCCTTGACTTCATCGTATTTTCATAACATCTGCTCATGGTCTCGTCGTCCCTGAAACGCTGGTTTAAGAACTTCTCATCTGATAATGCCTCATGGATCTCAAGTCTTTTGGTTTTTCTCCTAGAATCAAAGCGAGTTCTTTCAAGTTGGTCAGGTGGATCCCGCCAGATACTGGTTTGGTTCTTAATGTTGACGGAGCCAGCAAGGGGAATCTAGGTACTTGTGGGGGAGGCGGTTGTATGAGGGATAGTTTGGGTCACCTTCTTTTGGCTTTCGCTCACTAATATGGTTCCGGTGGTAGCTTGGTTGCTGAGGTGCGCGCCCTTTGTGATGGTATTCGGTTGGCATCTGATATGGCTTCCAGTTGTCCTTGATTTGCTCAGATTCGGCAACTCTTGTCACTTCCATGAATACCAACAAAACTCTTCTTGGGATTGCTTGCGATGGTGGCGTGAAGCTCACTTTCATATTCATAATTCTCATGTCAAGGTGGTTCACATTTATAGACAAGCTAATCAGCTGGCTGATGCTTTGGCTAATTTGGGTTGTAAGCTTGCTAGTAATGTAATTTTTTTTTCTTCCACTTCCTTACCTCGTGAGTGTAAAGGTCCTCTTACTTTGGACCGGTCTGGAGTTCCTAACTTCAGGCCAACTTAGCTGGGGTATGCCCCTGTGCTCCTGTATACTGTTCTTATATTTTAAATCCAAGCCCAGGTGGTTCGCACTGGTGGAGTGGGAACATTCTATTCTTTTGGAATAGGGTGCACTCTCCTAGTTGCTCCCCCTGAGGACCCTTTTATTAAAAAAAAAGTTACTTATAATATGCACCAAATAAACAATATGAAATGCACAAATTTCGGGGCTCACAGCAGCGGCAGAAGCCGACGCGATACCAGTGCCATGAATCGCGTCGTTTGGGCTGGACGCGATTCAAGCATCAGCCCGAAAATGGCAGAAAATGCAGGAATCATGTAACGACAATCATGCAACGCTTATATCTCTTAAGCTAGCGCACATGGGACAAAGTGATGAACATGAAACTTGTAGAGGACATCAAGTTGAAGAGATCTATGCCTTTGGACCGGATCGATTTGATCTCGTAAGGCGTGTAGACATGCATGAACAAGAAACGACATACATATGCGCAATGATGGGAAAACGCTTATAACTCAACGATTTCATTATGGAATTTAGGCATGTCACTTGCAAATGAACGTAGACATGATGCTTACAAGATAGGATGATTTAGATTCTTCTTTGGCCCGAGATTACCTACCATTGTGAAGATCAAAGTCTGGGCTGTGCACAGGTCGAAGCAGAACATGGTTGGGGAAGAAGCTCCCTTCTCCAGCCATTCTCCTCCCTTCCTGAACCCCTAGCTCCGCCTCCCATGACCCCAGCAAGTGTGTAAACCTTCGCCATAGTTTAGGACGAGTTCTTTATATGATTAGGGTTTTTCCATCCTATTGTAACTAGGAAAGGGGGATGCGATTTCCAGCTCTTCCCTTCCATGTTTTGGTGATCTCCTCTCCCAATTGGAGTGGAAAACCCTCTAGAAGGTTGCTGCAATGGTGGGTGACGATTGGCTTGCCATTCATGGCTAATTGCCATGATTTAAATCCCTCATTTACCCTTTTCTATTTTCCCCATAATTATGGTTACGAATTTTGGAGTATTTGTTCTTGGTTCATAACCCATTCTCTTAATTTGGCCCAATAGCCTTTGTGTGAGCTAATTCCCTTCAAGCCAATTATTTTTATTGTTTATTGAGTTTTATTAATTCATTTCTTTCATTTTTGTTTATTTAAATATTTAAAATATCGGGTTGCTACATAAGGACTAGTAGGACCGTACTAGGAACTAGCACTGGTGCCACGGGTACAGAAAGAACCAAGAATGGCGAAGACTCAACGAGAAATGGACTTCACATGAACTTACCCAAATCCAGTACTATCGCAATGCCCATGGCTGTCACAACACTGTCGCGACGCTGTCACAACGCCCTAAGCCGTCGTGATGATGTCACGGCGCCCATGCCCGCCGCGACACCATCACGACTTCAGGCCGGTTGCGATCTTAGACAGTGGGGTCCCAGTATAGTCTACCCAGGGATCATCCCACAGACCACCAAAAACATACCATTCGGGGGAGGGGGAGCATGAGAGACTATAGTAAAGCATGTAAACAAGCCAAACCACCCTCAAACCCCATGGATCATGCATTAAATAAGTAGTTCTACGCTCAAGGAAACCTCTCCATGAACAGAGTATGGATCTCTCATCCTAAATCCCAAACACTATGGTAAAACAAGGATCACAAGGGGAAGTGGAGCATGCTAGAATGAGAGGAAGGAGATAAGTCCCTACCTCAAGGAGTAGAGCCAACCTGTTGGGGCCTTCACGTAGGAATGGCTGCCACCTCCTCGCTTCAAGCACCACCGGACGTCGCATACACGAAAGGGGCGCCACCTCTCTGCCAAGAATGCCACAAAACCACTGGAGGAGACAAGAAGGCTCGAAGAAGGAAGAAGGAAGAAGAAGAAGGAAGCGGGAAATGGGCTCCTACCTTGGTTTTAAACCGACAGCCCAAGAAATGCAATGGGTCAAGGTGATGCGACAAAACCTTGTCGCGACAGCCTCAGAGGTCGCAATAGCATGTCACGATCGACCCCTAGGTCTCGACCCCGAAAATGGTCAAACCAAAGACTGGTCAAACTAGAATGCAATGGCCTGCCAGGTCGCATCAATGTTGTATGTGTCATGACATCCGACAAGGCCGTTCTAACATAAAGGACAAGAGTCAGAACAGTCAGAAACGAAGTCTCGTCCCCTCTAGACAAGGAGATGATAGTGGATGTAGGGAGGAAGATGGAGCATGGATATTGTCGGCATGGAGCTGGCACTTGACGCACCTACGAACGTAGATGGCGTAGTCTTCTTCTAATGTTGGCCAGTAATAGCCCGGCCTAAGGATCTTCTTAGCTAGCATCTGGCGTGGGCTCCTTCCACTATCTTCCAAGCTTCTTCGTCAGGCAAGCATCTGAGGATCATCCCATTTAGGGTGCGTCTATACATTACTTCTCCAACAATGGTATATATTAATGCGGCCCTACGGATGGCTCTCCTATCTTCGGACTCAGCTTCTTCTGGGAAGGTACCATCTTTGCAATATTGTTCAATATAGTGGTACCATGGCCTTTCTTCTTCCATTATCTCTCCTAGCTCCATGAGCATCACTTCCTTCACTTCTCTTTTCTCTGCCTTCACAATTAAAGAGTTCCTGAGGTTGTCGAACCAAAGATCTTGAGTGGATGGTGTTTCTAACCTCTGGACAATGATAGTCTCAGCACTCTGGCTAAGAGGGAAGGAGAGGGATGAGGCCAAAGATGCCAAGGCATCAGCCAAGATATTATGAGAGCGAGGAGTGTGAATGTAGATGAGCTTGCTGAATTGCTTAGCCAGGAGTATGACCAAGTCCTGATACGGCTTGAGTTTAGGGTCATGAGTGCAGTAAGTAGAAAGGACCTACCGAAGAACGAGTCGGGAATGTCCTATGAACTTGAGTTGATGTGTGCCTAGGAGAAAGGCACGTTTGAGACTGGCTAGGAGAGCCTCATACTCGAAAATGTTGTTGGTGGCAGGGAACTGGAGTTGATATGCCAAGGGAATGATGATTTCTTCTGGGGTGAGCAGAACAACACCTATGCCCCATCCCCTAGAATTCAGAGCTCCATCGAAATGAAGCGACCAAAAGGAATCGCGAGACATAATTGATAGGTTTTCATCAAGAAATTCTTCTTGGACCATGTCACTATGAGGTAGAGGAAGGTGAGCAAGGTACTCAGCAATAGCATACCCTTTATAGCCTTCTGGACTACAAAGGTGATGTTAAACTGGGACAAGAAGCTCTGTCAACATGCTAATCCATCTGCGAGGATTGGTTCTCTATGAGGTATCTGATGGGATCCATCCTAGAAATCAAACTCACTGTGGACGCTCCGTTCGCCGCACTCCGGGTGAATGTGGGATCTTCCGGTCGTTCACGAACGTCGCCACTCCCTCGTTAGCGATAAAGGGTTGCTGTTTGACCTCGTTTGACTCCCGTTGACTAAGTTGACTGAGGAGAAAAAGAAGAAAAACAGTAAAGTAAAGGGAGATGTTGTGATCACGGGGGACATAATAGGAGGTGTTGTGATCACGTTGGTGCAGTAGCCTCGCGTAGCGGTGGATTGTGGGACTCCAACTTCTCCTTCTTCGGCCAGCCAAAGAACGAGAGCTCTACGGTCTTATCCAGGTGTTCCTGCCACAAAAGAAAGACTCTATTAGACTCTAAAGAATGTAGTGAATGTTCAAAACAAAAGGAAAGGCCCAAAAGGAGAGTTCCGTACCGGTTACGGGCTTGAGAAGAGGGGTGTCCAAGTGTTATGACCACCCTTCTTCCCTCCGTTTTTGGTTGGGAAACCCATTTTCTAGGGGTGTAGGAAGGTGCCCTACGTGCCTAGGGTGTGTATGTGGGTGTGTATGACATGCAAAAAACTAAAGGAAAAGAGAGATAGGGAGAAGAAGAAAAGGGAGGTGATCCTCCTGTTTGGTGTTGTTGACTCCTTGCTGGGCTCCTCCAGCTCGGGATGAAGCCTCCTAGACGTCCCAAATGATGAGAGGAAGAGGAAGAAGGATGGTGGAAGGTAGGGTGCACTTTTCTCTCTCTTCTCTCCAAGTGACAATGTGTGGATGTCCAACCTCCCCCTTCACTCACTTAGAAGGCCAAGGGGGGACATAAATAGGCAGTGGGATCGGAGCTTCAGAGCCTTGGATGCTCAAGTGTGAAGAAACACACTTGCACACTTGCCAATCCATGTGTTTATGCTCCAACCAGTGAGGGGAGGCCAAGTAGGATTTTTACTGGGTCAATGGGGTACCAAGGTGGCCCATATACCCGTTGGGAACAGCTATATGCGTTGCATGGCCGAGAGAATGGCGCAAGTGGGCTGGAATCTCGGGCAGTTGCGTAGACCAGGTAAAACCAGGTTGACGTCAAACGATGATGCCTCCAACCCCATGCAGGCGTCCACATAGGTGGACGCCAACGAGAGTTGGCGTCCAGGGTGATTGCCGCCAACATGAAGTCAGCGGCAGTCGATACTGCTGTCTACATGGTATCCGAGGCAAGTCAACAAACGGTCCAATGGGCCTTGTTGGGCCATGAAACCACGCGGGGATGAGCCAAATCTCGCGTCTACAAATGCCCCTCCGAGACATCCGGTCTTGCAGGGGAGCAGAGCGGACTGAAAGGTTGGTGTCTCAGTAAATAAAGGACGCGGAGATTTGATGAAAGGGACCATCTCCGAAGATAGGAATTCTAGCAAGCCATATGAACGAGTTAGGCTAGAAACAAATGACGAATCGTCTGAGAGTCAAATGTGGATAAGAGGAAGGGTGATCTACCCATGCAACTACAACTGCAACCCAATGTTAGGGTCCCTGGCGTTGTCGTGTTGGACTTTGACTAGTTTCTGGTGTGTCTGAGTCAAAGGAGTTGTAATATGACGGTTGAATCGAGGAGGTCTCATAACCGGAGCTCGTGTGGGCTCACTGACCAAATTAGGATGTCTGTCCAGATTTAGGGGGTTGTGGAGACAAAGGATTGGTTGATCTCTCGAAGGACTATTAAAAGATTCTAACTAGAATCAATGTTTGGAAAGCCTGAAGTCCATAAATAAGCTCATGATTGGCGAACGTTCACGTGAACTCAATAAGGCTGCATTGACTACTTGTGATATGCACGGTGGGACAAGTTCCCTAAAGGTGGACAACAAAGGCCCGAAATCAGATCAAATATAAAAGAGGTGCTGACCTGGTAGGCCACCTGAACTGAGGAGCCACAGAGTAATTGAGGAACATCTCCATTTTTTTTTTTTTAGTTAGCAAGAAAGCAGTTAGCAGTGCATGCTGGTGTGGATTTTCTATCTAAAATGCAAGTTAGAACCAGAGGAAAATTCTAAGGCCATACGAATAACTGAGAGATTGCAAACCCGTCATTGTTTTTGATAAAGGGGAACTCGAGGTTCACGGTCGCCAAGTTATTCGCGTCCGGTGGGGTCCTATGTTAGACATACTGTGTAACACTCACGGTCACATGAGTGTTCCGAAGTTGAAGTGCAGTTTGTGCTTAAATATCTGCAAGACAACTTGAAGCACATAATAAGAATATAATGACCATATAAAAACTTTAAAAAAATCTGGGATGTAAACGACCACTGATATGGACGTTTACATGCGAGCGGATCAGGCCGAAAAAATAGGTATTGGGAGTCTACAAGGATCTTCTATCTTCTTCCTCCGTCCTCTCCTTTCCCAACAACGAACCAGAGGACCCAAGGATGGATTGAAGCAGAAAATATGGCCTCTTCATCGGCCAGAAAGTCCATGAGCATGAGCCCGGGGATTCTAAGCGAGGTTCCGGGGCATCTAAGCACCAGACTGGCCAATGGAGAGATAAGTAATGTATGTTTCTGCTCTTGCTTTGGCTAAAAACGCCCCAAAACTCTGTCCGACAGCACTTCTTAATGCAGGAAGTGCCTGCTTTCCGAGTCAAGGACAAGTGCGGACCTTCTCCTGGCTAGTGAATCTGATGAGTGCCATTTCTCTGGACATGAGGAGTTTCATTGGAATGTGGAACTTCAATTTCATGGTGGTTCTGGCAAAGAATATGAAGGAGATGTGGTGGGGTTTCGATGCTCTGGGAGCACTCGTGGAGCGGTGGCATCTACACACACACACATTTGTGTTCCAGGGTTCGAAGGAGCGTGCTATTAGAAGAGGTGGAACTATTTCTGAGGTGGAGGCGCTGCCTGGAGTACGACATGACGAATCCTCTTCTCCCATGGGAAGAGATCCTTGCGAACATTGTACAGGACAATGAGGAGGTGCTGACGATGACGAAGAAACATGGGATCTTCCTGGACCGACTGGCCTGGTGGTTGATACAAGAAACGAGGGAGATTGGTGGATAGAGGGCGACTCGAGGACTGACACTCTGCCTAGCTGGCGTCTTCCTATTCCCCACCAGTGGCGACTTCCTCCTCTACGAGCACGTAGGAGTCCTATCTCTGCTATGGCGCGGGCAGTCACTTGCCCCTGCAGTGTTGGCGCACCTTTACAGCTCCCTGACCACGATGAGCCTAGGCGGATGCACATGCGGGAGCTAGTTCCTGCTTTAGGTATGGATGGAGGCTCATTTGAAATTTGATTTTGCTGAGAAGCAGCCTACCCCCTCCAGAATCTTCCTTCGGAGTTCAGTGCATTGCAGCAGGGCATGGTATGAGCCAGAGATGAGATCAAGTGTGTGACAACACACTTGAAGAGCAGAGACGCCTGGCGAGACTACCTGGGGTACTTCCCAGTGGAAGATTTCATTGTCAGGCCACTGTTTATGAGGACTATTGAGTTTAGGGTGCGAACTAGGGAGGACAGAGATTTGTGGCTGGTGGGTGCAGATCAGATGGTGGTGTACCAACCACATCGGTGCCAGTGTCCGCTCGGAATACCACGGGGAATTCCAGCTTCATCCCACTGTACCGATATGATCATTGAGGGGAAGAACGAGAAGCTTATGAAGAAGGCTAAGAAGACTTGGGAAAGGTATACAGTGAGTAAGAAGGTGGGCCAGGCATTACAGGAGAGCTGGGAGGATATATGGAAGTATGAGGAGTACATTGACACTATTCGCCCTATTTCTTGTGATTTTTATATGGCTCGTAGAGCAAAATGATGTACTTTCTCAACTCCAAATAAGTGTAACACAAGTTGAATGAATAAAAAATGAGTAGGTTTGTGTTCAATTGTGTTGAATTGATTGAATGTATGGAATGGCATTGCATTGTGTTGCAAATGGGCTCCAAACAAGCTGAATTGAGAGTTCTGTGAAGGCTGTGAACGGAGCAATGGGCGTCCACATCGATGGACGTCTGCATCAAGTAAGCGGCCAAACGGTGGCCGCTAACGACCAGAGAAAAGATAGAGGTCCATATTCCGTGCCGCCTAATTCAAATAGACATCGACCATCAAGACGTTGACTAGATCTCGAGGTCTGACAGGGCTGTCTCGGGGCGAGAGATCAACGTCCACTGAGTGGACGTCTATAGTTATCAACGACCACTCTATAGACATCAACATTAATGTAGACGTCTACCCCCTTGACGCCAATTTCAAAAGATCAGCTTTTCTCAAACCGACTCTTCTCCGGCGCCTTTTCACTTCTCAAACAGCCGGAGCTTTGCTCTTCCCTTTCTTCCACACTCTCATTCTTGCTCCTCCTCTTTTTGCTCTCACTCTCCCACCCTATTTCTATTTTCTTTGGTTCTTCTGGACCACTCAGATGAGGACAAGAGGGAAGAAGATGACCCTCTGGACCAGTCCCCAATCGGTAGAGGAGGAAGAAATGGGGGGCTCGGCGGCGAAGGGCACGGCGGAGGTAGCTGAGATGGTGGTGGCGACCGGCGGCGACGTGCCGGAGGGGGAAAAGACGACGGGCGATGAAGAGGGAGAGGAGATGGAGGCAGAAGCGGTCGGGAGACACCAACGACGACCCAAGGTAGGCCTCCTAACCCTAAAAACATTGTTGGATGTGGACAAGGTGGAAAAGAGGGGGAAAACAAAGGAGACGCCGGTGGTTTTGACAGGAATTTGACGTCCACACCGGTGGACGTCGGGTTCCTCTTGATGTCTAGGTTCTGGCCGCCAAGAGGAATTTGACGTCAAGGTATGGACGTCAACTGTAGGAGCCCGACGGCCAACCCCTTGCCGCCAACTCTATGTAACGACATACCCCTTGCCGTCAACTTCACATCAACGGTAATCGATGCTGACGTTAACTTTTTGTCTGTGTTTTTATAAGGCAAAGGGAGAATGAGGAGTAGGGTGACATGGGACTTGTGTTGGGCCTGGTACTGGGCGCTACCAGAGGCCCAGCAGACCAGGATTGCCTGGATGGGGTTTAGACACCTATTGTCGGTGCGCCCATTCCATGATACCCACATTGGAGGATGTGGCGTATCTAAGAGGACTACCAGTTCAGGGAGAGCCGGTGGTAGGACAGGAGAGGAGGAACTACTACGATGACATAGTAGAGTCGCTGGGGCAAAGTTTGTGGCCGGGATCGGATCGTTGTCAGAGGCGGTTGGACTCAGAGGAGGGAGGAGAGGACCTCTAGAGACACTAGATGAGTTCTATACCGGAGTACGGCAGTTGATCCGGTTATGGGACCGGAGCGAGGAGAGATCAGTCCGGATCTTCGTCGCCTACCTGTTCGGGCGTCTTCACTTCGCGACGCAGTCATCTCAGATGAAATGCAAGTTTGTGCTCCTACTCCGGGACCTCAAGCAGGTGGGTAGGTACGCTTGGGGCGCCACGATGCTGGGTCATATCTTCTCACTTCTCCCCAGTAGCTCACGGCGTTCTCAGAGCACCTGGGGGTTCACCCCCTTTCTACAGGTACACAAATTTTGTTTCATGCTCATCATTGAATTAAATTGATAAACTGCCTGACTGACATTGGTTTTATTCTTGCAGATCTGGGGATATACCCACATCCCCATGGGACGCGGGGTGCTGAGAGAGGGGAGCCAGACCATGGTGCCCCTCATGGCGAGGTGGGAGGTGACGCCAGATCGAGGGTGACGGACCGGCGTGCGGAGGATGTGCGGGATGCACTGACCACTACCCCCACGACCAGGTATGAATCTCGGCTAGCACTCCTTCTTTCTTGCTTGCTCCTTTGGTGTGACTAACCAGCTTCTCTCTTTGCAGGTGGTTTGGACCCCGTATGTGGGTGAGATGGACACGTCCCACCCGCCGGTGGTGGGGGTCGCCCTTTTTTGACTGCCACCTGCTCCATCTCTGCTGGGGACGTGCGAGGACCTCTATCTGGAGCTGGTGGTGCGGACCCTGGGTTAGCATCAGCCGGCCGTAGAGGTACCCTCCCTAGGGAGAGAGGGGTGTTGGGTTGAGTGTGAATATAATTCATTTCCCCTCATATTTTGATGATGACAAGTTGTGATTTTAATGCACAATAATTGGAACATGTGAAATACATCACACATGAAATAACAATATTCAAAAAAGCATGTTTCCAAACACATTTATCACTTAATTCATGATAATAGATTGGACTAATGATTTATGTGTTTTTTTCTCAGGGACAAACATTTCTTGCAAAGGTAGTGTCGACACACCTCCTACTGGTGTCGACACAATGCTTCAAAGCAAAGGTAGAATGTTGTAGAAATGTGAAGTAGTGTCGACACTAGACCAAGTCAGGTCAACACTAGAGGTAGTTCCCAGAAAACCCTGTCTACAGACCTATACTGCAGGTCGACACCAGATGCAGTAGTGTCCACACTAGATGCCTCTCCCAGAAGGCCTGTTTTGCAGTTTTCTACAGTGTGTCGACACGAGATGAAGTGGTGTCGACACTAGAGACCCTTCCCAGAGAAGCTGTTTTGCCAGTCTGGGACAGTGTGTCGACACACCCCATTGGCAGGTCGACACACTCCGGAAACTCTGTGACTTAAAGACTCTCCTAGATAAGTGGCACTCTAGGGTTTGGTGGATCGGCCTTGGATCATGTGCCCACGACCCCCAAGGGTACTTTTGGACATTTTATGTATAAATACTCTCCTAATTGGCCATCCAACTATAAGAGAGCCTCCAAGAGTCTTCCAGAAATCCTTTTGGCGGTAGAGAGAGCTCTCATCCCTGTTCTTGCTCCCCTTGTGCTTCTTCAACCCGATTCCAACATCTCCAAGCACAAGAAGTGAAGATTGATCCAAGATGAAGTAGTATGATCAACATCCAAGGGTGCAAATCAAGTAGAAGTAGACAATTGTGAAGATTTCGAGGAAGACCCCAAAGCACAAAGTGCAGAGCATCGGCCAGGGACTTCAGGGAATCAAGCCTCTTCACAATTCGGCATCTATAAGGGAGTATACTTGAAGAACAAGGATCTTCAGAATATTCCTCAATTCCCTTGTGTCTTCTGAGTCATTATGAGATTGTGCATAAGTTGTTGCACTAGTCTCTTGAATGAACTCTTAATAGACTAGATCATTCCTAGAGGATCTAGATCTTGTGTTTTTGTTCTAGCAAGTTGTTTGTGAGCCTGTGTGCTCAGTGTTTGAGTCGTTGCACTCAGTTGTTGGTTGAGCAGTCTTGTTCAGGTTCTAGGTAGTCTTGCTCTAGAGGTTGTGTGAGTTGTAGAACTCAATGTTTGGAGTTGTCAGGCGCTAGTGTGTGGTGTACCCAAGTTGTTTAGTTGATCCTCACAGTGTGAGGGGTGGATGTATGAATCACATGGTGTGATTTCCGAACCACCTAAAAAATCTCTGTGCAGTGGTTTATGTGTGACTTAAATTCACATTGCGCTAGATGTATGCATAGGGTTTTTCGAATTCACCTTTAATCAACTTGATTCCACACTTCAATCATCTAATTCACACAATCACTCATCAGATTTAAATTGCTCTTTCAAATTGCCTCTGATTCTATGCATTTTTTAAATTGGCTAAGCTTCCGCAATAGTTGGCATAGATCTATTCAACCCCCCCCCCCTTCTAGATCTTGTCCATCCTTTTTCGATCCTTCAATTAGTATCAGAGCGGGTTTATATCTGATCTGATCTGAGTGCTTTCTATTTGTTCTGTGTGTTTTGCTTGCTTGCTTGCTGAGTGTTTTCTTCATTGCACCATCTATTTAATTCAATGGATTCCAGAGGGTTCATAGCTGAGGGTCATTCCATAATAGGCCACCCTCTTAATGGGACGGACTATTCTTATTGGAAGAATAGAATGCAAGTTTTTCTTAGAGCCCAAAATTATGAAATCTGGAATGTAGTTGAGGTAGGCCCCTATGAGAACCAGGGAGAGGAAGAAACCTGGACCAGGGAACATATTAGAAGGGCTACCTTGAATTATAGTGCCATGAATATGATCCAGTGTGCAGTCCACCCTAAGGAGTACTCAAGAATCTCCATGTGCAAATTTGCCAAGGAGATGTGGGACAAACTTGAGCTACTCTATGAGGGAACATCTCAAGTGAAAGAAACCAAAGCTAACATTCTTGTCTCTGAGTATGAATTGTTTATGATGAAATCTGATGAGACAATTTCTGAAATGTTTGCCATGTTTATGATCATTGTGAATGGACTGAAGGCCTTAGGTAAGGATTATACAGATGCTGACTTGGTAAGGAAAATTTTGTGTTCTCTTCTTAAATTTGGCATACTAAGGCCACAGTCATTGAAGATTCTAAAGATTTGTCCAAAATCTCTTTGGATGAATTGATAGGATCCTTAATGACTTATGAAATCAATCTAAGAAGAAATAAAGAACACATAATTAAAACCAAGCCAGTAGCACTAAAGGCCTCTTCAAGTAACAAAGACAAGAATCAGGATAAAACAAGTTCTGATGAGTCTGAGTCCGATGAGGATGAGATTGCCCTCATGACCAGGCAATTCAGAAAATTCTTAAAATACAGGAAACAAAATTCTCTGGGAAAAAGAAATTCCCATTAGGAAAAAGAAACACTTCCTTTTCTAATGCCAAGTCTAATAGGAATCAGAAATCTGATGAAACTGTCATTTGTTACAGGTGCAACAAGCCAGGACATATGAAGGGAGAATGTTCTGAGAAAAAAGGAGAAATACAAGAAGATTCACAAGTTCAAGAAGCCAAAGGCCATGGTAGCCACCTGGTCTGATTAAGACTCAAGTGAGAAGGAAGAAGAAAAATCCTCAAGCTCTGAGAGTGAGGAAATTTGCTTCATGACAAATAGCTCAGATGGAAAGGTAAGTACTTCTTTCGAAGACTATTCAATTGATGATTGGCAAGATGCCTATGCTGAGCTTGTTGAAAACTACTCTGAAATAAGGAAATAAAACAAGCATCCCAAAAAGAAAATTGAAAACATTTTGCATAACCAATCCATCAATAAAAGAACTTGTGAACTGGAAAATGAAATAGCCGAACTCAATGAAGAAAAGGAAAATCTCCTGAACATAATTGATGAGCTTAAGCATGCATCCCAAAAGACCACTCATAAATTTAAAGAATTGTCTAAAAAGCTGGAAATGGAAAACAAAGATAAACAACAAAAGGTTGAAAAATCAAAACCTTAGAAAACCAGCTAAAAGAAAAGGATGAAGTCATTGAAACCTTCACAAAAGGTAAAGATAATTTGGAGGCCTTGCTGGGAGCATGAATGAAATCAATTTCACATAGACTAGGATTCAACAAACAAAAACTCAAGAAAGACAAATCTGCTGAAATAAGAGAAAAAACACCCTTCATCAATTTTGTCAAAGGTTCTAGTCTTTAAAACACAAAAATAAGCAAGTGTCAAGTAACACAGTAGAAATTTCAAAAACACAGAACAAAGAGAAAGCAACCAGGTCGACACAATCACCTAACAGGTCGACACAAGTCCACAAAAAGATGAAATCTATGACTGATGTGTCGACACCAGTCAAGGACAGGTCGACCTGCTCAACCTCAATAAATAAAAACCAGTCAATAAAAATTCAAGTAAAAATCTGAAAAATAAGAAAAAGTCAAAGGAAGCCATTCATAACAAACCTTGGACTTCCAAGATAGCACATCAAGTTGATTGGACTAATTCTTGGAACCAATGGTATCTCAATCCTTTTTGGTACCATCCTCAATTCTTCCATCCAAATTTTTCAGTGTACCATCAAAATCCTTGGTTTGGACCTCCACAAATGTTCAACCATGTTCAAATGCAAAACTCCCCTCCTACTGAAAACAAGAACACTGGTGTTTTTATTCCTAAGGGAAATAACAAATTGAGAAAGACAAAAAATACCAATGAAACAAATCAAAAATTAAAACAAATCAGATTTGGGTGAGAAAGATTTGATGACTATGTTCAAACATTCTGATGGTCCCAACAATGTTTGGGTACCAAAATCTTCTCTCCACTGATTGTTTTTGCAGGAAGGTCGTGCACCCAACTCAAATGTGTGGTTCCTTGATAGTGGGTGTTCACGACACATGACTGGAGACAAAGCCAAATTTTCATTCCTGATTGAGAAGGAGGGAGGTTCTGTCACTTTTGGAGGTAAAAATAAAGGAAAGATCATTGGATCTGGAAAGGTTGTCAATCTTCATCAAACTCTGTTGATAATCTTTGTTAGTTGATGGTCTAGATTACAATTTACTGAGCATTAGCCAAGTATGTGACAAAGGTCACAAAGTTGTGTTTGAATCTGATTTCTGCAAGATAATTGACTCATCAACTGATAAAGTAAAATTCTTTGGAAAGAGGGAAAACAATGTCTACATGATCAACCTCAATAAAAACTTTTTTGAAAACGTTTGCTTTGTTGCCAATAAAAATGAAATTGCATGGACTTGGCACAAAAGACTTGGCCATGCAAGTTTTAGAACAATAAATAAACTGTTAAGGCTGAATTTGGTTAAAGGTCTTCCTGAATCCTTTTCTAATGTAGAAAATCAAGTTTGTGGGATTTGTGCCCAAGGAAAACAAACCAGAAAATCTTTTATAACCTTCAATGAGGTACTCACATCTAAGCCACTAGAATTACTTCACATAGACCTCTTTGGCCCAACAAGAATTCTAAGTCTTAGTGGTAAAAGATATGGGTTTGTGATCATTGATGATTTTACTAGATTTACATGGGTTATTTTTTTGTCCCACAAAAGTGATGCTTGCCTTGAGTTCAGGAATTTCTATACCACTACCTTAACAAGTTTTTCATATAAAATCAAAAACATTTTGACTGATCATAGGCTGATCTTCACATATTTCACAAGTTTTCTTCACCAAGAACACCAGAACAAAATGGAGTTGTGGAAAGAAAGAATAGAACTCTTGTGGAAATGGCTAGATCCATGCTCTTAGAAAGCAATTTGCCCAAATCCTACTGGGCTGAAGCTGTGAATACAGCAAATCACATTCTCAATAGAGCATTGATCAGACCAAAAAATAAAAAACCTCTTATGAATTATTGAAAAACAAAAAGCCAACAATCTCCTATTTCAAAATATTTGGGTGTAAATACTTTGTTCATAACAATAACAAAGAAAATCTTGACATGTTTGATGCTAAAAGTCAGTAAGCCATCTTTCTTGGCTATTCTGAAGTGTCAAGAGGTTTTAGAGTTTATTCTCTAAAGAATAAAATGTTGAAGAGTCTCCACATGTTATTTTTGATGAAAATTCATTTTCAACTCATGGTTCTAAATCTTGTACGGACAGTCAAGACAATGAAGAGAATGATTTCAATGTAGATTCTTCACTAACTGTTGAAGAACATGAAGACATTGATGAGAACTTGAACATCCATTCACCTACTCCAAGCGGATCAGGTAATGTTGTTCCAGACTTAAGTGCACCTCAACAGGTAACTTCTGAACATAGATTTTTGAGAGATCACCCATTGGAAAATGTAGTTGGCAATGTAAATGATAGGGTAAGGACTAGATCATCATTCCTGAATGTTATTGATGAAGACCCACTAGCTCTAATTTCCCAAGTTGAACCAAAGTCAATTGATGAAGCTTTATTGAGTTCTGATTGGATCAATGCAATGCATGATGAACTTCATCAATTTGAAAGAAATCAAGTATGTGAATTAGTACCTAGACCTAGTGACCAAACAATCATTGGCACTAGATGGGTATTCAGAAATAAATTAAATGAAAATGGTCAAGTCATTTGGAATAAAGCTAGGCTAGTTGCAAAGCGTACAACCAAGAATTTGGAATTGATTTTGAAGAGTCATATGTCCCTGTAGCTAGACTAGAAGCTATAAGAATTTTCCTTGCTTTTGCATCTTCCATGAAATTTAAAGTTTATCAAATGGATGTTAAAACTGCTTTTCTGAATGGTTATATAAAAGAAAATGTTTTTGTTAAACAACTTCTGGGCTTTGAAAATGACAAACATCCTAATTATGTCTTTAAGCTTCATAAGACTCTCTATGGTCTCAAACAAGCTCCAAGAGCTTGGTATGAACGTTTGAGTTCTTTTTTGCTTGAGAAAGGATACTCCAGAGGTAATGTTGATCAAACCATGTTCACAAAAACTATCAAAAATCAAATAATTGCAGTCCAAATTTATGTTGATGACATAATATTTGGATCAACCAATAAGAGCCTGTGCAATGAATTTGCAAATCAAATGAAAAATGAATTTGAAATGAGCTTGATGAGAGATTTACAATTTTTCTTGGGATTGCAGGTAAACCAAACCAGTGAGGGGATCTTCATAAGTCAAACAAAATATGTCAAGGAACTTCTGAAAAGGTTTGACTTCCAGACCCTCAAGCATTCAAGCAAACCCATTACAATTAATGCTAAACTAGAAGAAGACTCACTTGGTAAGTCAGTAGACCCAAAGACATACAGAGGTATGATTTGTTCTCTACTCTACCTAACCACTTCTAGACCTGATATTCAGTTCAGTGTGTGTTTATGTGATAGATTTAATCTAATCCTAAAGAAAGTCACATGTTAGTTGTTAAAAGAATTTTCAAGTATCTTGTTGGAACATGTGATCTTGGAATTTGGTATCCTGCTGGTTGCAAGTTAGACTTGATTGCCTATTGTGTTGCTGATTATGCTGGGTGTAAATTAGATAGAAAAAGCACAAGTGGCTTGTGTTTGTACTTAGGTGGGTGCCTAATCTCTTGGGCTTCTAAAAAGCAACATTCAGTTGCTCTGTCAACTGCAGAGGCTGAGTATGTTGCAGCTGGTAGATGTGGCACTCAAATTCTTTGGGTGAAACATCAACTTCTCGATTACAACAAAGAGTTAGGTTGTGTTTCAATTCTTTGTGACAACACAAGTGCCATAAATCTGTCTAAAAACCCAATTCAGCATTCCAGAACAAAACATATTGAAATTAGGCATCATTTCTTGAGGGATGAGGTAGCAAAGAAATCCTTTGAACTCCACTTCATTGAAATTGAAAAAAAAATTGCCGACATCTTTCCAAACCTCTTCCTGACAATAGATTTTCATCTTTGAGGAGAGAGCTTGGTCTTTGCAAATGTCCATCTTCTTGATCTCTCTCGATTGGGTTGAGTGTTTAGGCATATTTTGAGGGGAGTCATTGTTTCATCATTCTTCTTTGCTTCCTTGATTCATATTGTTCACATCTCTCACTATTCAAATTCTATTTCTTTTTACAATGAATTCTTCAACTCATATTGTGTTGAACTTCTTGGTATATCAAATGGTGATTTGAAGAAGGACAAGTTCTGCTTGTCTGGACACTTTCACTATGCGAGAGTATATGTCTCTGCCAAGTACCAAGAAATGAATATGCAATCGTTGAGGGGGAGCTTTTGCTGTTCAAAGAGAATCCTTTCTGGTTTCAAAATACTTGCATATCTTTATGTTGATGAAAAGTGGTTGGAATCATTATCTCAGGGGGAGCTAGGGAATTCACAACTCATTTCTTTTGTAAAATTCAAAACTCTTCTTGAATTACATCAACTTCCTTGCATGATGTCCTCATTGAGTTGTCTAGAACCTCAAAATGATCATTTGAGTGATCTACTATATTTTTCACAATCAACTCTCAATTATACTCATCAAGACTACAGAAATTCAAATCTCTTTAACAGACTGAAGGATATTGTGTGCATTGAATTTAAACATTTTTTTTGCAACTGATGTGAGATAAACGGTTTCAAGTTTATAAAATTCTCCATAACTTAATATTCAACAGAGCAATGGCATAAATACTCAAACTACAAACCTTCACAATGAATGAAGTGCCATGTATGTCATGAGATATTATTGCTATCTCTGTTCAAAGGGGTCCAAAATTAAAAAAAATGCTTTATATTTTTTTATGGTGACTGAGTAACTGGAAATATTGGCATCTAACAAACGTATATTTCCATGTAAAAGGTTGTCATTTGCCTCTTGAAACTAGATAATGAGTAAATCTCTAGTATCCAGAAACTATGGTGTGTGAAAAACATTAGTTCTTGAGTGAACAAGATTTACTACATTTGATAGTTTGATTAAAAAAAAATGTCCAAGGAGAATTGCTTAAAATAACTGTCTTTGTCTATCATCAGTTTGTTTTAAAGGTGTTTATCTTCATCACACTTAATTTCAATCTAAAAAGATATTTTCATTTCTTTGGATTTGGAGATTATGGTAGTTTGTATTGATTGTTGGATGTCCTATATCCCTCAAACTATCATTTTACTGGTTCAAGTCATTTTATGAATATATCCTACTTGTTGTTGAGTAAATCTTGAAGTTTGTTGCATTTTTGCAAGAATTATGACAACTAAATTCTTTGACCTCTTAAAAATCCTTGAAATGCTAATTCCATCCATCTTGAATCATATTAAAGATATCCAAAAACTCACAAATTTTTTCCATGCTCAAATACTCAAGTCTCTTCAGGCCAGGTCGACACTACCTCCATCTAGTGTCGACACAGTCCAGCCCAGATCAACACTAACCTCTTCTAGTGTCGACACATACCCCTGCCAGGGTGATTTAGGTCTTGGGCGCCGGTTAGGGTCTTCTTGTTCCTGCGGGGCATTGCACCTCCAAAACCCCTTTAATATGCAAGGTCGACCCCATGGCCATCTTCCACCTGTGAAAATGGCAGCCACTCCACCTTCTTCCCTCCTACAACCCATCTTTGTCCTTCTTCCCTTCATTCCTTCTTGTCCGTCCTCTGCTCTTCCACTCCCTCCTGCAACCATGGCCCCCAAGCCGGCGCCTCGTCATGGTGCTAGCTCACGGGCCAATGCAAGATTGGTTGCCGTGGAAGACCCTCCTCCTGTTGAGAAGCGCAGCAAACGTTGCCATGACCCCATTCCGCAGCCAAGGTCTTCATCTGCTTCTCCCACTCTTTCCAAGAGAGGTAAGGCATCCTCTTCAAGTAGTGGTCCTTCCCAAAGGGGTCCTAGACACCCTAGGAGGAAGATTTTGGCATCTTCCCCTGAAATTTCTGAAGACTCATCTTCTCCTTCATCAGGATCTTCTCAACCCTTAGAGGAAACCCCTTCAAAGTTGGCCAGTGAAGGAAAGTTCATTCTAAAGCCTAGGGCTGTAGATTTGCAAGACAATGAGCTTGCTGCTGCATTTCCAGAAATTCTCCAATTCTTCAACTTTCAGTCATGGCTGCCATTCATTTCTGACTTTAGAACTATTTACCCCAGACTTGTACAAGAATTCTATTTGAATTTGGAATGTACTGATGACGGGTACAAGTTTGAGGTCAAGGGTGTGTTGATAGATTTGCCAATAGAGCTAGCTGCCACCTTGTTTCGAATTCCTGATGAAGGGACTGATTATCATAATTTTGAGTTTAATCTTCATGAAGCTTACTCCTTGTTGACTGGACTTCCATCTGATGTCAATGATCCCCGACAAACTCATGTCACAAAATTCAACACAAACACATTTCATCCTATGTTGAGACTTCTCCACCACATCCTCACCACAATTATCACACCTCAAGGTGGTGGAAGGGACAGTCTCACCGATATACAGAGATTCATAATTTATTGCATGAAGAAGGAATTAAAGGTCAACCTCCATGTGATTATGTATCAAATTATGTCTGAGACTACGAGGAAAGATCTCCATAGGTCTCTTTCTTATGCAGCTCATCTTACACCAGTCTTTGAACACTTTGGAGTCTCTCTTGAGAATGAGAAGTCTCAAACAATCCCCAAGTCAAACATCTATCGGTTCAAACATCTGCAAAAATTCATGGTATTCAGACTTGAGGGAGATCAGGTTAGAAGAGGACCAACTATTGCAGAGGTTCGAGTGGTTCCTGAGGTTGTACCACCTCCTGAGATACCTCAATCTCCTGCACATGAGGACCAGCCTCCGGTTGAGGATGACGCACCAATGCCCCAAGATGTACCTCATACACCTCCATTTCAAACCTCTTCACCACATCTTCCTGAAGTGGAAATACCTTCATTAACTCCCCAAGCCCAAGCCTCAACTTCCTTTGGTGGACCTTCTGTTCCACCAGAGTTGTACTCATTTCTCAATGACAAGTTTGATACCATTACTTCTTCAATCCAACAGATGTCAGAGGTTTTTGAGCACAGGGTACAAAGGTTGGAAAATTCAGTGTCTGCTCAGTTCATCAAACAAAAGGAAGCATCAGAATATGCAGCCCAAAGATTCAATAGGCTTATTCGAACATTGGTTGATGCCTCCCTTGAACTAAAGGAGCATCAAGACAAGTTAGAAAAGGTTCTTGAAGGTATTTTGGCAAATTCCCAACAGAATCTATTCAACAGCCAGGAAGCAGTCAATCAGATATCCAAGACAAGACTATCTTTTGCACACATGGTAGATGATTTGGAAGGCATGAAGAATTTATCTGCTCACATTGATGAAGAAATGTCTACTCTAAAGAAGGAATTCAAAACTTTGCACAGACATGGTGGCACAACTGGTTTCTCTTCATCATCACAACCTATTTTAGCTGATTTCAGTGTGCTTCAAGCAACCATGTCTGAGAATTCTGAAAGAATGGAACATCTCCTGCATACAAGACTCTCAACAATTCAAGCTCAGTTGAAGTTCAGCTTGACTTCTATGGAGAAAAGATTGACGGATATTGAGACTATCTTGCTGCCCATTCCTCCTCCTCCTCCTCCTTCCTCCTAATGGACTTCATATTTTGATGATGTCAAAGGGAGAGAAGGACATCTATGGAAGGACATCTATGTTCATCTATTTTGAATGAGAACTTTTTGTAATGAATGTGAATGAACAAATGTCTGTAGATATCAAACTGTGTTGGTTTTTGGCCATTAACGAAAAGCTATGGTTATTAGTAACATTGTGCATTTTGATTATGAAAAATGTCAATTGTTACTAAATTATGCTAAATGGCTTTTGATGAATGTGAACGAATGAGAATGTGTTCATTATTATTCAGTGTGTATGTGAATGGATGTTGTGTGAATGGATACTTGAAAATCACAATCCTTCTAAAATTCAAACTTTCATGTTGACTCAATATTGCAATCATCAAAAAGGGGGAGATTGTTGGGTTAAGTGTGAATATAATTCATTTCTCCTCATATTTTGATGATGACAAGTTGTGATTTTAATGCACAATAATTGGAACATGTGAAATACATCACACATGAAATAACAATTTTCAAAAAAACATGTTTCCAAACACATTTATCACTTATATTCATGATAATAGATTGGACTAATGATTTATGTGTTTATTTCTCAGGGACAAACATTTCTTGCAAAGGTAGTGTCGACACACCTACTGGTGTCGACACAATGCTTCAAAGCAAAGGCAGAATGTTTCTCCTACTGGTGTCGACACTAGAGGCAGTTCCCAGAAAACCCCGTCTACAGACCTATACTGCAGGTCGACACCAGATGCAGTAGTGTCGACACTAGATGCCTCTCCCAGAATGCCTGTTTTGCAGTTTTCTACAGTGTGTCGACACGAGATGAAGCGGTGTCGACACTAGAGACCCTTCCCAGAGAAGCTGTTTTGCCAATCTGGGACAGTGTGTCGACACACCCCATGGGCAGGTCGACACACTCCGGAAACTCTGTCACTTAAAGTCTCTCCTGGACATGTGGCACTCTAGGGTTTGGTGGATCGGCCTTGGATCATGTGCCCACGACCCCCAAGGGTACTTTTGGACATTTTAGGTATAAATACTCTCCTAATTGGCCATCCAACTATAAGAGAGCCTCCAAGAGTCTTTCAGAAATCCTTTTGGAGGCAGAGAGAGCTCTCCTCCCAGTTCTTGCTCCCCTTGTGCTTCATCAACCTGATTCCCACATCTCCAAGCACAAGAAGTGAAGATTGATCCAAGATGAAGCAGTATGATCAACTTCCAAGGGTACAGATCAAGTAGAAGCAGACAATTGTGAACATTTCGAGGAAGATCCCAAAGCATAAAGTGCACAACATCGGCCAGGGACTTCAGGGAATCAAGGCTGTTCACAATTCGACATCTACAAGGGAGTATACTTGAAGAACAAGGATCATTCAGAATATTCCTCAATTCCCTTGTGTCTCTTGAGTCATTCTGAGATTGTGCATAAGTTGTTGCACCAGTCTCTTGAATGAACTCTTGATAGACCAGATCATTGCTAGAGGATCTGGATCTTGTGTTTTTGTTCTAGCAAGTTGTTTGTGAGCCTGTGTGCTCAGTGTTTGAGTCGTTGCACTCAGTTGTTGGTTGAGCAGTCTTGCTCAGGTTCTAGAGTAGTCTTGCTCTAGAGGTTGTGTGAGTTGTAGAACTCAGTGTTTGGAGTTGTCAGGCTCCAGTGTGTGGTGTACCCAGGTTGTTTCGTGGATCCTCACAGTGTGAGGGGTGGATGTAGGAATCACATGGTGTGATTTCTAAACCACCTAAAAAATCTCTGTGCAGTGGTTTGTGTGTGACTTAAATTCACATTGCGCTGGATGTATGCATAGGGTTTTTTTAATTCACCTTTAATCAACTTGATTCCACACTTCAATCATCTAATTCACACAATCACTCATCAGATCTAAATTGCTCTTTCAAATTGCCTCTGATTCTATGCATTATTTTTAAATTGGCTAAGCTTCTGCAATAGTTGGCATAGATCTATTCAAGCCCCCCCACCCCCCCCCTTCTAGATCTTGTCCATTCCTTTTTCGATCCTTCAAGGGGCACTCCCGCCGATGCTTCTTTGCTGAGGACAAGGATTGGGGCGAGGAGCACGGGAGCACGGTCGCCTATTGGCGAGAGGGAGGAGAGAGGGTGCTCCGACAGATGGACCTCCAGGACAGCTCCGCATACTTGGAGAGCTACAGGACGCGTTACGTCAGGTGACTCCGGCTTGACCGGCGAGCGGTGAGTGAATTGCAGACTCTAAGCCTTTGTCATTTAAATGATTAAATTCTAACCTTGAAGTGTGAATGATAGATGCCAGAGTCCTAGTCGGCGCGACTGCTTGAGGGGAGGTTGGCGGAGCAGGCCGTGGAGCTAGAGAGGCTCCTCACGGAGATACGGACGCTGGTAAGCCACATCTCACCAATGATTTGAAATTTGAAATTATTTGATTTGATTTCTGACCAAGGTATGGTGAATGTAGAAGGGAGAGCTAGCGAGGGTGCAGGCGAGCAGAGATGTGGGTACGAGCTCGTCTGCACAACCAGCTAGAGGGGACCTGGCGGTCCGGTTGAGGAGGCCCTGGACTGGGCGCAGGGGAGGGTCTAGGAGCTTAAGGTGAGGACTCTGGAGCTAGAGGTAGAGGTAAGATACTGAATTACTATCTTTTCTGCACATGATTTGTTTGACCTGACATGTTTGCTCATTTATGCGCAGCGACAGGGAGGAGTGGCTCCGCTCCAGGTGTAGATGGAGAGTCTACGGCTGGTGTTGTCGAGGGTGGATGGTCGCCTACTTGAGGCGAGGGAGCAGGAGAAGGAGGCGAGGGAGCGAGAGAGAGATGCAGAGAGGGCTCGGGTAGAGATTGCCATGAGCTATGAGATTTTGAAGGACCGGGTGCTGAAGAAGCGCCAGGAGCAGCAGCGGAAGGCCCAGCAGGAGGCGCAGGGGAGGACGGGGTCGGCCTTCGCATCACTTGATGACATTCTGTCCCTAGGGGACCCGTCAGTGGTGCGAGGAGGGCTACGACCCGAGGCGTCGGCGGCGATGAGACCTCCACTTCCAGACCGGCGTCAGGGGAGAGAGGAGGAGGAGGTGAGCAGCTCACGTAGGCAGAGGCCTAGTGAGGGAGAGAGGAGAGAGGAGTGAGTTGTACCACCAGGGATATGCCTCTGTCATGATATGTACAAAACTTTATCCTTTATAGTGGACTTTTATGGATTTTGTACTTGTTGTGCTTGAATGGTGTGCCTTTGTGCTTTGATTCCAGCATCCACAACACTTAAAGGAAAAAAAGTTAGTGTAGATCTGTCTTTAGCCCCTTGCCTAAAAGTTATACCGTTCTTAAGATCTGGTCAAGGTGCTAGTTTCTAATTAAAGATAAGAACACAAATAAAATAATGAATGGAAATATGTACATACTTTTTTTTTTTGAGTAAGAAAATAAGGAAAACGTTAGTATATATACATGATACTACTATTTTTTTTAGATTTTGAATTTTCCTGACTTTTTTTTAATTTTTTTATATAAGAGGAAAGGTATGTACATGCTAAAACTATATACATCTGAGACTCTTTCTATCTTTTTGTCTTTTTTCATTTTTCATTTTTTTTTTGATTTTTTGGACTCTAAAACACATATTCATCACAGGTCGAGGTATAAGGTCCTTCTTGATATTTTCCACTATGGAGGGTCTTATAAGGTCAAGTTGCCCCTAGAGGGAGAAATTGGAAGAAATAAATAGAAGGTCATGTGAGGATTTGGTTCAAACAACTTTTTGTTTTCAAACCAATATTTCACACTAACAGACTTGGTCAACAATTATTTTTAGGGGTATTTTTCATTTCATTTCATTTCTTGGGTGGAGGTACGTACTATTTGCTACCTCCTTGATTTGGTCAGCCTTTTCCTGGGTACGTACTTTTTGCTACCCTTTTTTGACCTTCTTGGATTTTCTTTGCCACTTTTAGGCTTGATTTATCATTTTGCCTTTTTGTATTTGCTGATTGCCCCTGTTTATGGTGACTTTGTCTCTTAGGTGAGAGTGGGTGGTCCCCTACTCATGGTTTGCCCCTTTTTCCAAACTTGACCGAGTAAGAAGAGAATAGGGTTATATTGACCAAACTAGACTGTCTGAGAGCACTTATGATTGTCCAGCTAAAGAACAGTATTACTACATCGTGTGGTGTGTGAGGGGACCCTACCTTGCTAATGACCAACTGAAAAGTAGAGTCTCAGACCCACGACATCGACAAGTGATGAATAACATACTTGACCGACCGACCGACTAAGGGTAGAACTTCTTGAGGTAGACTGCATTCCAAGGGTGCGACAACTCAACTCCCTCGGAGTCCACAACCTATAAGCGTTTCCCGAGTACGCTTCTTTGACAATGAACGGACCTTCCCAATTTTCTTGCAATTTACTCCTGGGACCTGGTGCCTTAATGATTTTTCGCTTTAGGACCAATTCACCCACATCAAAATTTCTCTCAAGCACTCTTTTGGCATAAAAACGTGCAATTCTTTGGTGATAAACTTGCGCATGGTCAGCCTCTATCATTTGCCTTTCATCTAAGAGTTCAAGTTGTGCCAACAAGGCCTCCTGACGTTGATCGGGGTCAAGCTCGGAATCCAATTGAACTCGAAGTGAAGGTACGAAGATCTCATATGGGAGTATCGCATCTGATCCGTATGTCAAAGCATAGGGGGTTTGCCTTGTAGGAGTTCGGACCGAGGTGCGATAAGCCCAAAGAGCCTCAACTAAGCAGTATGGCCAGTCAGCATTGTTATGGGATTTGCAAGTTTTCTATATGATTTTGATGAGAGTTTTTTTAGTAGATTCCGCTTGTCCATTGCCTTGTGGGTAATATTGGGATAAATGATGCAAATTAATGTCATATTTACCACACATGTCGCGAAGCTCCTGTGAAGTGAATTGCGGTCCATTGTCGGTGACGATGACCCGAGGCACGCCGAATCTTGCAAGAATGTTGCGCTTCATGAACTTGACGACTGTTGAAGCTTTGACTTCTATGAATGCTTCCGCTTCAGCCCACTTTGTGAAGTATTCGGTGGCAGTTAGAATGAAGGACTTCTTACGGATTTCTCCGGTTCTGTCCGCGAGTGGACCGACCACATCGAATGCCCACATGGCGAAAGGCCTGGGAGCAACGAGAGGGTGAAGAGAAGAGGAAGGAGAATGGATTTTGTCACCATGCAACTGGCATTTAGCACAATGACGGACAAAGTGACGGCAATCTTCTTCCATGGTAGGCCAATAATAGTGTCTTAGCAATTTTAGGGCAATTGCTCTACCATTGACATGGCCACCACATTCACTAGAGTGAGCAGCTACTGTAGACGCAAGATTTGGCCCATCCCCGCGTGGCTCTTTGGCCCAATAAAGCCTGTTTGACCATTAGTTGACCGGCCTTGGATGCCATGTAGACGGCAGGATCGACTGCTGTCGACTACATGTTGACGGCAACCACCCTAGACGTTGACCCCGATTGGCGTCCACATCTCTTGACGTCTGCATGGTGTTGGCGGCAGGATCGGTTGACGTCAACCTGGTTTACTTGGTCTGCGCAACTACCCCGAGAATCTAGCCCACTTGCGCCATTCTCTCGCCCATGCACCGCATGGGGCCGTTCCCAACGGGCATATGTGCCACCTTAGCACTCCCTTGACCTAGTAAAAATCCTACTTGGCCTCTCACCATTAGTTGGAGCCTTTATGCATGGATTGCCAAGTGTGTGAAGTGTGTTTCTTCTCAATGAGCATCCAAGGCACCCTAGGTCCGACCCCACTACCTATTTAACTCCCTCTCTGGCCTTCTAAGCAGTGGGGGAGAGGCTGGACGTCCACATGCTGCCACCTTCAGAGAAGAGAGAGAAATTTGCACCCAAGCTTCCACCACTCATTCTCTTCTTCCTCTCACCCTTTGGGACGTTCAGGATGCTTCTTCCAGAGCTGGAGGAGTCCTGCAAGGAGCCACAACGACAGCAAATGAGGATCTACACCTCCCTCCCTCTCTCTTTCCTTAGTTACTTGCATGTTGCACACACCCTCCTATACACTCTAAGCACGTAGGTCACTCTCTTACACACCTAGAAAGGGGTTTCCCAACCAAAAATGGAGGGAAGAAGGGTGGTCATAGCACTTGGCCACCCCTCTTCTCAAATCCGCAATCGGTACGGGACTCACCTTTTGGACCGTCTCTCTTCATTTCTGAGCATTTACCACACTTTCCTTAGACTAATAGAGTGTCTTTTTGTGGCAGGAACGATACGTAGAAGACCGCAGAGCTCTTCTCCTTTGGCCGGCCGAAGGAGGAGAAGTTGAAGCCCCGTCTCCGCCCGTTGCGCGAGTTTGCTGTACCGGCGCGATTACATCATTCCTTGGGCACAAGTAAGGCCCTGGCGATCACAAACTCCCTTTTCTTTTGCTAGTTTTCTTTGTTTTCTCTCTAGTCAAACTAGTCAATCGGGGAGTCAACGGGGTCAACCAGCGACCCATCATCGCCAACGAGAGATCCAGCGATGTTCGCCAGCCATCCGGAGGATACCACAAGGTCGTCCGGGAATCGGGAAAACGGTCGTCCACAGTTTCTCTTTGGCGATCATGGTGGGACCGCTTCTGCCACTGTGGTCTGTCTGCGCCCAGGTAGACGGCTAGCAATCTTGCCGTTTACTCAGGTAAACATCCAGCCTTTCTTCCGTTTATTCATTGTTAGCGTCCATATAGGTTGTCGTCTATTTAATCTTAGCGTCAGTCGATATTGTCGTCTATCTATTTCTGATGAACTGTGCGTCAACCTGATTACCGTTTAGTTTCACAGAAGCATGTTTTTTTGATTGTTTTGTTGTGATTTTGATTTCTGTCTGCTTCCTGATTCCTTCTAACGGTCCTCAGCCACTGGGGGGTCCTTCTTCTGACCTGTTCTAGCCTCCCCTAACTTATTAGGATTACCCTAATTCGGTTTACAACCTTTTGCTCGGGGATTCCCTCTTGAGTAAATCGGGTTGGTTCCGAAGAAAACTCTATAAGTCCCTAAATTCCATGGATTCCCTCACGGTACGGGGCAGGAGGACCTTCACCCTCCCAATCTAGTTTGCCTACTCACCTGGGTTTGAGTCAGATTTGAGAGAACTGGCCCTTGCAAGTCTAATTAACACATAACTTTGATTATTAAAATTTTGGGGACATTGTTTGATAACATTGTTTGGTAGAAACCCACATTTCTCCTAAAACAGTGTAATTACTTCAACTTTAACCATTCTAAAATCAGTAGGTTGTGTGCTAATGGATGCTTGGTTAAGTTCTTTGAATATGGCGGATAATCCGACTTTTGAGTATGAAGATAATGTTAATGAGTTTGTCGGGATGGTTGACACCACCAACAAGCCCAAAGAGTCAGTCCGCTCATCTTCTTCCTCTCAAGCTGACTTTGAGGGGAGTGTGAGTTTAAGAGTCAATCCCACCTATGCTCAAAACACTCAAGAAGACCCTGAATTCTCCAAACTCCTCTCCCGATACTCGCCCGAGGACATCATTTCGATGCTCTCTAAGCATACTGTCTGGGCGGCAGCCTCTCCCTCCTCTCCATCCCCTTCACCTTTCCAAGCTTCTTCATCTAGACCCGTTCCAAGGCCTACAACCCCTTCACGGGTTCCCATTTCCTCTGTCCCCCTTTCCACTCCAATTCCCTTCACTCCTCTACCTACTCCTATCCCAACTCCTGCCTTCCCCTATCCACCTCATGCTCAGCCCGCACTCCCCACTCAATCTGAATCTGTCTCTCGTTCGGAGATGGAGGGGCTTATTACGAAGCTTTTGGCTGAATCTATGTCCCTTTCAAAGCCTCATTCCCTCTAGAACTATTGCAAGCTTCCCAATGCCTACTTTCCTCCGGGTTTCAAGGCCCCGAAGTACCGCAAGTATGACGGGAACTCTGATCCCCAATTCCAACTTGCTGGATTTACCATGGATTCTCATCAATGGTTGTACGATCGGGTTCTTTTAGTTCACCTCTTCCAACAATCGTTAGAAGGGGAAGCTTTGAGGTGGTTCACCTCCTTGCCCGCATCGGACCTCATTAATTTTGACATCGCCTCTGAGCGATTCATCTCGCACTTCTCGTATATGGCCACCCAAGTCCCTACACTTCCTGACTTGGTGGCGGAAAACATGAAGCCGGATGAAGACTTTGTCACATTTGCCAATCGATGGAGATCCATGGCATCAAGGGTAGACATACCCATCCCAGAGTCCCAGGCCATAACTATGTTGGTTACCAACACCACCCCTGTGCTCCGCTCTATCTTAATGCTGAGTGAGTTCCCCTCATTTGCACATCTCTACAACCGAGCCAGGGTGGTTCAAAACCAAATTAAGGACTCTTCTCTGCCACACTTTTTTGAAGGGAAGCCCAAGGGACGTAAGACTCCCGTGGCACCTACCACCAAGGGGGTGACTGTCAATGAGTCCATCAATGCTTGCAATCAGCCATTGAGGCCTCCAAACAAGACTTCCAATCCTCCATCTAATCATTCCAACCCTCACCAGTTCCGGTCACACCCCTCCAAGCCTTATTCTGCAGTTCCCCCTCCTGCTGGCTACATTTGGCTTGGCCCTAAGAGGTCTCACTACCCTCCTCTACCTGAGACCCTTGAGGACGTATTCTTCGCACTTATGTCCTGCGATGCTATCCAACTCCCCCCACAAACGGAGAACATCAACCCGAGGGTGGACACCTCCAAATATTGTCCTTACAATAGGGCCCATGGTCATCAGCTCCACAACTGCTTTACCTTCCGTGACTGGGTGTATGACATGAACGACCAGGGAAGGATTAACTGGGAGGACGTCAAGGTAGCCATTGCAAAGTCTAGGTATACCAAGAAAGAGCTGGGTATCTTCCAAACCCCCCTCCCCAACCACCAAAGCAACAATCCCTCCTCCTCTAAGTCCCAGAAAAACGTCCACACCATGACGCATTTAGAACCCCGGGTTGTGAGGAGAGAACAAAAGTGGGGGGTAGAAGGCTTTTAAGAATGGTACCCGTGTCCTTCCATAGGGTCTGAATAACCCTCATCCACTATAGACGCCATTTTAGAGGAACAACCTTTAGTCCTCATCCGACCTACCCGTCAAGAGGCCTACCCTCCTACCTTCCCTATCCATGAGCCATCTGCCCCTGAGACCAGACCTCTCCAGCTAATCTTCCCCAAGTCTCAAGAAGATGTTCACGTCACACTTAGGAACTGGATCGTTCCTCCACCCCCGCGGCCTTCCCAAGATGATGAGGATAGTGGACCTCCACCACCTGCCGACCTCCTACTCCGCCAGCCACCAGGCGTACGGCCTGCGACTCCGGCATCTGTCGTTCACACTTCAAGGTTAGAATCAAATTAAGGCAAGTAACAAAGGCTTAGAGCTAGAAATTCACTTACCGCTCGCCGGTCTAGCCGGAGTCGTCCGGCGTAGTGCCTCCTGTAATACTCCAGGTAGGCTGAGTTGTCCTTGAGGTCTGCCTTTCTGAGGACCTACTCGCCGCCCTCGCGCCAGTAAGCGACGGTGCTGCCATGCTCTGCTCCCCAGTCCCGGTCCTCGGTGAAGAACCGTCGGCGCGAGTGACCCTCCCTACCCATTGAGGGTACCTCAATGGCTAGCTGGTGCCAGCCCAGCGTCCTCACAACCAACTCCATGTATAGGACCTCGCAGGTCCCCAGGCACAGCAAGAGGAGGTGGCGGTCAAACAAAGGTCGACCTGCTGCCACCGCTGGGTGGGCGGCCTCCACCTCCCCCCGTATGGGGTCCACACCACCTGCAAGCAGAGAACACTGATCAGTCACATCCCAAGTGGAAATTGAAAGCAATTGGAAAGAAGGAGAACTAGTTGAAATTCATACGTGGTCGTGAGGGTGGTGGTCCAGCGCCGCCCGCACGTCCTCGGCTCGCCGGTCAGCTACCCGCGGGTCCGGTGCTACCTCCCATCAGGCCATGAGAGGCACCATGGTCTGGCGCCCCTCTGCCTGTACCCCGCGTCCCATGGGGAAGCGGGTGTACCCCCAGATCTATAAGGCAGTAAGGAAAAGAATGTCAGTCAGGCAGTTTAATCAATTTAAAATTCAATGATGAGCATTTAAAGAAAGTTGCGTACCTGAAGAAAGGGGGTGAAACCCCCGGTGCTCTGAGAGCGCCGCGAGCTGCTAGGAAGAAGGGAAAACAGATGTCCTAGCATCGCAGCACCCCATGCGTATCGTCCTGCCTGCGCCAAGTCCCTCAAAAGCAGCACGAACTTGCAGTTCATCTGGGATGACTACGTCGCGAACAAAAAGCGCCCGAAGAGGTATGCGACGAAGACAGACCTCTCCTCACTCCTGTCACCAAGGTCGAGGGCTCCCCGCAGTCCAGTGTAAAACTCCTCCAGTGTCTCCAGGGGCCCTCTCTTCGTACCTCTCAACCCTACCGCCTCAGACAGCGATCCGAGCAAGATGCTCCGGATCTGCCTCCTCCTCCCGGCCACAAACTCTGGCCCCAGCAACTCTACAATATCATCGTAATAGTCGCTCCGCTCATGTAAGGCCCCCGATTTTTCATCCTTTTCTTTTATAAGTACCTTATTGTGCGAATGTTTATGTGTCATGTATGTAGCTAGATATACATATGCATATAACTTGTGCGTGTACCTAATCGTATGCGTATACATATAAAACTTTTATTTTATGCATGCATGTAAGCATGTATGTATACATATGTGCTATCTATGCTATATATATATATATATGATATTTACTTAAGTGGTAAATTAGGTGTATGATGTGTTGCTCATATTATATATGTGGTATTGAATGAAGATTGGTATAAAAGTGTGCATTTGTGTGTATAATTAGTTAGTAAGTGTTGTTTATTGCATTGTGAAGATAGTATGTACATTATACCGAGCACATTATATACCATCTTGACTATTTATGAATACATGTGTGTACTTAGTTGTATATATATATATATATATATTGTTTGGTTGCATGATGTAATTGGTGTGTACATTATACCCTATGTATTGCATACATGTACATAAGAAGGATTAGGGTTTCTGTGAAATTGTATGTTCTGGCCGAAGACCATGTTGACGGCAGCATCTGTGGACGTCAAGGACAAGTAGGCGGCGACCTCGATGGACGCCAACTATTATTATGGACGTCCGTTGATGTAGACGTCTACTTCCCTGACAATTTTCTGAGCAGCTGCATGGTGTGCCATGCCTCCGATTGGGGGATGCCAACCACCCCCAACGGCTCCTTCGCCCCTGCCAAGACAGACCCCATGTCTTGTCTATATGACCACCCACCCCTTGCAACCTAGAAGTCCCTTTGGCCCTTGCAAGAGGGGAAGAAACCCTGGCCCCAAAAGGGTGAGAAAAACCCTAAAACCCTGAGAGCTGTGAGGAAACCCGAACTTGGGAGGCTTTGATCCAGCGGTTTGGAGCTTCTTCCGGAGATCTACTTCGACAAGGAGGGAGACAACACATCCGGCTACACATCCCCGGCCCTGGATTGCAGAGGGGAGCATCACAGAAGCCGGAGTGAAGGCATCTTGGAGGCTTCTTGGGACTGCCCAAGGAGAGCTTCTCCAACCATTTTGATCCCTTTAGGAGTTTTTCCAAAGGCAAGTAACCCTTGCACTTCGTCCATGTATGTGTCTAGGAGGTTTTTGTGATTTTTACGGATTTTCCTCGTGTCCTGGATCCCCACATTTCCCCTTCTTTAGAGCTCGGACTGTGTTTTTGCACAGGTCCGAACTTGACGGCAAGGTCTATTGACGTTGAGATCTTGAGTCAGCGGCCAACGATGTTGCCGCCAACTCTTGTAAACGGCCATAGTATGCCGTTGAGTTCTTCTTGACAGAACAGTGAACTGTTCTGCCCTATATCCTTAATTTCCAGATTTCTACGCATGAGGATATAATGTAAATTTTATATGTTATGTAAAATAGATAATGTGATGTGTGTGAAATTTCCTGTATTTTTCTGTGGATGGCATAATTTATTAGAATTATTGAAAGGCATGTGTAGGAAAGAGGTTATGCTTGGTTAATTTTGTTCCCATGATTTCTGAGGAATAAATGCTGTAGAATTTTATGAACCATGTTTATATGTATCAGTCCATGCCCTGCAAATTTGGGAATTTTCCCGTATTCATGCGAATTTTTATAATTCCTACAATGAGAAATAGAAAGCATGTGTAGACCTTGTGAAAATTCTAGTAAATCGTGTGTTGGGAAATAAATTTGGGAAATTTCTTGTACCAATATGTATGTGTGGTTCATGACTGTGCATGATCAAATCTGAAATCCATGTCATGTTCTATGTTAACTTAGTTTATGAATGGCATGAAACTGAATGATTTAATTTCTATAAATGCATGTGAATTCAGAAAAATGTGAAAATTTGTATGTGTGTTCCTATACCCGAAAACAGCATGTGGTTAAATTTTCAAAAAATTTGATGACAGTAGCCTATACTATGAGATTTCCATGTGAAAATGAGTTATAAATACATGTACCATGATTAAGGTTAAATGATGTGCGTTCCAATTAATCCATGAGGGCTACTAAATGCTTGATTTCTGTTATTAGTGGTATCATGCTAGGGAAGAACAGAACCATGTGCATAAATAAGAAAGTGTGAATATCATATGTAAAACGTGTGTTAATCGGAATGTGTAATGTGTAAAATGTGCCGTGTGTGACACTGCTTCCATAGAGGGCTGTGGAACTGTACCATGGAAAAGTCCCCATGGGAAGGTTCAATGTGTATGTGTATCCTATGGGCATTAGGATGAAATCCTGGTGGCGGACAAGTACCGTCGATAGGGTGGAGAGGGCTTCTCCCGGTCTGCGCAGTACCAAGGCTTATCACTGTTTTGCCTAGGTGATAAGTATGTGTTATGTGTTATGTGTCCTTCTAATGGTGGTTTGGACTATGTGTCACGGCATATAAATGTGAAATGTGAACGTGTATATGTGAAGATTGTGTAAGTGCCATGTGAATACGTGCAAAGTGAAAGATGTGTACATGTGAATGTGTAAATGTGTAACATGTGAAACCAATGTGTTAGAGTGTAAAACTTTGATTCCTAATGTGATAATGTTAGAAACATATTAGAACAGCAAGCTAATTAGATAAGCAATCATGTTATTGTGTGCAAGAATGTCTATAGAATCCACGCTAGAATCTTCCTTTCACCATGTGCAAAAACCATGCCTAAATTGCTCTCATGATGTGGTGTGAATGAGACAAGTTCTTAATTGAGTTCATATGTTAAAGGAATGAGAAAAGAACATGTGTTAGATTAGTTGTTTGTTTGAACATAATTCATATGTTATAAAACTAGTAGAAGCATTATGCTAGGCTTCCCTTGAATAACAATAGATATGCGTAGAAGGTGTAAGAGAGTGAACCATGTGATGTGAATATGTTAGAGTGAGAAATGAACTTGCATGTTATGAGACTTCTAATCCATGTCAAAACAGCAACCTTAATGCATGAGAAATGATAGTTAGCATGTGCTACCATGTGTAGAAACCATGATGGTAGTGTTTCCTTTAATGCATATGAGAACCTCATGTTTAGTTGCTTTCATGTTTAGTTAATTAGAAATGTAGCTTTCATGTGGTTGGATGAGTAGAAACATGTGATGGGAAGTGTTATTCGAAACATCTTAAACCATGTACCATGTGTTTTGATTTTGTAGAAATACCCTGACAGGTTGTGATAATATCACATAACCTTGCTACACGCTTAGATTGAATGCGATTGAATGTGAATGCCTATATGATGTATGCATGTATGAAGTGTATGGTGTTATTTGTTGAGTCTTTTAGACTCACTCCTTGCTTCGGCGTACAGGTTTAGTAGGTGACCCTACATCTTTTGGAAGAGACAGTGGAGAGCGACTCCGAGCGCGGAGAGTAGCTTGGCGGAGTCGTTATTGTTATATTTCGCTTTCATAGTATGTAATTTGAGGCATTGTATTGAACTATTATGTAATTGTGAACAAACTATGTAATTTGATGATAAAATTGTAGTTATGTGGACAATGTACCTTGTTTAAATTTCAGTTAAGTAAGCTTTAGCTTTCCTTTATTTGCTATATGGACTGTGGATGTCAATGTGGATGATGAAATGAAAGACAGTAGTCTTTTCTTCCGCTACTCTGTACTTATATTTGTGTACATCTCAATCGAATGATAGTGTCGGGTAAATGTCCCGCTGTGGTGATCTTCGTCGTGCCGACGTGGGTTGGTACAACCGTACCGGCATAGCGAGGGTCGTCACAGAGAATGGTATCAGAGAAACCGGTTGAGATTGTACATAAGTATATATAAGTCATCATCTTCACTATATGCTAAGTCCTTATAGAATTGTCCACATGTGTAGAATTTATTAATAATGAGTGAAAGATAGATAAGAAAGAGGTTAAGAATTAAATAACGTAGTTTCTAACTATGTTTGAGTTACCTTGCAGCATATGGCTTCGCGTGGTAGGTGTGGTACCCAGGTTAGAGAAGATGAGCCTAGGCGTGAGGAGGCGGGTGAGCAGCGGGCCCCGACACCTCAGGGTCCTGTGCTTCCCCCACCATCGTTAGTGGATTATGGAGTGTTCGTACAAGGTTTGGCACAGGCTATGCAGACGCAGGTCCATACCCAGACTACACCCCAGACTCAGCTAGAGGCTCAGGTTAGAATAGTAAATAGAATAGTCTGTTCTACTTGGTCTTGTGTTTGTTGCTTTCCGTGTAGTATAAGTGTGGGTTATGTTGTTTGCTGTGGCAGGCTCAAGTACCGGGTTCCCAGGAGTATGAGCGTGATGGATCTTCTGTTATGGAGAAGTTCAGGAGGATGGCTCCACCCTCTTTTGAGGGGGAGAGTGGGCCGTTAGGCGCAGAGAGTTGGCTCAAGGAAATTGAGAAGATATTCAGAGCTATCAGATGTTCAGAGGATGACAGGATCAGTCTGGCGACGTATATGCTTCAGGAGCAAGCAGACGTGTGGTGGTCTTTTGTGCTTCGCACGCAGTTCTCAGGAGTCGGATTGGAAGTGACTTGGAACGATTTCGTGAGGTTGTTTCAGGCCAAGTATATCCTTGAACGTGCCCAAGATGAGAAGGAGCAAGAATTTTTGACGTTGACTCAGGGCTCAATGTCAGTTTTGGAGTATGATGCTAAGTTTGCAGAGTTGTTCAAGCATGCGCCTCACTTAGTGATGGACGAGAGCGAGAAGGCGAAGAAGTTTGTGATGGGTCTTAAACCATCGTTGAGAGTTAGATTGGCAGCATGTAACCATGGATCTATGGATGCGGCTTTCAGCGCGGCGTGTAGGCAGGAGCACAAGATAAGGCAGTATTTGGAAGAGAGAAAGGCTCGATTGGATAAGTTACCGAACCGTTCCAGCGGCAGAGGAGGAAGATGTGGCAGAGGAGGAAGATGCAGAGATTTGAGGAATGTCAGCGATCCGCTATGGTACCAGCAGAGTCAGCACTTCAGTCAGTGGCAACTTCAGGCAGCGAGAAGCCAAAGTGTGTGCACTGCAACAAGTGGCACGGCGGAAACTTGTGTTGGGCAAAAGAAGGAAGATGTCTCAGATGCGGTAGCAAAAGTCATCGGATTAGAGAGTGCCCGAAGGTGAAGTAGTTCGCCCTGCGAGACAACACCGAGGATGTCACCGCAGGTGCGTGATTCGATCTTCGAGGGCGAAGATCCTTTTAAGGGGGAGAGGGTGTAAGGCCCCCGATTTTTCGTCCTTTTCTTTTATAAGTACCTTATTGTGCAAATGTTTATGTGTCATGTATGTAGCTAGATATACATATGCATATAACTTGTGCGTGTAACTAATCGTATGCGTATACATATAAAACTTTTATTTTATGCATGCATGTAAGCATGTATGTATACATATGTGCTATCTATGCTATATATATATATATATATATATGATATTTACTTAAGTGGTAAATTAGGTGTATGATGTGTTGCTCAAATTATATATGTGGTATTGAATGAAGATTGGTATAAAAGTGTGCATTGTGTGTATAATTAGTTAGTAAGTGTTGTTTATTGCATTGTGAAGATAGTATGTACATTATACCGAGCACATTATATACCATCTTGACTATTTATGAATACATGTGTGTACTTAGTTGTATATATATATATATATATATATATATATATTGTTTGGTTGCATGATGTAATTGGTGTGTACATTATACCCTATGTATTGCATACATGTACATAAGAAGGATTAGGGTTTCTGTGAAATTGTATGTTCTGGCCGAAGACCATGTTGACGGCAGCATCTGTGGACGTCAAGGACAAGTAGGCGGCGACCTCGATGGACGCCAACTATTATTATGGACGTCCGTTGATGTAGACGTCTACTTCCCTGACAATTTTCTGAGCAGCTGCATGGTGTGCCATGCCTCCGATTGGGGGATGCCAACCACCCCCAACGGCTCCTTCGCCCCTGCCAAGACAGACCCCATGTCTTGTCTATATGACCACCCACCCCTTGCAACCTAGAAGTCCCTTTGGCCCTTGCAAGAGGGGAAGAAACCCTGGCCCCAAAAGGGTGAGAAAAACCCTAAAACCCTGAGAGCTGTGAGGAAACCCGAACTTGGGAGGCTTTGATCCAGCGGTTTGGAGCTTCTTCCGGAGATCTACTTCGACAAGGAGGGAGACAACACATCCGGCTACACATCCCCGGCCCTGGATTGCAGAGGGGAGCATCACAGAAGCCGGAGTGAAGGCATCTTGGAGGCTTCTTGGGACTGCCCAAGGAGAGCTTCTCCAACCATTTTGATCCCTTTAGGAGTTTTTCCAAAGGCAAGTAACCCTTGCACTTCGTCCATGTATGTGTCTAGGAGGTTTTTGTGATTTTTACGGATTTTCCTCGTGTCCTGGATCCCCACATTTCCCCCTTCTTTAGAGCTCGGACTGTGTTTTTGCACAGGTCCGAACTTGACGGCAAGGTCTATTGACGTTGAGATCTTGAGTCAGCGGCCAACGATGTTGCCGCCAACTCTTGTAAACGGCCATAGTATGCCGTTGAGTTCTTCTTGACAGAACAGTGAACTGTTCTGCCCTATATCCTTAATTTCCAGATTTCTACGCATGAGGATATAATGTAAATTTTATATGTTATGTAAAATAGATAATGTGATGTGTGTGAAATTTCCTGTATTTTTCTGTGGATGGCATAATTTATTAGAATTATTGAAAGGCATGTGTAGGAAAGAGGTTATGCTTGGTTAATTTTGTTCCCATGATTTCTGAGGAATTAAATGCTGTAGAATTTTATGAACCATGTTTATATGTATCAGTCCATGCCCTGCAAATTTGGGAATTTTTCCCGTATTCATGCGAATTTTTATAATTCCTACAATGAGAAATAGAAAGCATGTGTAGACCTTGTGAAAATTCTAGTAAATCGTGTGTTGGGAAATAAATTTGGGAAATTTTCTTGTACCAATATGTATGTGTGGTTCATGACTGTGCATGATCAAATCTGAAATCCATGTCATGTTCTATGTTAACTTAGTTTATGAATGGCATGAAACTGAATGATTTAATTTCAATAAATGCATGTGAATTCAGAAAAATGTGAAAATTTGTCTGTGTGTTCCTATACCCGAAAACAGCATGTGGTTAAATTTTCAAAATCATTTGATGACAGTAGCCTATACTATGAGATTTCCATGTGAAAATGAGTTATAAATACATGTAACATGATTAAGGTTAAATGATGTGCATTCCAATTAATCCATGAGGGCTACTAAATGCTTGATTTCTGTTATTAGTGGTATCATGCTAGGGAAGAACATAACCATGTGCATAAATAAGGAAGTGTGAATATCATATGTAAAACGTGTGTTAATCGGAATGTGTAATGTGTAAAATGTGACGTGTGTGACACTGCTTCCATAGAGGGCTGTGGAACTGTACCATGGAAAAGTCCCCATGGGAAGGTTCAATGTGTATGTGTATCCTATGGGCATTAGGATGAAATCCTGGTGGCGGACAAGTACCGTCGATAGGGTGGAGAGGGCTTCTCCCGGTCTGCGCAGTACCAAGGCTTATCACTGTTTTGCCTAGGTGATAAGTATGTGTTATGTGTTATGTGTCCTTCTAATGGTGGTTTGGACTATGTGTCACGGCATATAAATGTGAAATGTGAACGTGTATATGTGAAGATTGTGTAAGTGCCATGTGAATACGTGCAAAGTGAAAGATGTGTACATGTGAATGTGTAAATGTGTAACATGTGAAACCAATGTGTTAGAGTGTAAAACTTTGATTCCTAATGTGATAATGTTAGAAACATATTAGAACAGCAAGCTAATTAGATAAGCAATCATGTTATTGTGTGCAAGAATGTCTATAGAATCCACGCTAGAATCTTCCTTTCACCATGTGCAAAAACCATGCCTAAATTGCTCTCATGATGTGGTGTGAATGAGACAAGTTCTTAATTGAGTTCATATGTTAAAGGAATGAGAAAAGAACATGTGTTAGATTAGTTGTTTGTTTGAACATAATTCATATGTTATAAAACTAGTAGAAGCATTATGCTAGGCTTCCCTTGAATAACAATAGATATGCGTAGAAGGTGTAAGAGAGTGAACCATGTGATGTGAATATGTTAGAGTGAGAAATGAACTTGCATGTTATGAGACTTCTAATCCATGTCAAAACAGCAACCTTAATGCATGAGAAATGATAGTTAGCATGTGCTACCATGTGTAGAAACCATGATGGTAGTGTTTCCTTTAATGCATATGAGAACCTCATGTTTAGTTGCTTTCATGTTTAGTTAATTAGAAATGTAGCTTTCATGTGGTTGGATGAGTAGAAACATGTGATGGGAATGTTATTCGAAACATCTTAAATCATGTTCCATGTGTTTTGATTTTGTAGAAATACCCTGACAGGTTGTGATAATATCACATAACCTTGCTACACGCTTAGATTGAATGCGATTGAATGTGAATGCCTATATGATGTATGCATGTATGAAGTGTATGGTGTTATTTGTTGAGTCTTTTAGACTCACTCCTTGCTTCGGCGTACAGGTTTAGTAGGTGACCCTACATCTTTTGGAAGAGACAGTGGAGAGCGACTCCGAGCGCGGAGAGTAGCTTGGCGGAGTCGTTATTGTTATATTTCGCTTTCATAGTATGTAATTTGAGGCATTGTATTGAACTATTATGTAATTGTGAACAAACTATGTAATTTGATGATAAAATTGTAGTTATGTGGACAATGTACCTTGTTTAAATTTCAGTTAAGTAAGCTTTAGCTTTCCTTTATTTGCTATATGGACTGTGGATGTCAATGTGGATGATGAAATGAAAGACAGTAGTCTTTTCTTCCGCTACTCTGTACTTATATTTGTGTACATCTCAATCGAATGATAGTGTCGGGTAAATGTCCCGCTGTGGTGATCTTCGTCGTGCCGACGTGGGTTGGTACAACCGTACCGGCATAGCGAGGGTCGTCACAGAGAATGGTATCAGAGAAACCGGTTGAGATTGTACATAAGTATATATAAGTCATCATCTTCACTATATGCTAAGTCCTTATAGAATTGTCCACATGTGTAGAATTTATTAATAATGAGTGAAAGATAGATAAGAAAGAGGTTAAGAATTAAATAACGTAGTTTCTAACTATGTTTGAGTTACCTTGCAGCATATGGCTTCGCGTGGTAGGTGTGGTACCCAGGTTAGAGAAGATGAGCCTAGGCGTGAGGAGGCGGGTGAGCAGCGGGCCCCGACACCTCAGGGTCCTGTGCTTCCCCCACCATCGTTAGTGGATTATGGAGTGTTCGTACAAGGTTTGGCACAGGCTATGCAGACGCAGGTCCATACCCAGACTACACCCCAGACTCAGCTAGAGGCTCAGGTTAGAATAGTAAATAGAATAGTCTGTTCTACTTGGTCTTGTGTTTGTTGCTTTCCGTGTAGTATAAGTGTGGGTTATGTTGTTTGCTGTGGCAGGCTCAAGTACCGGGTTCCCAGGAGTATGAGCGTGATGGATCTTCTGTTATGGAGAAGTTCAGGAGGATGGCTCCACCCTCTTTTGAGGGGGAGAGTGGGCCGTTAGGCGCAGAGAGTTGGCTCAAGGAAATTGAGAAGATATTCAGAGCTATCAGATGTTCAGAGGATGACAGGATCAGTCTGGCGACGTATATGCTTCAGGAGCAAGCAGACGTGTGGTGGTCTTTTGTGCTTCGCACGCAGTTCTCAGGAGTCGGATTGGAAGTGACTTGGAACGATTTCGTGAGGTTGTTTCAGGCCAAGTATATCCTTGAACGTGCCCAAGATGAGAAGGAGCAAGAATTTTTGACGTTGACTCAGGGCTCAATGTCAGTTTTGGAGTATGATGCTAAGTTTGCAGAGTTGTTCAAGCATGCGCCTCACTTAGTGATGGACGAGAGCGAGAAGGCGAAGAAGTTTGTGATGGGTCTTAAACCATCGTTGAGAGTTAGATTGGCAGCATGTAACCATGGATCTATGGATGCGGCTTTCAGCGCGGCGTGTAGGCAGGAGCACAAGATAAGGCAGTATTTGGAAGAGAGAAAGGCTCGATTGGATAAGTTACCGGAACCGTTCCAGCGGCAGAGGAGGAAGATGTGGCAGAGGAGGAAGATGCAGAGATTTGAGGAATGTCAGCGATCCGCTATGGTACCAGCAGAGTCAGCACTTCAGTCAGTGGCAACTTCAGGCAGCGAGAAGCCAAAGTGTGTGCACTGCAACAAGTGGCACGGCGGAAACTTGTGTTGGGCAAAAGAAGGAAGATGTCTCAGATGCGGTAGCAAAAGTCATCGGATTAGAGAGTGCCCGAAGGTGAAGTAGTTCGCCCTGCGAGACAACACCGAGGATGTCACCGCAGGTGCGTGATTCGATCTTCGAGGGCGAAGATCCTTTTAAGGGGGAGAGGGTGTAAGGCCCCCGATTTTTCGTCCTTTTCTTTTATAAGTACCTTATTGTGCGAATGTTTATGTGTCATGTATGTAGCTAGATATACATATGCATATAACTTGTGCGTGTAACTAATCGTATGCGTATACATATAAAACTTTTATTTTATGCATGCATGTAAGCATGTATGTATACATATGTGCTATCTATGCTATATATATATATATGATATTTACTTAAGTGGTAAATTAGGTGTATGATGTGTTGCTCAATTATATATGTGGTATTGAATGAAGATTGGTATAAAAGTGTGCATTGTGTGTATAATTAGTTAGTAAGTGTTGTTTATTGCATTGTGAAGATAGTATGTACATTATACCGAGCACATTATATACCATCTTGACTATTTATGAATACATGTGTGTACTTAGTTGTATATATATATATATATATATATATATATATATATTGTTTGGTTGCATGATGTAATTGGTGTGTACATTATACCCTATGTATTGCATACATGTACATAAGAAGGATTAGGGTTTCTGTGAAATTGTATGTTCTGGCCGAAGACCATGTTGACGGCAGCATCTGTGGACGTCAAGGACAAGTAGGCGGCGACCTCGATGGACGCCAACTATTATTATGGACGTCCGTTGATGTAGACGTCTACTTCCCTGACAATTTTCTGAGCAGCTGCATGGTGTGCCATGCCTCCGATTGGGGGATGCCAACCACCCCCAACGGCTCCTTCGCCCCTGCCAAGACAGACCCCATGTCTTGTCTATATGACCACCCACCCCTTGCAACCTAGAAGTCCCTTTGGCCCTTGCAAGAGGGGAAGAAACCCTGGCCCCAAAAGGGTGAGAAAAACCCTAAAACCCTGAGAGCTGTGAGGAAACCCGAACTTGGGAGGCTTTGATCCAGCGGTTTGGAGCTTCTTCCGGAGATCTACTTCGACAAGGAGGGAGACAACACATCCGGCTACACATCCCCGGCCCTGGATTGCAGAGGGGAGCATCACAGAAGCCGGAGTGAAGGCATCTTGGAGGCTTCTTGGGACTGCCCAAGGAGAGCTTCTCCAACCATTTTGATCCCTTTAGGAGTTTTTCCAAAGGCAAGTAACCCTTGCACTTCGTCCATGTATGTGTCTAGGAGGTTTTTGTGATTTTTACGGATTTTCCTCGTGTCCTGGATCCCCACATTTCCCCCTTCTTTAGAGCTCGGACTGTGTTTTTGCACAGGTCCGAACTTGACGGCAAGGTCTATTGACGTTGAGATCTTGAGTCAGCGGCCAACGATGTTGCCGCCAACTCTTGTAAACGGCCATAGTATGCCGTTGAGTTCTTCTTGACAGAACAGTGAACTGTTCTGCCCTATATCCTTAATTTCCAGATTTCTACGCATGAGGATATAATGTAAATTTTATATGTTATGTAAAATAGATAATGTGATGTGTGTGAAATTTCCTGTATTTTTCTGTGGATGGCATAATTTATTAGAATTATTGAAAGGCATGTGTAGGAAAGAGGTTATGCTTGGTTAATTTTGTTCCCATGATTTCTGAGGAATTAAATGCTGTAGAATTTTATGAACCATGTTTATATGTATCAGTCCATGCCCTGCAAATTTGGGAATTTTTCCCGTATTCATGCGAATTTTTATAATTCCTACAATGAGAAATAGAAAGCATGTGTAGACCTTGTGAAAATTCTAGTAAATCGTGTGTTGGGAAATAAATTTGGGAAAATTTCTTGTACCAATATGTATGTGTGGTTCATGACTGTGCATGATCAAATCTGAAATCCATGTCATGTTCTATGTTAACTTAGTTTATGAATGGCATGAAACTGAATGATTTAATTTCTATAAATGCATGTGAATTCAGAAAAATGTGAAAATTTGTATGTGTGTTCCTATACCCGAAAACAGCATGTGGTTAAATTTTCAAAAAATTTGATGACAGTAGCCTATACTATGAGATTTCCATGTGAAAATGAGTTATAAATACATGTACCATGATTAAGGTTAAATGATGTGCGTTCCAATTAATCCATGAGGGCTACTAAATGCTTGATTTCTGTTATTAGTGGTATCATGCTAGGGAAGAACAGAACCATGTGCATAAATAAGAAAGTGTGAATATCATATGTAAAACGTGTGTTAATCGGAATGTGTAATGTGTAAAATGTGCCGTGTGTGACACTGCTTCCATAGAGGGCTGTGGAACTGTACCATGGAAAAGTCCCCATGGGAAGGTTCAATGTGTATGTGTATCCTATGGGCATTAGGATGAAATCCTGGTGGCGGACAAGTACCGTCGATAGGGTGGAGAGGGCTTCTCCCGGTCTGCGCAGTACCAAGGCTTATCACTGTTTTGCCTAGGTGATAAGTATGTGTTATGTGTTATGTGTCCTTCTAATGGTGGTTTGGACTATGTGTCACGGCATATAAATGTGAAATGTGAACGTGTATATGTGAAGATTGTGTAAGTGCCATGTGAATACGTGCAAAGTGAAAGATGTGTACATGTGAATGTGTAAATGTGTAACATGTGAAACCAATGTGTTAGAGTGTAAAACTTTGATTCCTAATGTGATAATGTTAGAAACATATTAGAACAGCAAGCTAATTAGATAAGCAATCATGTTATTGTGTGCAAGAATGTCTATAGAATCCACGCTAGAATCTTCCTTTCACCATGTGCAAAAACCATGCCTAAATTGCTCTCATGATGTGGTGTGAATGAGACAAGTTCTTAATTGAGTTCATATGTTAAAGGAATGAGAAAAGAACATGTGTTAGATTAGTTGTTTGTTTGAACATAATTCATATGTTATAAAACTAGTAGAAGCATTATGCTAGGCTTCCCTTGAATAACAATAGATATGCGTAGAAGGTGTAAGAGAGTGAACCATGTGATGTGAATATGTTAGAGTGAGAAATGAACTTGCATGTTATGAGACTTCTAATCCATGTCAAAACAGCAACCTTAATGCATGAGAAATGATAGTTAGCATGTGCTACCATGTGTAGAAACCATGATGGTAGTGTTTCCTTTAATGCATATGAGAACCTCATGTTTAGTTGCTTTCATGTTTAGTTAATTAGAAATGTAGCTTTCATGTGGTTGGATGAGTAGAAACATGTGATGGGAAGTGTTATTCGAAACATCTTAAATCATGTCCATGTGTTTTGATTTTGTAGAAATACCCTGACAGGTTGTGATAATATCACATAACCTTGCTACACGCTTAGATTGAATGCGATTGAATGTGAATGCCTATATGATGTATGCATGTATGAAGTGTATGGTGTTATTTGTTGAGTCTTTTAGACTCACTCCTTGCTTCGGCGTACAGGTTTAGTAGGTGACCCTACATCTTTTGGAAGAGACAGTGGAGAGCGACTCCGAGCGCGGAGAGTAGCTTGGCGGAGTCGTTATTGTTATATTTCGCTTTCATAGTATGTAATTTGAGGCATTGTATTGAACTATTATGTAATTGTGAACAAACTATGTAATTTGATGATAAAATTGTAGTTATGTGGACAATGTATCTTGTTTAAATTTCAGTTAAGTAAGCTTTAGCTTTCCTTTATTTGCTATATGGACTGTGGATGTCAATGTGGATGATGAAATGAAAGATAGTAGTCTTTTCTTCCGCTACTCTGTACTTATATTTGTGTACATCTCAATCGAATGATAGTGTCGGGTAAATGCCCCGCTGTGGTGATCTTCGTCGTGCCGACGTGGGTTGGTACAACCATACCGGCATAGCGAGGGTCGTCACAGCTCATGTCCTACTACCGGCTCTCCCTGAACTGGTAGCCCTGTCAGATATGCCACATCCTTCAACGTGGGTATCATGTGACCCCAAGCCATGTGAATGCCTTGCAGTCCTCTCCCATCGCTCTCTCAGGGCCTCTAGGTACGGCACGTCCCGTGGAATGGACGTACCGACAAGAGATGCCCGAACCCCATCTGGCGATCTGGGTTGTGAGCCTCTAGCAGCGCCTGTACCAAGCCCAGCACAAGTCTCATGTGCTGCTCCTCATTCGTCCCTTACCCTGCAAAAACACAGAAAAATTGACGTCAGCATCGATTGCCGTTAACCACAAATTGGCCGCAAAGGTGTAGCTGTTTACTCAAAGCCAATGTCCAGGGGGTGTCCATCTAGTTCCTCTGTCGGCGTCCAACACCTTGCCGTTAAGTTCATTTATACGACAAGGGGGTGGACGTTGATAGTAACTCAACGTCCACCGATGTGGACGTCAAGTTCCTGTCAAACCCAACAGAGTCTCCTCTGTTTACCCCTCTTTCCACTCATTACACAAACACACACAGTACACAGGTTTTAGGGATCATGAGACCTACTATGGGCCGTCGGGGCGCCTCCACCTCCGTCTCGTCTCCTCCTTCGTCATCTCTGACGTTTTCCCCCTCTGGTCCACTGTCTCCGTCGGCGCCGGCCATCGCCGTTCCGGCCTCTTCCTCCTCCTCCGTGTCTCCCACCATCACTCATCCTCCTCCTCCTCCCTCGGTTGGCGTCGGGTGCGAATGGCGGTGCACTTTCCCCTTGTCTTCATCGGTCGGTTGTTAGGGCTCGGTTCGGAGAAGAGGAGAAAAGCTAGAGAGAGATGTGTGTGAGAAAGAGTGTAGGAAGGTTAGAAAAAGAGAGGAGAGAAAGAGGCTCTCTCCGGCGCTTAGGGAGAAGCAAATGGCGCCGGAGAGGCGTCGGATTGAGTAAAAGCTATTTTCAAATTTGACGTCAAGGTCTGGTCGTCCTCACTTTTGCTGACGTCAATATTTTGGCCGTTGACATACTATCAATGTCTAGGATGTTGGGGCCAATGGCTCATCAGTGTCAGACCTCGAAGTACGGTCAACGGCCAAGTCTGGATGCCAAGTTTGAATTAAACGGCTTTCGATGTGGACGTCGATCCCTCTCTCTGCTGGTTGGCAACCAGACTTTGGACGTCTATCAGTAGTTGACGGTCATCGATGTGGATGCCAACACTTCCGCACTCCGTCCTCATAGCGCACTCCATTCAAAACATTTGAAGCCCATTCACTCCATTTCAATGCACACATTCAAGCAATTCAAGCCATTCAACACAATGCAAATCACTTTTATTCATCTAACTTTGTGTTACACTTAATTGAATCAGAAAATACATCATTTCGCCCTGCGGGCCATATACAAATCACAAGAAATGGGACGTATATTGTCATTGAACTCTTCGTACTTCTAGATGTCTTCCGTTTCTTCTGTACCGCCAATCCCACCTTCCTACTCACTGTGTACTTTGCCCAAGTCTTCCCTGCTTTCTTCATCATCTTCTCATTCCTCCCGGTAACTATCATATCGGTGCAGTTGGATGAAGTAGGAATTCCCCGAGGAATTCCAAGCTGACAATGGCACCGGTGTGGCTGGTATACCACCATCTGATCAGCCCCAATCAACCACAAATCTCTGTCCTCCCTGGTTCGAGCTCTGAATTCAATAGACCTCATGAAGAGTGGCCTCACTATCAATTCATCCATTACCAGATAGGCAAAATAATCTCTCCACGCATCTCTGCTTTTCAAGTGTGCTGTCACACACTTGATCTCATCCTCTGTCTCATACCATGCCCCGCTGCAGTGCACCAATCTCTGAAGGATAAGAACACGAAAATGGTGTTTCCCAGCTAGCAAGCCCAGAGGGGGGTGAATGAGATTCCTTAAAATTGATTATCAAAAACCTATCCACAAAAACGTTCACACAACAAGCACTTCGATGATTGTTAGCGTTAGTGAAAAGTAAACAACAAACACAAAGCAAACAATCACACTACACAACATTTTATACTGGTTCGGACCTCCTCTCCACAGGAGTCCTACATCCAGTCTCTGAGCAACAACTCAGGATCCACTACCCAAGGGTACAGTCCCCCTCAAGGACACTTACACACCCAGCCGCAGCTGGTCTTCTCTTCACAACCCGAAGAGGAATGCAACACCCTGGAACCCCAGGTCATCCTTAACACGAAGGGAACAACACCCTGGAACCCCCAGGTCTTCCTTCAACATGAAGGGAATAACACAAAGATGTGTTCAAGGGATGATACGCCCTTGGACCAAGCTAATAGCACAGTGCTTGATCCGAAGCGAAGACTGAGAGGAAAAGATCTACAAAGAAGAACACCCTTAGTTCACAAAAGCACTCTCAAGGTTCTACACTAGACACAGAGAGCAAAGAGCTACAACAAGACGATGGAGTGAGACTTGAGCTCTTCTATGGTGCTTGCAGATTTTAATTCTCAAGATTCGTTGTTCTTTACGTAGGCACCAGTCTTCTATTTGTATCTTCTTTATCCAACGTTGTATAGAGTCGTGCTGTCAGAGACCTGCACACATTAAATACTAAAACGTAAACAGCTAAGTTGTCTCTTATTGTCAGTCAACGTTAGAGTGAGAATACATCAAAATAGAAATTTTCATTCTGTCTTTCCAAAAAGATATTACATGCAGGAGCATAAGAATAGAAGATATATGGACATGCATCGTGCAGAGAAATGTACGGTTTATTTAATGCATGGATAACAGAGAAATACGCGGGATGACTTGACTTGTCAAGATATTCAAATATCAAGTCGTTATAGCTCATGAAGTCGATATGAACATGACTTATAGAATCGTTGTGAATGATCATTGTTCATGTGAATCGTTGCTCATTCGTAAAACAAATTGTTGTACACACAAATTGTTATGCATTCATAACCAAATCGTTCTGGATAACAAATCCTTATGACACTAAAGTGAATCATTATGAGCAATTTTTATAACCAAATCGTTATAACCAAATTGTTATAACACTATAAGCAAATCGTTATGAGCAAATCGTTATGCTCACTTACAAAATCTTTGTGAGATTGAAATCATTATACTCACTTATCGAATCGTTATGAGAGCAAATCGTTATGCTCACTTACGAAATCATTGTGAAATTGAAATTGTTATACTCACTTGTCGAATCGTTATGAGAGGAAATCGTTATGCTCACTTACAAAATCGTTATACTCACTTGTCGAATCATTATGAGAGCAAATCATTATGCTCATTTACGAAATCGTTGTGAGATTGAAATTGTTATACTTGCTTGTCGAATCGTTATGAGAGCGAAATCGATGCGATAACTTGGCAAATCGTTCTGAGATTGAAATCGATATAACCAAAATGATATGAAACTTATGAAAGAGTAATTCTTTGCGATGATTATGAAATCGTTATGCTTCAAAGCGAGTCGATGTGTACTTTGAGAAATTTCATGCTTTGAAAAATTTAGAACAACAATGTAAGGATTTACTTACAAGTCTTTGCTTGATTTTTCCTGGTTTATTTTCTATGACTAAGCTTCATAAAAATTGTTAGATACTAATTGTTAGGATTTTGTTAATCACAAAAATAGATATATAATTCATGAAATTATATGGGGATGATCTGATCATCAATCTCCCCCTTTTTGGTGATGACAAACATATCAAGCATAGACACTCTGAAATAAATCTAAGGAATTGTGTAGAATATAAAATAGAAATGTATTTCAGAAATACTATAGTTCTCCCCCTTTCTGTCATTAAGCAAAAGATATCATTCGGAGACAAAGAAGAAAGATAAAAGAGAGAGCAAAGAACTGTTCTATTTATCTTGAGTGGTTACATGGAGGTAGAAAGCAGGAGACAAAAGAGAGGCATGCCATTGAATAATGCGCAAAGCCTTGCATTACTACTCCTTAAAATAGGTTTGAAAAACCCCAAAAGCATAGAATAAGATGACCCCATGACAGGAAGCCATTCTTTTGATGTGAAGTTGGCGTTGAAAGGTAGCATATTCATCTTTGCCAAGGGAGACCTTGAAGGAAATGAAAGAGCCAAAGCTGGCAAACCAAAGAAACTGGTTGATCTTGATAGGGTAGTGGATCTGATGCTGCAGGAGATATTTCTTTAAAGGCATAAAAAGTTTGTACCGCTCGACCTACTGATCATAGAGTTCTTGAACCAGATTGATGGAATTCAGTATAAAAATGCTTCAGTTGAGAGAGTAGGCTTGCCTGCCTTAAACAAGGAGCTGTTTAAAGCTTCCAACTGAAGGGTTGACTGGTTATAATGTTTTTCCCAATCGGAGGAAGAAAGCCTTTCAGTTTCATAGAGAAGAGGGGCAAGAACCTCAGAAGTGATATGGCCTAGATGAAATTCCGGGAAGAGGAATCTTTGGAAGCAGGGGAGACGACCCTACTGACCTTAGATCATACCCATTACACGAGCAAATCTCTCAAAATAACAGGACCAATTGAGGAGTCCATGACCAAAGAATGCAGTTTGGGGAGAAACACACTGTCTGGTATTTGCATGGTAGAGAAATCCACTTTGAAAGTGAAATTAACTAGATTTTCAATTTTAACGAAGAAATGGCTCCCTAGAACTGACCCAACTGCACTTCAGGTAGCTTTTGAAGATAACGATAGTCATTGAATATTTGGAAGTACCGGATGAGCTTTACTTCCTTTTGAATGAAGGGTGCCCAGGTGGTCTTGTGATGAATGACAAACCACTCAGAGAGAGTGAGTGGGTGATCCCAAGGTGCAAACCTATAACGTCGCGGGTTTTTACCGGATCCTTATTGGGTCTTCTTTTGAGTCTGTGTCTGTTGGCATCCAGAGGTGCTGACGTCGACAGTGGGTTGACGTCCAGGTGGCTGGCGTCGATTGTGTGTTGGCGACGAGCGTGTTGCCGTTAGCCGTGCTTTGGCGTCCATCGATGTTGTCGTCCATGTATGCCTCCGGTTTTTCTGGAGACAGAACTTGGCAGCCATCGATCTGGACGTCAGGTTGTTGGCGGTTCAGTTGGCGGCAAATCAGGTTGACGTCAGCTGATCCGACCTGTGTTTTAGGGGCAACCCGAGGGCCATTTTTCCTCTCTCTTCTCCCTCTCATTCCCTCCACTTTCACCCTTGTTCTTCTCCACTACTTCTGGCGACCGATGGGAGCACGTGGGAAGATCGTGGTGCACATGGCGATGTCGGGATGGGCAGGAATTGACGGATCGGGTGGCGGTTCTTGCGGGAAGCTCCTAGGGTTTCAGCGTGAATCGAGGTTTATGTGGAGTTTTTAAGCATTTCTGAGGTAGGAACGTAAACCCTTAGTTCCTTTGTGTGCTATTCCATCTTGTGTGCGTGCGATTTGCGTGGAATCGAGCTTGGGGAGGGTTTTTCTTCATGCCAGGTTTTAAGGTGTTTTGCCCGATCCATGTGTTGGATCGTCTTTTACTGGCATTGTGGTAGTGTACTATGATGTAGGGAGTGTTTCCATACATCAGATGTAGTTTGTGGGGCGGATTTGCCCTGTGAGGGAATCAGCTAGAAGCTGGTTCAGCTGCTGGAGGATGAAGAAGTCAACCGTCAAGGGAAGTTGACGTTGATCTCTTCAGGGAAGAGGTAAACGGCATGATCTCTTGCCGTTAATCTATTCAGGGGAGAACTAGACGACGAGATCTGTGCCGTCAGGTTCTTTCAGGTAGGATATAAACGGCATGATCCTTACTGCCGAGTTTGGGTAAACGGCCAACATGTGACCGTCTACTTTTTCTAGACGTCTAGAGTGTTTCCGTCTACCTTTTGTTAGCAGCAGTCGATGTTGCCGTCTACTGTTTGCTTGGTGACATGTGATGCTGTCGTTTACTTCCTGGTTGGCGGCGGTCGATGCTGCTGTCTATCTGTAGATATATTCCCAGTATGCTGTGTGTTTCCCTTTCCGTGGTTTGAGTAGTTGACATGCAGTGTCCGCCTGTTAGCACAGTCTGCCAGGTGTAGAGAGTGTCTCTGCCTGTGCTTGCATTGTGTTTGGCTGTGTTGTGACGTTGACACGTGGTGTCCGTCCATTGCGTCGTACGTCAAACATTGAGAGTGTTTTCGTCTGTACTTGTATTGGGGGGTTGCCGTGCTCCTGTTTCTGTTGTGTTTCCTGGATGTAGAGCTACGCTCTGTCTGGATGACTGGCGTGTGGGGGGTCCTCAGCCAGTGAGCCGGGACGTTGAGTGCGACTCTGTTCTGTGCGTACTCCTTGTGGTGGTTTTGAGCCGGTTACCGTGGAGGCCCTTCTCCACCGTCTGAGCCTGGCATAGGGGAAAATCGGTCATGGACCAGACGCGAGGGAGAGCGTCTGAGTGTGCACACGTGGCTAGGGTTGAGGGACTCTGTGGTGACGGGACGCCGAACCGCAGACCCTGGCTGAGTCCTACTTTGTGAGTGCTGTGTGAGCTCTTACTTATGATCTTGTGTGTGTGCAGTGCTTGTGTGCTGTCGAGCCTGCGAGGTTCCAGTTTTCTCAGTGCGCTCCTGAGGGAGCTGCGCACTACGACACCGGTTCCTGTGTGTTCACAGAGTGTGCGTGTTTACTTACAGTCGCTTTTTGTTTAGCACTGTTTAGTAGCTCTGTTACCAGTGGGGGTTAGTTGCCCTACTGGGTCTCTTTTCTATGAGACTCACTCCCTTCCCTTCAGGTGGGTTCGTGGGCAGCTTGCGTGTGTGGTGGAGCTTCGTTACTCCGTGCTGGCTTTGCTTGGCTGCTGTGAGTAGTACCCTGCTTTTGTACTCACTGTACTCTTACTTCTCTGTTATCTCTGAGTTATATGTGTTAATCATGTTAGTTGTGGCGTGTACATTTGCTTATATGATCTCCTCAGACGCTTTTCTTCTACCCTTCCGAGATTTGTCTCGTGCGTTAGCGGGTCATGATTCGGGTTACTGGATGGGTACCGGTAATGTGGATCATGGGTCGTTACAGTTGGTATCAGAGCCTGGTCTGTCGAGATACATATAAGGAAATGTTCCGTATAACTCAGAGTGTGTGGAGTACAGTAGTAGCAAGCAGTTCAGGAGTTGTTCTGTGTATCGCGTGTGTGCATGTCCTGTGTGGTTTGACCTTTGTTTCTAGGCGATGTCATGTTGGAGTAGTGGCTGTGTAGGTTTCTCAGGAGGCTGGAGATGCCCGCCACCACCGTAGACTCGGCCTGGACCGCAGGATGTGTACAGTGGTTTCGTCTTACCGCTATTCTTCTCTTGGGAAGTTTTGTGTCCTGACTGGATCATTTTTCTTGTGTCGATAGCTCTTTGGGTTGCTCTGCACTATGCATTCTGGCTCCTTGTGGAAGTTCCAGAAGAGTGTAGAGTTGAGCTGTCATTGTGGCAGATTAGACTATCTGCGTAACAGCCTGCCGTGGTGTTTTCGGTCAAGTGTGGTGCCTGAGGTAGTGCATCTGGCTTTTGTGTTGGCCATATTGTTTGTGGTTGTCTCCGAGTGTTTCGGTTGTGCCGATAGGACTTTGTGTGTCCCCGGGGCTCAGATGATGTGTTTGTTTTCCCATGTCCGGCGTGCTCTCCCAAGCAGTGGTCTGGTAAGTATGGTGGGTGTGTGATTGACTGTGCTTCTTGTGGAAGCGTCAGCCTTATGTTGCGGTCTTCCATTGCGTTGGGAAGGGACTTGTTGTGTTACATGTCTCCTTCCTTAGCTTTGGGTGTTGCTTGGGGTTGTGGTGCTCCGCTGTGGTGATAAGTTGCTAGGGTATGCATTGTGGCGACCCTAAGGTGGAGTCATCTTCCCCTGAGTTGTTGAGTTGTGTTTGAGTTGAGTTGGTTGCTCCTCTTGTGTTGTTGTTTTTTTTGTTGTGTGTTGCCTTTTGGTTGGCAGGCCTGTTTGTGTGGTTGTGTCGTGATGGTTTTTGGGTTGGCAGTGACGGCGGCTTGGCGGCTGTTGTAGTGATGACACCTCTTCACAACACTTTCTACTGCGATTCGTTGCCCGAGCTTACACAGCAGTTGTGTTCTGGCTGTGTTTTATTCTTCGTGGGCATCATTGATCCGGCCTTTGTGGACCCATGCTTCTACGTTTTGGTGTTTTCTCGATTTTATAGCCCCTCCTAGTGCCAGCGTGTGGTGACACTAGAGTGTGTGGTTTTTCCTGACCTCGTGGTGTGCGTCCGGGGTCCGGAAGGTTTTGGCTTGTCGGCTCTCGACCTTGTGGAGGTATGAGGTAGCCGTGTGTATAGTGAGATTTTATTCTCGCCTGTTTGTTGCGTGACCTCGATAGGTGTGTCGAGGGCTATTTCCGCTTGTGTCGCCGACTCCGATGATTTCATAGGAGTCGTGTGTGCGTGTCGCGACTATGGTGGATGGTCGTGGCATTGGTGTTTGGTTTTACCATATGTTTCTTGCTAGGTGTGCCCGTGGCCCCATGCAAGTATCATTATGGTGTGCGCCTCGGCTTGTGCCTTAAAGTCTTTTTGCATACCATCTTTTTAGTGTTTGGCCTCTCTATCGGGTGCGATGGAGAAGGTTTACTGTGCTCTTGTGTGCCAGGGAGTTGTTGTGGTTTTTACTTCCCGTGCGGCAGAGCCGGTGTCTTGTGTTTTGGCGCACCTTTCTGAAGCCGACGTGGTCGTTGTGCTTCAAATGTTGTGGGTTTCTCGTGCGTTTTCTGTGAATCTCTTGTGGAGAGTCCCCATCGGTGGGCCCTGTGTCGTTTCCGGGCCCTGGGTGCTGTTGCGAGTGCAGCATCGTGAGCAACTTTTTGGTGCTTTGTGTTTCGTGCCTTAAGGATTGGGGCCGGTGTGGCCTGTTGTGCCCTTTTGGCTTGTGATTCTTTTGTGTGTGGCGTGGTGAGTCTTGCAGCCGGTGGCGGAGTCTCCTGTTGTTCGTTTGGTGACAGTAAGGTCAATTGGCTTGCTAGTACTCGGCCACGTGTTGTTGACGTTGTGAGATGCCAAGTGCTGGCTTGACTCCGAACGTCTTCTGTGTTTTGTCGCAGCTTGTTGTGCCGTGGAGTGAGTGGTTCTGGAGTTGTGTGGCTCCACGTGCGTTGGTGTCCTTGTTGGACCACGAGGATGGTCTGGTGAGACCTAGTGGTGATAGTGGATACCGTTTTGTGTATTGAGATTTTCTCCGCATTTGTCTGTTGTCCTTGTCGGACCACGAGGAAGGTCTATATAAGACCTGGTGGCGACAATGGACATTGTTCCGTGTGTTGCTGACTGTCCGCGAGTGCGATGTGACTTGGGTTCTCGTCACCGCGTGACTTTTTGATTTTTGCTGATAATCGGTGCTAGCTGTGGCTAGTAGCGTGAGGTTGTCCCCCTGAGTATGGTGGTTGACCCTCAGGTGTTTTTCCGAGTTGTTGTCAGGCAACCGTACACTTTGTCGGGCTTTGTTGCTGACGGTGCGAGTTGCTGACAGGTGTTTTCTCACATTGTTATCAGCATTTGCGCCCTCTGTGGGTTGTGTTTTATGACAGTGTGGGTTACTGATTAGCGTGTCCCAACATCGAGGTCTGTTGGTAGTGGCGGTTGTGTGTTTCTCCGCTAGCGTGTTTCTGCCATTTGGTTGGCCGGTGCAATGTGAGCAGAACTTCTTGGAGTTGAAGTGACTGCTTACTTTGTGCCAGTGCGAGTGTTGTGAGCAATTTGAAGAGTTTCAAGTTTTGTGCAGATTCTTCCGGTGTTGGCTTGGGAGCAGTGCTAATGCGGCAGGTCAGGTTGGTGCCTTGCGTGTCGCATTAATGAAGCCCCACAGGGAGAGTTACCCGACCTACGGCTTGGAGTGTGCAGCTGCGTGTGTTGGCAGTCGTTAGTATCTCCTGCTGGTTTGTGTGTCAGGTAATGGAGGACCTGTGTGAATGACCGTGTAGTTCTCCTCTTGTTGGGTGGAGGTGGACAAACGTGTCGTTGCTGGACCGAAGTTGGCCCAGTGGGCTGAGAAGTAGTTTGGCTCCTTAGTCGGAGGTTTTGTTGCCAGTGATGGTTTTGACCTAGGTGTGTTCCATGTGTCTTTGTCGTCGAGGTACTTTTGGTTGACAGTATCCGAGTTTTGTTGCTCCTTGTGGGTTGCCGAGTTCTGAGGTTAAAGAACGAGGTGATCCCACTATTTTGTGTTGTTTGCGGCGATGCTCAGGTGGGCGTGTCAACCGGTGAGCAGGATGCGCGTGTAGTTTTGTACCTCTGTGTTGCTGTCTATTTCCCTAGTGTGGCTAGAATTTCGGTGGCGAAATTCTTTCAAGGGGGGGGGGGGGGCTGTAACGTCTCGGGTTTTTACCGGATCCTTATTGGGTCTTCTTCTGAGTCTATGTCTGTTGGCATCCAGAGGTGCTGACGTCGACAGTGGGTTGACGTCCAGCTGGCTGGCGTCGACTGTGTGTTGGCGGCAAGTGTGTTTCCGTTAGCCATGTTTTGGCGTCCATCGATGTTGTCGTCCATGTATGCCTCCGGGTTTTTCTGGAGACAGAACTTGGCAGCCATCGATCTGGACATCAGGTTGTTGGCGGTTCAATTGGCGGCAAATCAGGTTGACGTCAACTGATCCGGCTTGTGTTTTTAGGGGCAACCCGAGGGCCATTTTTCCTCTCTCTTCTCCCTCTCTTTCCCTCCACTCTCACCCTTGTTCTTCTCCACTACTTCTGGCGACCGATGGGAGCACGTGGGAAGATCGTGGTGCGCGTGGCGATGTCGGGACGGGCAGGAATTGACGGATCGGGTGGCGGTTCTTGCGGGAAGATCCTGGGGGTTCGGCGCGAATCGAGGTTTATGTGGAGTTTTTAAGCGTTTCTGAGGTAGGGACGTAAACCCTTAGTTCCTTTGTGTGCTATTCCATGCTTGTGTGTGTGCGATTTGCGTGGAATCGAGCTTTGGGAGGGTTTTTCTTCATGCCGGGTTTTAAGGTGTTTTGCCCGATCCATGTGTTGGATCGTGTTTTACCAGCATTGTGGTAGTGTACTATGATGTAGGGGAGTGTTTCCATACATCAGATTGTGTTTGTGGGGTGGATTTGCCCTGTGTGGGAATCAGCTGGAAGCTGGTTCAGCTGCTGGAGGCTGAAGAAGTCAACGTCAAGGGATGTTGACGTTGATCTCTTCAGGGAAGAGGTAAATGACGTGATCTCTTGCCATTAATCTCTTCAGGGGAGAACTAGACGACGAGATCTGTGCCGTCAGGTTCTTCAGGTAGGATATAAACGGCATGATCCTTGCCGCCGAGTTTGGGTAAACGACCAACCTGTGATCGTCTACTTTTCTAGACGTCTAGAGTGTTGCCGTCTACCTTTTGTTAGCAGCAGTCGATGTTGCCGTCTACTGTTTTCTTGGTGACATGATGTTGTTGTGTACTTCCTGGTTGGCGGCGGTCGATGCTGCTGTCTATCTGCAGATGTATTCCCAGTATGCTGTGTGTTTCCCTTTCCGTGGTTTGAGTATTGACATGCAGTGTCCGCCTGTTAGCACAGTCTGCCAGGTGTAGAGAGTGTCTCTGCCTGTGCTCGCATTGTGTTTGGCTGTGTTGTGGCGTTGACACGTGGTGTCCGTCCGTTGCGTCGTACTTCAAACACTTAGAGTGTTTCCGCCTGTACTTGTGTTGGGGGGTTGCCATGCTCCTGTTTATGTTGTGTTTCCTGGATGTAGAGCTATGCTCCGTCTGGATGACTGGCGTGTGGGGGGTCCTCAGCCAATGAGCCAGGATGTTGAGTGGGACTCCGTTCTGTGCGTACTTCTTGTGGTGGTTTTGAGCCGGTTACCGTGGAGGCCCTTCTCCACCGTCTGAGCCTGGCGTAGGGGAAAATCGGTCATGGACCAGAAGCGAGGGAGAGCGTCTGAGTGTGCACACGTGGCTAGGTTGAGGACTCTGTGGTGATGGGACGCAGAACTGCAGACCCTGGCTGAGTCACACTTTGTGAGTGTTGTGTGAGCTCTTACTTGTGAGCTTGTGTGTGTGCAGTGCTTGTGTGCTGTCGAGCCTGCGAGGTTCCAGTTTTCTCAGTGCGCTCCTGAGGGAGCTGCGCACTACGACACCGGTTCCTGTGTGTTCACAGAGTGTGCGTGTTTACTTACAGTCGCTTTTTGTTTAGCACTCTTTAGTAGCTCTGTTACCGGTGGGGGTTAGTTGTCCTATTGGGTCTCTTTTCTGTGAGACTCACTCCCTTCCCTTCAGGTGGGTTCGTGGGCAGCTTGCGTGTGTTGTAGAGCTTCGTTACTCCGTGTTGGCTCTGCTTGGCTGCTGTGAGTAGTACCCTACTTTTGTACTCACTGTACTCTTACTTCTCTGTTATCTCTGAGTTATATGTGTTAATCATGTTAGTTGTGGCGTGTACATTTGCTTATATGATCTCCTCAGACGCTTTTCTTCTACCCTTCCGAGATTTGTCTCGTGGGTTAGCGGGTCATGATTCGGGTTACTGGACGGGTACCGGTAATGCGGATCATGGGTCGTTACAAAACCGATCTGACTTTGCAAGTAGACACTTCCTGTAGAGAGCCTTGTGCCCCTTGGCCCACTGATCTTCAGAATTGCATTCAGCCATTTGGAAGATTTTGGATTGATCATCTTTTGAGAAGTGGCAGTAGGGATGGACAACATTGAGGTGATCAATAGATTGAGAAAAGGAACACCAAAAATGGTGACAAGGATACACTTTTGGAGATATTCACAATAGATTGGTTTCATTCGATTGTCAACAGTGAGGGAAAACCAAAGAGGAGGAAACTTGGAAGAGCAAGAGTGTTGGAGAGTTTCCCCTTTTTAGAAAGAAGGACTAGAAGAAGGAGAGTCAGTTCTGTAGATATGAGAACCAACTTCTAGGACTGAGCAGATTGTGGTAATTTCCAACTCATCCTCGAATTTCTTGAGAAAGGGACCTTCAAGTTGTGCACCTTCAGGTATAAGGTAACAAAGGGGAGGAATAGGAGGATGAATAAAGGATTGATGGTAGGAGGAGGTATGATGGATGGTCCAGCTGAAGAAGGACCTGAGGAGATGAGGCTCCAGCTGATGATGAGGCTGGAGGGTCTTCAATGACAGGAGGAGGTGGAGGAATGGATGTGGAGATGGCATGAGATGAAGTGGATTGGGAAGGAAATGGTGTTGGAGAAGAAATGGAGCGAGGCATGGGTTGTTTGAAAGGGATAGGTGCTGGTGGTGCTGTGGAGGAAGATGGTGGTGAATGAGGGTTGGAGTTACAAGAGATGAAGGATCAGGGGCTTTGGAGCTACAGCTGGCTCTTCTACTCTTGGAATCTCACCGTCGGAAACCACTGGACCTATTGGCCCAGAAACGTCCTCTATTGGCCCTGGTGGCCCAGACATCACAGCTTCAGCATGATCCTGCACTGCAGTTGCTACCTCTTCAACAACCTGTGGCCCGAATGGCCCTGCTGGTTCTTCTGAAATTGGCCTGAATGGCCCAGCATCTTGTTGCCTGGCCTCAGAAGGCCAAAAACTATGGACTGGTTCTGCAGGAGAAGGAGCAGGAGGGCATTTGAGGACTGTGCCCTGACCAAATCTCCAAGTGCGGCTATAGACTCCTTGATGCTAATGAGCTCACTACGCACCCATCTCACTGCATTTCTGACCATTCCCATCTCCTTAGCTGAAGTACTCTGGCTTATGAAAATTCACTGAATATCTGATTGCACAGAGCACAGAATCTTTCCTTGTTCATCCATTCACTCAATAAGAGGCTTCAAATTGACCTTTAGATGCTTCTTCTTTGCCCTCCGATGGTCTTCCATGTGAGGAGGGGAATCTCCGGAGCTACTTGTTTCCCCTTTTTCCTTGCCCTTGCAACAGGCTCCACATTTTCATCATTATCATCACCTGAGTCACTTTCTACAATGCCTTGTCTGAACTGATCATCAACGGGGGCATTGGTAGTGTGCTCCCCCTATATTTGTGCTTCCTTTTCAACAGATTGCTCCCCCTTAATAGGAGCATCTTCCATATGGGTATCAGCTGGAAAATCTTCTTCTTCTTGCTCCCTCTGAATAGGAGCATCCTCCATGACAACATCTATACTGTGGCCAGATGCTACAACCTCTGCAACTGGAGCTACCAAGATCTCTGGCTCCACCTGAGTACTGGTTAAAGAGTCCAGTACACTCTGAAGAATTGTAGCTACTTGAGAGAGGGAGGTGCAACTTCTGAATTCTGTCCAACAGGCTCAATAATTCTTGAGGAATGTCCTCAATCTAGCTTCCAATGATCACCGATTCTTCTGCTCGGACCTCTGCTGCTGCTGCTACTTGTTCCACTACAATTTCTGAATGGATAACTTCATGTTGTTGCTCTTGAACTCTTGGTCCTGCTGGTACTTCTGCTGCTACTGATGCTTCTCCTACTTCTTGGTGGACTTCTTGGGCTTTGCCAATAATGGCTTCACCCTCAGCCACTGAGGTCTTGCTCTATATACCTCCAACCAATGATAATCCACTTTTCTTTAAGTTTCTGCTTCGAATAGCCTGGCCCATTTTCTCTAACACTGCTCCAGATAAATTGATGCTAAAATGTTGAAATACCTTGGTGAGCAGATGTGCATATGGTAGGGATACATTTAGCCTGCTCTTCTTGTCCGAAACCTGAGCGGATGCAAACTTCATCCTTTCTATCATAACCTCTGCCATATTTATGCTCTGGTTCTGGATAGCCCAGAACATCATATCTGAGTCCCCCTTTGTACAAGTCGAGTAGGTGGCACTCCTGGGGACCAGAATCTAGCACACTGTGAAATGTAGAATCCGGTTGAAAGCATTCAGCTGGTTGATGTCTATCTTTCCATTCTTTAGTTTGTACTCAGGACCAACAATCCCAAATCCCTTCGCCTGGATATCCACAGTGTGAACCCCACTGTGACCGGTGGTGCAAACTCTAAATAATGTTTCCAAAAGCTCATAGGTAATCTTAGCCTGGGTTCCTTTGACAGTAGTTGTGAAGGACCCGTCCTCCTCTGTCTTCAAACAAACGTAAAATGCCTTCACTAGGTCTGGATAACTCACCTCTGACAGAGTTGCCATCTTTGACCATTTCATCCTCTCCATTGCTGCAATGATGCTGCCCATTCCATTCTTCTGCAAATCTGCAACGTCCACTGCCTTGTTGCCACAGACCTTGATCTTCACAGAGGTATACCTCTCTTGCTGCTCGGCGGTGAGAAACGCAGCTCCATAGCCCCCGACGCTGTCGGATACACCAGACGCGGCCATGGATTTGAATGGGGAAAGTTTCTGGATGATTGGAATGAGGAAAGGAGCAGAAGCCCTCAAGAAATTTCTCGCGGGAAGGAGTTAGAAGCTTTAAAATCCCAAAGAGTCGATGCTGGAGTCAATAGGGTATCGCCTCAGGCAAGTTGAAGGAGATGAAGACGAAGGGTGAATCGTTTAACCACAGATTTCGGGTTTTTATCAAAAAGAATAAAGGTGACTTTTCGAAAGAAGAGGCGCCATAATGGCAGAAAATGACAAAGTGACCAGTTCGAGAGGAATAAATACTTAAAATTAATTGAACCAAGTGAGATAAGTAAGAAACAAGTAATATTTTCATGAGATTTTTCTTAACTACAGAGGATAGAAAATTTGGTTATTCTGAAATAATTTATATTTCAATTTTATACAGATAAATCTTTCACAATTTACACATGCCTAGTTCCCTTCTAAGAGAAGTAAATCTCTCTTTAGGTAAGGCCTTTGTGAAGATATTTGCTAACTGATTTTGTGTATCTACAAAAGAAATGTCTATATTACCATTAGCTACATGATCACAAATAAAATGGTACCTAACCTCAATGTGCTTTGTCCTTGAATGCTGAACTGGATTCATGGTGAGATTTATTGCACTGGTGTTATCGCACAGCAAGGGAATTGTCTTGATATTTAGTCCAAAATCCTCAAGCTGCTGTTTGATCCATAAGAGTTGTGTACAACATCTTCCAACAGCCACGTACTCAGCTTCAGCTGTAGATAGTGCTACTGAATTTTGCTTCTTTGAGGACCATGATATCAGACATCCTGCAAGAAATTGGCAAAATCCACTGGTGTTTTTCCTATCTAACTTGCAACCAGTATAGTCAGCATCAGAATATCCTACTAAATTAATTTCACATGAATTTGGGTACCATAATCCTAGATCATGAGTTTTGGCTAAGTATCTAAAGATCCTTTTAACACAAATTAAATGAGACTCTTTAGGATCTGTCTGGTACCTAGCACACATACATACGCTAAACAATATTTAAAGATGTGTGGAATTATATAATATGGTAATCTAGAAGGGGGTTGAATAGATTACTGTAAACTAGAACCACTATTGCCTTCTTTTCGATAGAAACACAGACTTGTTGAAATCTCAAATAGATTTAACCTGAATTCGAATTACTATGTGTGTGCTTGTTGTAAATAAAACATGAACAACCTATCTAGCGTGTGTAGAGACTAACATGCCTACCAATCATCTACCGTAAGGATGTGCAAACCATAGGACACGAAGATTTAAGGTGGTTGGAGTACACAACGTGTGTATCATACGTCCACCATCCACACACACCACGTTGTCTGATGCAAACAACCAATCAGAACAACACCACACACACAGATCAAGCACAAGAGACGCTTGACCCACAACCACACACATAGAATATGAAACGTAGAAACAGAGAAGAGTTCAGAGTTGTAGAATCAAATCCTGAGATAGAACTCTTTGTGGTGGTTGTCCAGAAGTACTTCAAGCTTCGTCTTGACAAGTATCAGATGATTGAGAAGCTTGACCACGGACGAACTAGCTTCAACTCCGTTTGGAAGATGGATCTTCCATTCCCTGGACGGCAGGTTGAAGCAGCGCAGTAGGAAGAAGCTTTCTTTCTTGGATTTGGCTTAGGGTTAGGTATGGTGGCTTCTTGCTGCGAAAATACCTTCGTATGGTCCTTATATAAGGGTGTCCATGTTAGGAGAGACGTGGTAGAAGGAAACACCCATATAGGAAACATATGCAAATCTCGGAATTGAGATCTTCTCTTCGTCTGTCAACAACAAACTATGCATCTGTCGACAGGTGCTGACAGGTTTGCAAAATCTAGAAGACTTGCCTTGCGGGAAATGATTTCCTGTGTGTAGCTGTCGACAGGCAATTTGGATCTGTCGATAGGTACACTTGTCCTGAAACCTGTCTGATTTTTCTGTGTGTAGCTGTCGACAAGGACTTGTGGGTCTGTCGACAGGTACTTGTTGAATGTGACTTTCCTGAGTTTTTGCTCTGGAATTTGGTACATTGTCTTGCCTACACTCACACCTACATTTAAGAGCATTGTTAGTAAGATATAAAGAACATTTAGACAATCACTTGAGATGTTCTTTCTTGATTATCATTTGCTTGATCATGTTTCAAATATGCTCATAACATTAATTTGGATTGTTCATCATCAAAAACAACCATAACACATGTAAACCCAACATTCTCCCCCTTTTTGATGATGACAAAATTTTCAATTTATGCATAAGTGATGTTTCTCCCCCTTTTGGCAACATCCAAAAGACACTACATGTACACATGAGTAGAACATAAGCAAATAACTGTGAATTCCATTGATTGAGCATTGATTACACACAGTTACAAAAGTGACTCATGACATGACAAAAAGAAGTGCAAGGGAAGGAAATAACATGAATGTGAGAGCAAACGAAGATAACAGGGACAAGACCATGACCAAAGAAAAATGAACACTAGATAACTGACGCCTAGACTCTCTAGAAATCGCCATTCCAAGGTGGTGCAGAGGCCTGACGGAGTCCATGAAGCTCTGCGGAGAGCCTGGTAAGCCTTATCTGAAGCTGGACTTGGGTATCAGCCAGTGCGTCCAAGATGGTATCAACATGATCTAATCGAGAATTTAAATGTTCGAAACCAGTAGTCATCTGGAGCTGCATTTGTGCCATTTGAGCAGAGATGAAATCTCAAAGAGAGGGCTCATCAGGCGCTTGGTCATCAGCAGCAACATCAGCTTCATCTCCCTGATCATCCATTGGCTTGGACTGGGAGTCTTCATCAGCATCATCTTCATTAGATTCATCTTCATCAGTTGCCTGCTCCTTACCCTTGAGTTCCCTTGTGACAACCCCATCAAGCAGCTTATAGCCCATCCGATGGGTAGCTGTGAGAACAAAGGCACTGCGAGATTTGAGGGCGACAAGCTCACTATCAGGAATATGTATCCCAATGAAGAGAAGTAGAGAAGTGATCGGGCAAGCATATGGCATTGATCTCCTGGGGTTGTAGAAGCATTGACGGATCAGGTGAAGCATGAGGTCAGGCAAGTTGATTTGTTCACACTTGAGGAAGAAGAAAAAGAGAGATTTATGAACCTCAGTGACAAGTTCCCGACTGCCATGCTTTGGAGCAATCAGGGTGGTGAAGATGTGATGGATCATTCTATTCAGTGGGGGAAAGGAGTTGGCATTCAGTTTGGCAATTTTCTTAGTTGCATCATAAGGTTGGAGGGTGATGAGATGATAGTATTCAGATGTAGAATGGTGGCTGAGAATCACATCAGCCCCAGAGTTAGGAATTTGAAGTGCAGTGCTGATGAGGTTGGAGGTATGCTTGAAAGGAGTACCTTTAACAGAGGTGTAGAGATCCCTATACCCAGATAGGCCAAGATTATTGAAAAACTTTGTGACTGCAGTAGGAGAGTAGTTCATGTGAGAATAGAGAAATACCGTCCAACTCTGGGTGCGAAAGAGGGGTAGGAGATTGGGGAACATGACTCCCAAAGAAGGAAAATCAACATAGCGGGGCTGAACGAATTTGCTGAAGGTTCCCGGAACCATGGTGAGTTGCAAACCTCGGGGAACGACAAGCTCGGGCAGCCGATCATCACGATGCTTGGTTCGGCGCTTGGCAGGAGCCCCGGAACCCTCGCCGGCTTGGGGAGATAAGGGACGGTGACGGGAAGCAAGTTTCTTGCCCTTGGGAGCCATGAGAAAGAGAGGAGCTCAGAGTGGAGAAGAACTCGGAAAGAAGAAGAAGAACACGAGGAGGAAGAAAGAACCAGGAGAGGTAGAATCTAGGTATGGCGCCCTGGAGAAGAAGGGTGTGGTGGAGAAGGAAGGAGGAGGATGTTTTGCAAGTGGAAATGGGAGGAAAGGGTCGTGGGTTTTCTTTTAAAGAGTGGAAAGAATTTCAAAGGATAGGGACCCACAAAATCCAACCCTAAAGAGATGCCCGTTGGGCTTCCAAAACAGACTCTGCCGCCGGCTGTCGACAGATGCACAGTCATCTGTCGACAGGCACACTCAGAAATGTGCCAGAGAGGCATTTTGACAGAAATTTTTGCGGCAATGAACGTCCAATGTGTACATAAGGTGAAAAATAGGTAAATACACATTATAAAATGTCATACCCACTAATATTAGGACACGTCAAACATCTACAATGGTTGTGAAATAACATTCCCGGAATCTTAAGTTGCAGCATGAAGAATACATTGGATAAAAACATATGAAAATAAGAGAATCCTCTTGAATAAAACCATTGCAGAAAACATATTTCTTAGTGGGTGACAGTCAAAAGGTTTATGAAAATATGTCTACACGGGCAATTAATCATTAACAACAAATTGGCCTTTATAAGAAAAATGAGGAGGCTACACTCTATTTCTCCTTTTATGATTTGTTTCTGAACAAACAGTAAGAGAAAAAGTGGTAATTAGGATCACTATGACCTTTTTACGTTAAGATAGACATGGGTAATGTCTGTATCCCCAATTACTCAGTGGAAGTGACCATCAAACCATTATACAGAGTTAATGAGGAAGCTTTTTGATGCGAAGACAGACATTTGTGATGCCTATATCCCCGGTTACTCAGCATTGCTCTGTCGTTGTTCCCTCATTATATTTTTGATACACATTTTAGTATTTGAAATAGGTAGCTTTTCTCCTTTTATTTATTATTATTATTATTATTTATTAGAATTTTGTTTTTTTTATCAAGGTCAAGAGTTAGATAAGGTTTAAAAGCCAATGCAAGAAATAACCTTCAATGACCTTTGGACTTATCACGTGACTTTGAAAAATGATAGTCCACAAGGGACTTATTCAAGTGAGTTAGGTTAGACTCATGTGATTTGTTAAATGTACTCAAAATGATGCAACCTAGACTCATAAAAGAATAGTATGTCAAAATCATTGTGATTTAGACAATATCGTTGGTATTATGTGGATATCAAAGATTATAACTCAAGTAAGTCACCAATTTTCACCTTAAATGCAGTAGAGAAGTATGCTCATGATATAGGTTGAGAAAGGATATGAAGAAGTCAGTGAAAGGTTTATCTGTCAACAGCTATAGTGAGCCTGTCGATAGCTGCTAACAGTGTTGAACTACGAAGTTCAGGAAGGGTGCGTCTGTCGACAGATAGAATGTTGCCTGTCGACAGATGCTAACATACTGAAAGATGTGGAGTTCGGGGAGAGGAAAACCTGCTAGGGGCTGTCGACAGCAATGATTGGATCTGTCGACAGGAGCTGTGAGAAAGCTTTTTGAAGGCTGAGATTAGAGATATGATTGGAGCTCCATGCAAGGGAAATAAATCAAATGAAGAATGGATAGTTTCCCTCAAAAATTCACTCATCTAACTTAACTTTACTCCCCCATAGTGTGTGCATGTAGAGACTCAACATTCAAGTAATTCAAGACAGACTTTCATATGTTTAACAAGCAATTTCATTTGTTTGCAAAAATGAGTAGGCAAAATGGGAAGAAACCATATACCTTATTTGAATTGAATGACCTTTATGTGCAACGTGACTATGGATACAATGCGGAGAATGTTTTCTCACGCATAATAATAGTTTCCAAACAAGCATAACTTGTTCTTCCACAGTTTACCATTTGATATACTTGATATTCAGTGCATACAAAGAACATATACTTCAAAGTTTGGTATGGGCTTCATTGCATTTTGCACAATCCCAATTCTCTTCTCAATGTTGTGAATCTATCCTCAGCCAGTGGTTTTGTGAAAATATCAACTAATTACTTATCAGTGGGTATGAAGCTAAGCTCCAAGGATTTGTTGGCTACTTCATCACTCAAGAAGTGATGTCTAATCTCAATGTGTTTTGTCCAAGAGTGTTGGACTCGGTTCTTTGAGAGATTGATGGCACTAATGTTGTCACATAGGATAGGTGTGCATCCAATATCAATGTTGTAGTCAGATAGTTGATTTTTTATCCACAACACTTGAGCCGCACAGCTTCCTACAGCAACATATTCTTCCTCTGCAGTGGAGAGTGCAACCGAGTGTTGCTTCTTGGATGCCCACGAAACCATGCAACCACCAAGAAATTGGCAGTACCCACTAGTGCTTTTTCTGTCAATTTACATCCAGCATAGTCAGCATCAGAATATGATATCAAATCAAAGTGACTTCCTGCTGGATACTAAAGACACAAATCATACGTACCTGAGAGATATCTGAATATTCTCTTAACTGCAACCAAATGACTTTCCTTTGGACTAGATTGATATCTAGCACAAAGGCAAACACTGAATTGTATATCCGGTCTACTTGCAGTAAGATAAAGAAGTGAGTCAATCATACCTCGGAATTGCTTTGCATCTACCAGTTTACCTTTCTAATCATTTTCCAATTTTATGCTTGTGCTCATTGGTGTTGAAGCAGGCTTAGCTTGTTCAAACTGAAATCTTTTGAGAAGCTCCTTAACATATTTTTCTTGGTTGATAAAGAAGCCATCTTCATGTTGTTTAACCTGCAAACCAAGGAAAAATTGAAGCTCCCCCATTAAACTCATCTCAAATTCACTGTGTATGTGTTTTGAGAATTCTTCACACAGTGATGGGTTAGTGGAACCAAAGATGATGTCGTCCACATAAACTTGAACAACAATTATGTGATTGCGAACTTTCTTAGTGAAAAGAGTTTGGTCCACTTTACCTCTTGAGTAGTTTTTACTTACTAGAAAATTGCTTAGTATGTCGTACCAAGCTCGGGGTGCCTGTTTCAAACCATAAAGAGCTTTGTGCAATTTATAAACATGGTTAAGTTTTTCATGATTCTCATATCCAGGTGGTTGAGAAACATAGACTTCCTCTTTGATGTAGCCATTCAAGAAAGTAGTTTTAACATCTATTTGAAAGAGTTTGAACTTGTGTGAGCATGCATACGCCAACAAGATTCTAACTACTTCAAGTCTAGCTATAGGAGCAAAGGATTCTTCAAAGTCTACACCAAATTCTTGATTGTATCCTTTCGCTACCAGTCTAGCCTTATTTCTCACCACTTTATCCTCTTCATTTAGCTTATTCCTAAATACCCATCTAGTTCTTATGACAGAAATCTCAAGAGTTCTAGGAACTAAACTCCAGACATTGTTTCTTTGAAATTGACCAAGTTCCTCATGCATAGCATCAATCCATGAGTTTTCTTTTAGAGCCTCTTCAACATTTTTAGGTTCCACTTGAGAGACAAAAGCTAAATGATCATGTTCAACTATTTGTCTAACCTAAGACCAAGTTTGAACTTTATCATTTACATTCCCTATCAATTCTAAAGTGGGTGATCTTTGGAATACCTCACATTGGTGATTGTTGAAGGACCAGGCTGATCTTGGACTTGTGGAAGTTGTTCTTGAGGAGGGCTTGCTTGAGGGGATTCACCTTGAGGTTCTTCCTCTTGTGGATCTTCATTTGGCTCATCATCTCCCTTTTTGAAAAGGATTTGATGGTCATCATCATCGTACTTGCCAAAATATCCACTTTTAGTTTTTGGTGCTACATGAGAATCTCTTTTTGCTTTTACTTGTTGTTGTTCTTGGAGAATTGTTCCATCATTTCCATCTTGAGTCTTGTGAAGATTTGAATTGTTAGTTTTTGCATGATACTCATCAAAGACAACATGTGGAGTTTCTTCCACAGTTTTATTCTTATTGTTAACACCCTATATGCTCTAGAGTGTTCTGAGTATCCAAGAAAAATACGTTGATCACTTTTGGCTTCAAACTTGTCCAAATCAACTTTATCATTGTTATGAATAAACACTTTTGAGCCAAAAATTTTGAAGTACCCAATACTGGGTTTCTTACCTTTTAACAGTTCATAGGGAGTTTTCTTCATCACAGGTCTTACCATTGCTCTATTGAGAATATAGCAAGAGGTGTTCACCGCTTCTGCCCAAAAGCTCCTTGAGAGTTGACTTTCGACCAGAAGAGTGCGTGCCATTTCCACCAGGGTCCTGTTCTTTCTCTCCACTACGCCATTTTGTTCCGGAGTCTTAGGAGAGGAAAACAAGTGTTCTAACCAGTGGAGCCTGTAAAAATCAAAAAAAGAGTTGTTATCAAACTCTCCCCCATGATCAGTGAGGATTGAGCATATCTTATGAACATTTCCATGCTCAATCTTATTAAAGAAATCTTCAAAGACTTTAAGTGCTTCATTTTTGTGTGCCAAGAATTTGACCCAAGTGAACCTAGAAAAGTCATCCACAATGACAAAACCAAACTGTTTGCCATTGAGACTTAGAGTTCTAGTAGGTCCAAAAAGGTCCATGTGCAACAGTTCATAAGGTTTAGAGGTGCTTACCGGTGCTTTTGATTTGAAGGATTTCCGAGTTTGTTTTCCCTGTGCACATGCAACACAAAAACTTTCATTCTTATTGAAAGAAATTTCAGGAAGTCCACTTACCAATTTCTACTTCATAATCTTGTGCAAGACATTGTAGCTTGCATGGCCAAGCCTACGATGCCACAAAGTAAGATCCTCCTATTTATTTGCAACAAGACACAAATTTTCGTTTTCTAGATCATCCAAATCAACTAAATAAATGTTGTTCACCCTTTTTCTAAAAAATTTAATACATCTTGTTTCCATATGAACAATTTGACATGAACTTGATTCGAAAACAACTTTATGACCATTGTCACACTATTGGCTTATGCTAAGCAAATTCTGATTAAGACCATCAACTAACATAACATTGTCTATTGAGTTAGAGGCATACTTACCAACCTTACCTGAGCCAATGATCTGACCTTTATTGTTACCCCTAAAGACAACTTGACCTCCGTCTTTTTCCACCAGCAAACAAAATTTGTCTTTGTCACCCGTTATGTGCCTCGAGCAGCCACTATCCAAGTACCATTTGTTTTGATTTTGGGCTGCTAGGCATTTCTGCATATATGGATCAGACAAGAGGTTTTGGTACCCAAATTAGTTTGGGTCCCAATGTATCATTCATGCCAAAAAGTAAATACTTCGGAATCCAATTTATTTTAGTTTCAGTTTGTTTGAATTATTCCAGAAATGACTTTCATTGTGGCCAAGTTTCTTACACACATGACATGATGGAGATTTTCTTAAAACATTTGTTTTGTTATTTTCTTGTACATTCAATAGCCTTTTCCCATTATGTTGTCTGGAAGGTTGTCCCTTGGCAGCATTCTTCCAGTCCTATCGACAGCTTTCATTGAGCCTGTCGACAGACTGCTTATTCTTTTGAGCACTTGAGAGCTTTTGTTTGGGTTGCTGTTGCTTACCCTTGGCTTGATTTTTCTTGTTCTTAGAAGGGACTTGTTTGCTTGTGCTTAGGCTAGGATCAACAAAAGAGGTTATCAAGGTTTCACCAATTTTCTTTTGTTTTATAGGTTGAAATCCAATCCCATCTTTTCAACAAAGGTATTTGATCCTAAGATAGCATCAAGATTTTGTTTTCCTTCTACAAATCTTGTAAGATCTTCATATTTTTCTTTTAGATCTTTTTCAGCTTGTTCCAACTTTTTCTTAATCTCATGATGTTCATTTTGAAGAGTTTCAAGAGAAATGATTAGGCTTTGTTTTTCTTTTTCACTCTCTTGCAATTTAACTTTTATGCAATCCATTTCTTCATTATGAGCTTCCTCATAAATTTTCATCATTTAAATTTCTTTATTTAGGACTTCAATCTGTTCATCATTGGGTGTGCTATGAACAAGTGAATTGATTTTCTTTTTCAATGCTTTATTTTCAGACTTGAATTCACAAAATCATTCAAACAGTACAGTGTAAGCTTCTTCCCATTCATCAACAGTATAATTTTAAAGGAAGAATTTACCTCTGTGAAGTCATTACTCCTTGCCATTAAGCAGTGAACTTCATCATCTCCAGAATTATGTTGTGAATCCTCATCTTCGTCTTCATTACTCCAAGTTGCCAACATGGCCTTGGCTTTCTTGAAGGTGAACTTCTTCTTCTTCAGTTTCTTCTTGAGCTCAGGGCACTCTCCTCTCATATGCCCTTGTTTCTTGCACTCATAGCACACAATGTCAAATTTTTTATTGGACTCAAATTTATTTGAAAAAACTTTCTTTTGAAAGGGTTTGGAGTTACCTAAGCCTCTTCTTTTGAATTTAAGAAACTTCTTGAACTATCTAGTGAGCATGGCCATTTCATCACTCTCACTATCACTAGACGTTTCATGTTCATCACTTTCCTGTTGGACATCCTTTTTGGAGCTAGAGGAACTTTTGTTTGAGGCTTTTAATGCAATAGATTTCTTGGGTTTTCATCAGTTTCTTTCCGCTTTATATTAATTTCATAAGTCACGAGGGAACCAATTAGCTCATCTAATTTCATTTTTGAAAGATCTTTAGAATCCTCAATGACAGTGGCTTTAGTATTCCAGGAGGATGGAAGAGACCAAAGTATCTTCCTTACTAAGTCACTTTCTGAGTATTCTATCTTAAGACCTTTCAATCCATTATTATTAGCATAAACCTTGCAAACATGTTTGATATTGTTTCATCATTTTCATTTTAAACATCTCATATTCAGAAACTAACATGCTTACTTTGGTTTCCCTTACCTCAGACGTACTTTCATAGATGAGTTCAAGCTTGTCCCACATCTCATTCGCTGAAGTGCATGTGGAGAATCCTGAATACTCCTTGGGGTGCACAGCACACTGCATCATGTTCAGAAAGCCCTACATGCAATGTTTCCAATATGGATAATCAGTGCCATCAAAGAAGGGTGGCCTGGACACCGAATGTCCTTCAGCCAAATACCCCTTGTTAGATTCCATGAGATCGAGAATCTCCCGATCGTAAGATCAAGCACTTAAAGCAATAAATCGGAGAAACCTGGCTCTGATACAAATGTAAGATGTGTGGAATTATATAATATGGTAATCTAGAAGGAGGGTTGAATAGATTATTGTAAACTAGAACCACTGTTGCCTTCTTTTCGATGGAAACATAGACTTATTGAAATCTCAAATAGATTTAACCTGAATTCGAATTACTATGTGTGTGCTTGTTGTAAATAAAACATGAACAACCTATATAGCGTGTGTAGAGACTAACGTGCCTACCAATCATCTACAGTAAAGATGTGCAAACCATAGGACACGAAGAATTAAGGTGGTTCGGAGTACACAATGTGTGTATCCTACAACCACCGTCCACACACACACGCAGAAGGACTGCTTATGAGCTAGTTCAACAACTACAACACACACACCATGTTGTCTGATGTAAACAACCAATCAGAACAACACCACACACACAAATCAAGCACAAGAGACGCTTGACCCACAACCACATACATAGAGTATGAAAAGTAGAAATAGAGAAGAGTTCAGAGTTGTAGAATCAAATCCTGAGAAGAACTCTTCGTGGTGGTCGTCCAGAAGAACTTCAAGCTTCGTCTTGACAAGCATCAGATGATTGAGAAGCTTGAACCACGGACGAACTCGCTTCAACTCCGTTCGAAAGATGGATCTTCCTTTCCCTAGATGGCAGGGTGAAGCAGAGCAGCAGAAAGAAGCTTTCTTTCTTGGATTTGGCTTAGGGTTAGGTATGGTGGCTTCTTGCTGCGAAAATACCTTCTTATGTTCCTTATATAAGGGTGTCCATGTTAGGAGAGACGTGGTAGAAGGAAACACCCATACAGGAAACATATGCAAATCTCGGAACTAAGATCTTCTCTTCGTCTGTCGACAGCAAACTATGCATCTGTCAACAGGTGCTCACAGGTTTGCAAAATCTAGAAGACTGGCCATGCGGGCAACGATTCCTGTGTGTAGCTGTCGACAGACGATTTGGACCTGTCGACAGGTACACTTGTCCTGAAACCTGTCTGATCTCCCTGTATCTAGCTGTCGACAGGGACTTGTGGGTCTATCGATAGGTACTTGTTGAATGTGACTTTCTTGAGTTTTTGCTCTGGAATTTGGTACATTGTCTTGCCTACACTCACACATACATTTAAGAGCATTGTTAGTAAGATATAAGGAACATTTAGACAATCACTTGAGATGTTCTTTCTTGATTATCATTTGCTTGATCATGTTTCAAATATGCTCATAACATTAATTTGGATTGTTCATCATCAAAAACAACCATAACACATGTAAACCCAACAAATATATCAGGTCTGCTTACTGTTAAATAGTGTAATGAACCTATCATACCTCTGTAAAGTTTATGATCTACTTTCTTACCATTTTTGTCACTATCTAGCCTTGTTGATGTGCTCATGGGTGTTGACAGTGGCTTGACGTTTTCAAATCCAAACTTCTTTAGTAATTCTTTGGTGTACTTGGCTTCACAGATGTGAGATCCTTCCTTTCCTTGTTTGATTTGCAATCCGAGGAAGTAGTTGAGCTCTCCCATCATGCTCATTTCAAATTCTCCCTGCATAAGCTTTTCAAAATACTTGCAAAGAGATTCATCAGTAGAGACAAATATTATATCATCAACATATATTTGAACAAGTAACACATTTTTAAGTTTAGACTTAATGAATAATGTGCTATCTACTTTTCCTCTAATGAAACCATGATTTACACAAAAAGAACTAGGCCTTTCATACCAAGCTTTATGTGCTTGCTTCAAACCATATAAAGTTTTATGCAACTAAAAAATATGATTTGGAAAATCCATGTTATCAAAACCAGGTGGTTGTTCTACACATACCTCTTCCTTTATAAAACCATTCAGAAAAGCAGATTTTACATCCATTTGAAAGAGTTTTAAATTTAATGCAGAAGCATATGTAAATAAAATCCTAATTGCCTCAAGTCTAGCCACTGGTGTATAGGTTTCATCGAAATCTATGCCTTCCTCTTGGGAATAGCCATGAGCTACCAATCTGGCCTTATTTCTTATGATCACACTAGCTTCATCCAATTTGTTCCTGAACACCCATTTGGTGCCAATCACAGGATGATCTGATGGTCTCGGAACAAGAGACCATACTTGATTCTCTTGACTGATTGAGTTCATCTTGCATGTCTAATATCCAAGATTCCTCAGTCAGTGCTTCATTGACCGTCTTAGGCTCTATTTGAGATACAAAAGCTAAATAATCACATGGAATTACGTTACCTCTTGTTCTTACCCCAACAGATGGATCTCCAATTATGTTGTCCAGTGGGTGATCCTTCTTATACCTCCATTCCTTTGGAAGATTGTCGTGTGATGTATCATTTTGCTACAGATCTTCCAAGGGTGGATCTTCCTTGTCCTCAATCGATGTGTTCTTTAGCTCCTTGGACAATTCATCTGTATCATCAATATCACTATCTACTTCCTTTCTTAAGGAATGGTTAGTTTCATCAAAAATAATATTCACTGATTGCTCAATTAATAAAGTTCATTTGTTAAATACTCTATATCCTTTGGGTTTGGAAGCATACCCCATGAATATATCTTCATCTGATTTGGAGTCTAGCTTACCAATATCTGTTTTACCATTGTTGTGGATAAAGCATGGACATTCGAATGTCATAAAATGGCTGATTTTTGGCTTCTTCTGCTTGTATAGCTCATATGAAGTCTTTTTCAAGATTGGCCTGATCATTACTCTGTTGATGATATAGCATGTTGTGTTGATGGCTTCGGCCGAAAAATAATTTGGCAAATCATATTCTGATAGCATTGTCCTTGCCATATCCAATAGGGTTCTATTCTTTCTTTCAGCAACTCCATTTTGTTGTGGTGTCCTTGGTGCTAAGAAGTTGTGTTCTTTCCTTGGCTATCACAGAATTTTGCAATGCTCTCATTCTGAAATTCTCCTCCATGATCTGATCGGATACTAATGAAGCTATACTTCTTATCCTTTTGAACTTTCTTGTTGAAACTAACAAAACTTTCAAAAGTATCATCCTTGTGTTCTAGAAAAGAAACCCATGTAAACCTAGAGTAGTCATCTACTATAACAAATCCAAAGTTCTTTCCCCCCAGACTTGTGGTCCTCATTGGCCCAAATAGATCCATATGTAGAAGTTCTAAGGGTTTAGAGGTTGTTACACGGTCTTTGACTTGAAGGATGACTTGGTGTGCTTCCCTTTTGCACACGGCCTACAGACACCATTCATTTTTACACTAACCTTGGGTAGACCTTCCACCAAGCTTCTCTTGATCAACTTTCTCATGCCATCCAAGCTGTAGTGGCCCAGTCTTCGGTGCCAGAGATCTGTTGACTGCTCTTTATTTGCTGCCAGACATATGTCTTGATCCTTTAGTTCTTCCAAATAAAGTACATACAGGTTCTTTTCCCTGCTGGCTTCAAACACGACTGCACCATCCTTCATAATACTGCACTTTGACTCTTGAAATCTGATCTGATGTCCTTTATCGCACAGTTGGTTGATACTAATAAAGTTGTGCTTCAGTCCTTTCACACAAAGTACATCTTCGATGAATGGTGTAACTGTGCCTTCTTCAGCTTCAAGGTGGAGAACAGCCTCTTGTTACTTGACATATGCCTTGAGCATCCGCTATCTAAGTACCATTGGATGCTTGAAGTTTTCCCTGCATTAAAACATTAAGCTTTAGGTACCCAAGTTCTTTTGGGTCCTGATTGGTTAGTATCATCAATTTTTTCTTTTAATTATCGATATTTATGTTTAGTTGGACATGATACTTTAATATGTCCTAACTTATTGTAATGGCTACAGTAAGACATTTTAGTTATCTTTTCAGTTGGAATGTATTTAAGATTTGTTTTATATGCTGTGTCTTGTTCAGGTACAAATTTAGGAGTTGGATATGTTTTGGGATATACTACTGTTTCCTCATTATTGGGAGGAGTATAACCTAATCCATGTTTCTTTTTACCTGACCGTCTAGCACCTTTTAATATTAATGTTGTTTTGCCATTAGTAAATTTTTCTAGTGTGCTTGACAATTTTTCATTTTTTGTTGTTAAAGTGTTAACTTCTTGTTTTAATTTATCTATAGTTTCTTGGTTTTCCAAATTCACTTATTGTTCTTTTTCATTTTTCAAGTCTTCACATAACAATTCATTTCTCCCTTTTAGTTTAGTATTTGTTTTTCTATTTGCTCATTTTCAGATTTTAAGTCTGAATTAGTATTTTCTAAGCATGCGAGATTTTTCTTATTGGCTTTTAGTGATTTACATATTTCTTTATATTTACAATATAGTTCATTAAAAGCTTCTTCTAAGTTGTCAGAATCAGATTCATTGCATGAACAGAAGGATGAGTCTGATGTTACCTTGTCTTCGAGGTTGGCCATGAATGCCAGGTTGGTTTCTTCTTCTTCTTCATTGCTTGAGCTTGACTCACTGTCCGAGTCACTACTGTTGTCCCATGCTGCTACCATGGCTTTCTTCTTAAATCTTCTGGGTCTTCTGGTGCTGTCTTTCTTTCTGAACTCAGTTTTCTTGAGCTTCGGACATTCTGCCTTGATATGTCGGGGCTTTTTGCATTCATAGCATATGGGCTCAGATTTCTTTGAGTCCTTTACTTCAGGTTTCTTGAGATCTTTTCCTTTCTTAAAGTATCTTCTGCCAGAATGATACTTCCTTTTCTTAGCCAAGATGCGTTGTAACCTTCTGGATAGCATTGCCTCTTCATCTTCACTGTTGTTCATGCTTTCTTGGCTATATGAGCCTTCTTCTCATGTGTCTTCTTCTGCCTTGAGTGCGTTAGAAGGCTTCTTTCTGCTAGATGATTCTCCCAGCCTTTCCATGTTAATCTCATGGGACATAAGGGACCCAATGAGTTTCTCTAACGACATTATCTTCAAATCATTAGCCTCTTCTATTGCTGTTACTTTTGGAGTCCACGAGGCAGGTAAGGATCTGAAAATTTTCCTAACCATGTCTCCCATCTGATAGATCTTACCAAGACCAGCTAATCCATTTGTGATGTCGGTGAACCTACTGTACATCTGTGTAATTGTTTCACCAGGTTGCATATGAAATCTTTCATATTGAGTTACCAGAATATCTATTCTGGTTTCTTTTACTTTATTTGTGCCTTCGTAGGTGATCCTCAGCTTCTCCCACATCTCCATTGCGAATTTGCAGGCAGAGATTATGTTGAATTCCTTCTTGCTGAGAGCACAACACAATATGCTCTTGGCCTTGCAGTTGAGAGAAATTTTCTTCTTGTCATCTTCTGTCCATTTGTCTTTGTCGTTGGTGACCAGAAGATCTCCTTCTTCTACAATCGACCAAATTTGATAGTCGAGCCCTTGAAGGAAGAACTCCATTCTTGTTTTGCAATATGTGTAGTCTTCACCATCGAACAGCGGTGGCCTGTTTACTTACTGACCTTCGAAGTGACTTTGGGCTGCCATTTGATCTTTTCTCTTTACATCGTTAGATCTTCTACTTTGTCGAAGAGAAAAGCTCTGATACCACTTGTTGCCCATCTGGCAAGCCCAGAGGGGGGGTGAATGAGATTCTTTAAATTTGATTATAAAAAACCTATCCACAAAAATGTTCACACAACAAGCACTTCGATGATTGTTAGCGTTAGTGAAAAGTAAACAACAAACACAAAGCAAGCAATCACACTACACAAGATTTTATCGTGGTTCGGACCTCCTCTCCATAGGAGTCCTATGTCCAGTCCCTGAATTGTTGGATCTCTTATTTTGATGATGTCCAAATATGATTCATTATTATATTGAAGTCATGTTTATCATGCTTAAATTTATATCTCACAATGTTTCTTCTATGTATAGCTCAAAGAAAAGATCATATATGCTCAGTGGTGTCGACACAATGCCTAGTGGTGTCGACACTAGTTCACTATCCCAGAAGAAGGTTTCTGAAGACATGCCAGTGGTGTTCACAAAGTGCCTTGTGGTGTCGACACTAGTTGACTGTCTCAGAAGGTCATTTCCATCCAGGAACCTGTGTGTCGACACATAGCTGTGTAGTGTCGACACACTTCGGATTCTTTTTTGATCTGAAATACCAAGCCACGTGTATGACTTTAGTAAAGGATCTTTTGGGCGGGAATTTCTATGCTCCCAATACCCAAGATTTTTGTGGACCCATGGGGCTATAAGTACCCCTTATCCACTTGGCCTTTGAAGAATCATCTATCGGGACACACATCTGCTCTTCCAAAACTCCAGAGTATTCCAGCCGACTTCTGAAGAAGGCTTCATCCTGGCAAATTGCTCCCAGATCTGAAGCAATTGAAGTCTTGAGCACCTTGGATGATCCATTTGAAGAAGAATTTCGAGCCATCAGAGTCTTCTTCCTGGAGCTGAAGCAGAAGAACTGATTTCTACTTTTGAAGCAGAAACAGGGACCTTCGAACCAGTCTTCTTCAACTTTGGGTTTCAATTGATCTGACTGGTTCTTCATCTCAAACTTACTCTATTGAAGTGTGTGTTGTGAAATTGGTGCAATCCTTATGCCCTATTTCGTGTGTGTGGTTGAATCTGAGATTTCTGAATCTCAGAGTGTGTGTGTTGTTGTGTGACTTTTCTGAACTGGCAAGATAAGCCACATTTGTGTGTGTGTGTGGATGGTGGATGTAGGATACACTGTTGTGTAATCCGAACCACCCTAAATCTCTCTGTCTTTGTGGTTGGTTATCTTTTGCGTTAGATGCTTGATAGGCTCGTTAGCATCTCACCATCTATCTAGTCTAATTTGTTTAGAAGTGTCATTGATATTTAGATTTCATACTGAATTCAATTTTTCTAAAATCTTAATTGAAGTGAATTTTTAAAATCTAAGAAATCTATTCAACCCCCCTTCTAGATTTCTTCATAGCAGTTTTTCCGCAACATTTCATTTGGTATCAGAGTGGGTTCTCATTGCACTGAAAGTGTTTGATCTAACGATCAAGAGTCTATTGCTATGGAAAACATCAAGGGGTTTATTGCTGAGGGTCATTCTGTTACTAGGCCTCCTTTCTTTGATGGATCTGATTATGCTTATTGGAAAAACAAGATGCAAGTGTTTCTGAGAGCTCAGGACTATGAGCTCTGGAAAATTGTTGACAAGGGACCATATGAACTTCCTGAAGATGAAAGCTTATGGACCAAGGATCAGATCAAGAAATCAACACTAAGCTGGAGTGCCATGAACATGATCCAGTGTGCCATCCATCCCAAGGAGTACTCGAGAGTATCTTCTTGCAAATCTGCTAAGGAGATGTGGGACAAGCTACAACTCATTTATGAGGGAACTTCTGAGGTAAGAGAGACCAAGGCAAGTATCCTAGTCTCAGAATATGAAATGTTTAGAATGAAGAGTGATGAGACTATTTCTGAGATGTTTGCTAGATTCATGCTTTTGGTAAATGGTCTTAGAGGTCTAGGAACGGATTATTCTAATAGTGATCTTGTTAGAAAAGTCCTTAGATCACTTCCATCAGCCTGGCACACAAAAGCCATTGTAATTGAGGATTCAAAAAATTTGTCAACCATGCAACTAGATGAGCTAATAGGTTCACTCATGACATATGAGATAAATCTGAAAAGAAATGCATCTATGACTACATCTAAGAAACCTATTACTTTAAAAGCTTCATCTAGTTCAAAAATTGTTGCTGATCAATCTGATGAAAATGATGAGTATTTTGATAAAGAGAATGATGAAGAATTGGCCTTACTGACAAGGCAATTCAAAAGATTTCTGAGAAAGAAAGGGAATGGTAAGCTCAAACCCTTCATCAGAAAGGAAGTCTTAAAGAAAAATGATTTCAACAAAAAGGTGAAAACCAACAAAAAGACTGATATTATTTGTTATGAGTGCAGGAAACCAGGACATATGAGAGGGGAGTGTCCTGATTTGAAGAGGAAATTGAAGAATCAAATGTTTAAGAAGACAAGGGCAATGCTGGCCACATAGTCTGATGAAGATGAGGAAGAACAGGAAGAAGATGAATCTTATGAGGAAGAAGTGACATGTCTCATGGCTAGACATGAAGAAAACACTGAAGTAATTTCTTCTTTTGAAGACTTTACAATTGATGATTGGGAAGAAGCATATGCTGTTTTGTTTGAAAAATTGTGTGAACTAAATCTGAAAATAAAACCTTGAAAAAGAAGATAAACAGCATATTGCACAATCCTTAAGAGTCTGAACAAATAAATCTTTTGAATGTTGAAATTGTGAACATGAAAAAAGAATAAGAGTGTTTGAATGAACAAATTGATGTCATCAAGGAAAGATGTCAGTCCACTGAAAGGGAAAAACAAATCTTGTTAGATGAAAATGAAAAACTCAAAAGGGAAAAGGAAGTAATTCAAGACGAACTGAAACATGTCCAAAAAGAATTGAATGACAAAAAGGAAACCCTGTCAAAATTTGTTAAAGGCAAACAAAACCTAGATGCTATTTTAGGAGTTTGGATGAACCCTACCAAGCATGGCCTAGGTTATTAGTCTGAAAATAATAAGAAATTTGGACAAACCTTGATAACCTCATTTATTCAAGGAAGCACTTCTTATGGTAATTCTGAAAAGAACTTCAAGGAAAAATCAGAAGCAAACTCAAAAACAAAAATTGAAACCAGGTCAAAAATTTCAAAACACAATTTAATCATGAAAGGGTCAAGGTAAAGATCAACAAAATTTAAATCCAGTTTGAGACCAACTTCAAATCCAAAGAACAACAAAAACTCTTCAGTTGATTCCAAATCATACATCAATAAGAATAAGGGTTTCACACCACAAAGGATCATGATGTGCACTATATGCAAGAAATCTGGTCACACTGATGAAAAATGCAGATCAATAATGAATTCAAGGAAAATAAGGTAAATCTGGATTCCAAAACATCTTGTTATTGAGCTGAAACAACTGATGGGACCCAAAGTAATTTGGGTACCAAAATTCTGTTTCTAAATTTATTTTGCAAGAATATCTTACAACCCACAAGAAAGATAAATTGTACCTTGATAGTGGCTGTTCAAGACATATGACTGAAGATAAAGAAAAATTTCAACATTGATTGAAAAAGATGGTGGACAAGTAATTTTTGGAGGTAAGAACAAAGGGCAAATCATTGGAACAGGAAGAATTGGTAAGAATCCTCAAGCTCAATTGAGAATGTCTTGCTTGTTGAAGGTCTTGATCATAATCTATTGAGCATAAGTCAACCTTGTGACAAGGGTCTTAAGGTTATTTTCAATTCTGAATCATGTGAGATTGTTGAAAAATATTCTGGTAAAATAAAATTTCTTGGTCAAATAATTAATAATGTTTACCTGGTTGATTTGAATGACCATCATCATGAAAATCTCTGTCTTGTTCCCAAGCAGCATGATCTATTTCAATTGTGGCATCGAAGGTTAGGTCATGCTAGTGAAAATCTTCTGAATAAATTGTTAAGATTTGATCTTGTAAATGGTCTACCAAAAATGAAGAAAAAGAAAATGCAATTGTATGTGCTTCATGTGCCCAAGGTAAACAAACTAGAAAATCATTCAAAATTGTTGCACCCTTAATCACTTCCAAACCCTTTGAATTGTTGCATATGGATTTATTTGGTCCTACTAGGACACTCAATCTTAGTGGACATAGAATTGGGTTTGTGATAGTGGATGATTCTCTAGATTTACCTGGGTGTATTTTCTGTCTCACAAAAGTGATACTTTAGAAAACTTCAAAGAATTGTTGATAAAATTGAAAATGCAAAAATAAATAAAATTCATTCCATTCTTACTAATCATGGAGGAGAATTTGACAATAACTTGTTTTTTTTAATTCTGCAGGAATAAGGGAATTGATCACAAGTTTGCCTCTCCAAGGACTCCTGAGCAGAATGAAGTTGAAAGGAAGAATAGGACATTAGTGGAAATGGCCAAACATTGTTGATTGAAAGTCAGCTTCGAAGGAATTCTGGGCAGCAGTTGTAAATACTTCTTGCTATGTTCTCAACAGGGTGATGGTAAGACACGTCCTTAAGAAAAATCCTATGAACTAATTGAAGGATCGAAATAAATGTGTGGAAAAGATCTAGAAGGGGGGGGGTGAATAGATCTTAGCCACTTTTGCGGAAGCTTAAGTAATTTTAAAAACTATTTAGAATCAGAGGCAATAACATCAGTGAACAGCTGCTGATCTGATTAGATTGGAGTGAGTTGAAAAACTTAGATGAGAATCAAGTTGATTAAGTGAATTAGAGACGAGTCCTATGCAAGCATCTAGCGGATGAACCAGTCAAACCACAGAACACAAATGCACAAGGATTTTTAGGTGGTTCGGAAATCACCCATGTGATTCCTACATCCACCCCTCACAACTCGTGAGGATTCACTAACACAACTGGGTAACACACCCACTGGAGCCTGACAACTCCAACACTGAAGAGCTTACAACTCACACCACTTCTAGAGCAAGACTACTCTAGAACAACTGAGCAAGACTGCTCAACACACACTTGAGTTTGACAACTCAACACTGAGCGCACCGGCTCACAACAATCTGAGCACAAGGCTCACACGAGACTTGCTAGACACCAACTTAAGACAAGATCTCCTAGCAACAGATCTAGTCGAAATTTGAGAACACTAATGAGAATTATGCAGAAGCACTTGCATAATCTCAAGAGATATCTCAGAAGAACAGAAGTAAAGTAAAAAGGTATTGAATGACTTCGTTCTTCAAGTGTACTCCCTTGTAGAAGCTGGAATTGGGAAGAAGCTTGTAAACATGAAGTCCAAGACGATGCTCTGCAATCTGGTAGGTTGGACCTTCCTTGAATTCTTCTCCAACGATGGCTTCTACCTGATCTACTTCCTTGAGATGCTTCAGAGGCTTCTTTAAAGATCAAACCACAATTCTCACACCTTGAATTGGTGAGAAGAAGTGTTCAGGAGACTCCAGGAAGCAGAGGAGGGAGACACGAACTCTTATGGCCGCCAGGAATTTTTCAGGAGGCTCTAAGAGGTTGGTTGGGTCTCACTTTTTGAAGGGAGGCCAAAAGGAGCCTTTTATACCCTTAGGATTCCAAAGATACCCTTTTGGGGTACAAGGGCACGCTTCCCTAGGAAGATTCTGATCGCCCTAGAAGGACACGTGGCAGCCATCAGCTCTTAGGATGAAAAGTTTCCGTAGTGTGTCGACCTGCCCTGGTGGTTGTGTCGACACACTGTTCCAAAGATGGAAGAATCTGTTCTGGGAGAAAGGTCCCGTGTCGACCTGCTCTGGGAGTGTGTCGACCTGCTTCCCAATTCCTCAAACTGGCTGTTCTGGGAACTGGGTCTAGTGTCGACCTGCTCTGGGAGTGTGTCGACCTGGGTACCCTTGATCTCTGGAAAACTGCCACTCGTGTCGACACACTCTTGACATGTGTCGACACACTCTTGACATTTTTGCACAATTTCTTCTTTGAGTCTGTGTTGATGTGTCGACACCATTGATGGGTGTGTCGACACATCTTTTGCATAAAAAGTTTGTACCTGAAAAATAAACACATATATCATTAGTTAAATGATTTATCATTACCACAAATGATAAATATGGTTTGAAAAAAGCTTTTTGAGCATGACTTTCAGGTATGATGCTTTTGACATGTTCCAATTAAATTGCTTTAAGAACACTTCTTGTCATCATCAAAATAGGAGGGAAATGATATGAATTAGACATTCAACCCAACAATCTCCCCCTTTTTGATGATGGCAACATTAAATCCATATTTGAATGTGGTTTTGATGAAGTGTGATTTTTAAGCAATTTTTATTGATTAAGTTTTTGTTTTTCTTTTGTTCATACTTGTCAATGTCCTTTTGATATTGTTCAGTAACAATTGATGATATTTTTGTGAGATACAACGTTACTTGAAATTAGAAGATTTGTGCACACAAGTCAACAATTGAACAAGTATTCACACACAAATACAAAAATTTGTATTGAAGCCAAACAACCATTTCATGTCATTCATTTCATTCAAAAGATCATTACAATTCATTCAATCTTCTCCCCCTTTGACATTATCAAAAAAAATGTACATTAGGTAGAAGATGGAGGAGGAGGAGGAATTGGAGCTAGAAGCATCTCAATGTCTGACAATCTCTTATCCATTGACTTCATGCTTGACTTTATCTGTTCATGGATAGTTGTCAGCCGAGTGTGAAGATAATGCTCCATTCTATCAGAATGTTCTATCAAGGTGCTCTGAGTTCTTTGCAATTCATCTGAAACATGTTGAGAACTTGATGACCCAGCTGACCAACCAGGTCTTTGCATGATTTTGAACTCCTTGGTCAAATCTGTGAGCTGCTTGTTAATGTGCTCATTGAAATTTCTCATACTTTCCAAATCATCCACAAAATGAGCAAATGATAGTCTGGTGCTGGAAATCTCATGCAATTTCGATTGGTGTTGAAGACATCTGCTTGGGAATTGGCCAAAATTCCCTGAAGAACTTTCTCTAACTTGTCCTGATGTTCTTTTAGCTCAATATAGGAATCTCCCAGAGTTCCTATGAGTCTGTTAAATCGCTGAGCTGCATAATCAGAAGCTGCCTTCTGCTCAATAAATTTGGCAGAAACTGTGTTTTCCAGTCTTTGAATCCGTAGCTCAAAAGATGAGGACATGGATTGAAGTGAGGAGTTGAAGGATTCAAATTTGTCATTTAGGAAGGATATCAATTCTGGTGGAACAGGAGGCCCACCAGAAGATGTGGATGGTTGGAATGAGGGTTGTGGAGAAAAAGGAGGAAGCTGAGATGAGAGAGGATCATGAAAAGGACTGACATTTTCATTAAGAGCTTGATCCTCATGCATAGGAGGCTGTTCCTCCTGACTTAGGGGCTGGTCCCCTTCAGCTGGAGGCTGTTCCTCCTGTACTTGGGGCTGATCCCCTGGAGCCTGAGGCTGGTCCTCCTGAGGTTGGGGCTGTTCCCCTTGATCTTGAGGCTGTTCCTCTTGAACTGGAGGAGCCTCAACCACAGCTGGTCCTCTTCTAATTTGATTTCCCTCTAATCTAAATCCCATGAACTTCTGGATATTCTTGAATGTATAGATATTTGACTTGGGAATGGACTGGGATTTTTCAGATTCCAATGGCACACCAAAGTGCTTGAACACTGAGGTCAGATGTGCTCCATAAGGAAGTGATCTCTTCAAGTCTGTTCTTGTAGTTTCAGAAATGATTTGATAAAGAATCACATGAAGGTTGACCTTGATATCTTTGACCATGCAATAGAGTATGAATCTCTGGATATCTGTCAGTCTATCTCGCCCACCACCTTGAGGGGTAACTATGGTTGTCAAGATGTGGTGAATTACCCTTAACACAGGTGGAAATGAGTTGGCATTAAACCTTGTCACATAGGTTTGTTTGGCATCTGATGGATCTGCAGGATGGCCTGTCAAGATTGAGTAGGCTTCATGTAAGTCAAATTCAAATTCATGGTAGTCAGCCCCCTCATCTGGCACTTTGAAAATGGAGGCTGCTACATCAGTTGGCATGTCTATCTCTATCCCCTTGACTTTGGATTTAAAACCTTCTTCTGTGCAGGTGAGGTTTTTGTAGAACTCTCTAACTAACCTTGGATAGCAGACTTGAAATTCAGAAATGAAAGGAATCCAAGATTGAAAGAGAAATAGGTTTGAATTTCAGGGAGAGAGTTTGCTAATTGGGTGTCAGAAAGGTCAAGAATTCTAGGCTTCAAAATCAGTTTGGCAGCACTGACGGATTCTGAGGGTATATCCTCTTGAGACTCAGTAGAGGAAGACGAAGATGATTCCTCATGATGGTCAGAGGAATCGCCCGAAATATCTGATCTAGGGTTTGAACTTTGTCTACCTCTGCCAGCATTGGAGGTCCTACCTCTCTTTGAAGCTCTGAGAGGTGCAGAAGAGGATCCTGGAAGCTCTGCAGGATCATTTCTTCGCTTGGTTCTTCTTTCAATCTGTTCAACTGGAACCTGTGCCGGAACCTGCCTTGAAGAAGCCTGAGACCTTGCGCCACGGCGGGGACCCAACTTGCGGACCATGGTGCAAGGAAGGAGTGGAATGTCAGAGAGGAGATGGAAGATTGGTGAGGTGATTGAAGATTAGAGAGAGATGGTGAAAATTTCTTGCCGGAATGGTGAGAGTTTGGCCGTCGGGTCGACCTGATGCTCAAAAAGGGATGCAGAGGTACACTGCCCCGCAGGAACAACAAGGGTTTAAGGTGAACCCGAAAGATTTGAAAAAGTTCTGGCAAGAAGGCAGTGTCGACACATGAGAAGGGTGTGTCGACCTGACTGGAATTATGTGTCGACACGAGAGAGGATTGTGTCGACACAGCCTTTGAGAGAAATGAGAATTTTTGAGAGGAAATTTTTGAGAAATTTGGGGACATCTTTATAATGATAAATAATGAGAGGAATTATCATTTGAAGGATTTTTAAGAGGCCTAAAAATTCATTTGCTGTATTTTACAAAAATTCATTACAGTTCAAGTATTTCATACAATTTCCAACAGGATATTAGCATTCCAAGACTTGAATCAACAAAATGATAAATTGAGGGATATAATGTATCTTACAATCAACCAAAATCTGCCATGTTTCTCAATTTTCAAGAGTTAAAGATATCATCTAGACTAAACACAGTTGTGTTGAAAGTAAAACACAAACTTAAAGAACAACTTGATGAAGGAGGAAGATGATTCTTTCTAAACAAATCTCCAATAATTTTCATATTTTTGTTCTTTTAACAAACTATCAAATGATGTAAATCTCTTTCACTCAAGTACTAGTGCTTTTTACACACCATAGTCCCTGGATACTCAAGATGTAGTCATTGTCAAGTCTCAAAGGGGTAAATGATGACTTTTTGACATGAAAATATACGTTTTTTAGACGCCAATATTTCCAGTTACTCAGTCATCATCAAAAAGCATAGCACATAATTGCTTAAATTTTGAGGTTATTTTCAATTTGGATCCCCTTTGAACAGAGTTAACAAGAATGCCTCATGACATGCATAGCACTTCATTCATTGTGAAGGTGTGCAGTTTCTCAGCACAGATGTCATTGCTCTGTTGAATTTTACAAGATTTTGGAGAGTTTGTAGGATAGAATTCAAATACATCCAGCCATCAGTTGCAAACAAGGTAATGTTTTAAGTTCAAGACACAATTGTAATTTAGTTTAGGAAGAGATCTGAGTTTCTGTGGATTGAGAGACATAGTGGAAAGTTGATTAGTAAAAAATATAATGTATCACTCAAGGTTCACTTTGAGACTCTAGAATTTAGAATGAGGACATCATGCAAGGAATTGATGAAATGCAAGAAGGGTTCTGAAATTTGCAAAAAGATGACTTGTGAATTTTCTAGCTCCCCCTGAGATGATGATTTCAATCATTTTTCATCAAAATAAAGATATGCATTTTTTTTTTTTAATCAGAAAGAATGTTTCTTTTTGGATAACAAAGATTTCTTCTCAACAATTGTATATTCATTTCTTGGTACTTGGCGGAGACATATACTCTCGCATAGTGAAAGTGTCCAGACAAGCATAACCTGTCCTTCTCCAAGTCACCATTTGATATACCAAGAGATTTCAATACAATAAGAGTTGAAGAATTCATTATCAGAAAGAAATGAAGGTTAAAACTGTGCAAGTTTTGAAATCAGAAAAAGACATTCTCTTTGAACAATAAAAGCTCCCCCTCAACTATTGCATATTGACTTCTTAGTACTTGGCGGAGATATGTTCTCACGCATAGTGAAAGTGTCTAGACAAGCATAGCCTGTCCTTCTCCAAATCACTATTTGATATACCAAGAAGTTTCAACACAATCAGAAGTGAAGAATTTATTGTAAAAAGGGAAATGGAATTGGAATAAAGAGAGATATGAGCAATGTGCTTGAGGAAGCAAGGGTTATGAAATACAAAGAACTCCCCCTTAGACAAAGCATCATTCAACCCAAACTTTAAGAGAGATCAGAAGGATGGACATTTACAAAGACCAAGTTCTCTCCTTAAAGATGAGAATCTATTTTCAGGAAGGGGTTTTGTGAATATGTCTGCAATTTGTTTTTCAGTTACAATAAAATGGAGTTCAAAAGATTTCTTGGCAACCTCATCTCTCAAGAAATGATGCCTGATTTCAATGTGTTTTGTTCTAGAATGCTGAATGGGGTTTTTTGAAAGATTGATTGCACTTGTGTTATCACATAGGATGGGTACACACCCTAAATCTTGGTTGTAATCAAGAAGTTGATGTTTCACCCAGAGAATCTGAGTTCCACATCTACCTGCTGCAACATATTCAGCTTCTGCTGTTGACAGAGCCACTGAATGTTGCTTCTTAGAAGCCCAAGAAATAAGGCACCCACCTAGAAATACACACAAGCCACTTGTGCTTTTTCTATCTAACTTACACCCAGCATAATCAGCATCACAATAGGCAAACAATTCTAACTTGCAACCAGCAGGATACCAAATTCCTAAGTCACATGTTCCAACAAGATATTTAAAAATTCTTTTCACAGCAAGCATATGACTTTCTTTAGGATTTGATTGGAATCTAGCACATAAGCACACACAAAACTGAATGTCAGGTCTAGAAGTAGTAAGGTAGAGCAGAGAGCCAATCATACCTCTGTAGGTCTTTGGATCTACTGACTTACCAGATGGGTCTTCTTCTAGCTTAGCATTTATTGCAATGGGTGTGCTTGAATGTTTAAGGTTCTGATAGTCAAACCTTTTCAGTAGCTCCTTGACATATTTGGTTTGACTGATGAAGATACCTTCATTCGTTTGGTTAACCTGCAACCCCAAAAGAATGTTAAGTCTCCCATTAAGCTCATTTCAAATTCATTCTGCATTTGATTTGAAAATTCAGTGCAAAGGCCTTTATTGGTGGAGCCAAAAATTATGTCATCAACATAAATTTGGACCACAATTATTTGATTTTTTACTGTTTTAGTGAACAATGTTTGATCAACATTACCTCTAGAATATCCTTTTTCAAGTAAAAAGGAACTCAAACGATCATACCAAGCTCTTGGAGCTTGTTTAAGACCATAGAGTGCCTTTTAAGCTTGAAAACATGGTTAGGATATTTTTCATTATCAAATCCAGGAGGTTGTTCAACAAACACATTTTCCTTTATATATCCATTTAGAAATGCACTTTTAACATCCATTTGAAAGACTTTGAAGTTCATGGAGGATGCAAAAGCAAGGAAAATTCTCACAGCTTCTAGTCTAGCTACAGGGGCATAAGATTCTTCAAAGTCAATTCCAAATTCTTGGTTATACCCCTTTGCAACTAGCCTAGCTTTGTTTCTTATTACTTGACCAGCTTCATTCAATTTATTTCTGAAAACCCATCTAGTGCCAATCACTGTTTGGTCACTAGGTCTAGGCACTAATTCCCACACTTGATTTCTTTCAAATTGATGAAGTTCATCATGCATAGCATTAATCCAATCAGAACTGGATAAGGCTTCATCAATTGACTTGGGTTCAATTTGGGAAATTAGAGCTAGTGAGTCTTCTTCAATGTTTTGCAAAAAGGATGATCTGGTCCTAACTCTATCATTTAGATTGCCAACTACACTATCTAATGGGTGATCTCTTAGAAATCGAGGTTCAGAAATTACCTGTTGAGAGGTACCCACTTCTGAATCAGTATTACCTGAACCATTTGGAGATTGTGAGTTGTTGTTCAGGTTTTCTTCAATGTTATTACTCTCCTCAACGGTTGGTGAAGAATCCACAATGAGGTCATCCTCTTCATTGTCTTGTTTTTCCCTGCAAGATTTAGAATCATTAGTGGAAAAGGAGTTTTCATTAAAAATAACATGTGGAGATTCTTCAATAGATTTGGTTTTTATTATGTACACTTTGAAGGCCCTTGACACTTCAGAATAGCCAAGGAAGATAGCTTCCTGACTCTTAGCATCAAACTTGTCAAGGTTTTCTTTGTTATTATTGTGAACATAGCATTTGCACCCAAAGACTTTAAAATAGGAAACAGTTGGCTTTTTGTTTTTCAATAATTCATAGGGGGTTTTCTTGATTTTTGGTCTGACCAATGCTCTATTGAGTATGTGATTTGCTGTGTTCACAGCTTCAGCCCAGAAGGATTTGGGTAAATTACTCTCAAGAAGCATGGTTCTAGCCATTTCCACAAGAGTTCTGTTCTTTCTTTCCACAACTCCATTTTGTTCTGGAGTTCTTGGTGAAGAAAACTTGTGGAATATCTGAAATTCAGCACAAAAATCAGAAAAGGATGTGTTTTCAAATTCACCCCCATGATCAGTTAAGATGTTTTTGATTTTATATGGATAAGTGGTTAAGACAGTGGTACAAAAGTTCCTGAATTCAAGGCATGCATCACTTTTGTGAGATAGAAAAATAACCCAGGTAAATCTAGTAAAGTCATCAATGATTACAAATCCATATCTTTTGCCACTCAAGCTTAGAACTCTTGTTGGCCCAAGAGGTCCATGTGAAGAAGTTCTAGTGGCTTAGATGTGAGTACATCATTGAAGACTTTAAAGGATTTTCTAGTTTGTTTTCCTTTAGCACAGATCCCACAAATTTGACCTTCAACACTAGAAAAGGATTCAGGAAGACCTTTAACCAAATTCAATCTTAACAACTTATTCATTGTTCTGAAGCTTGCATGGCCAAGTCTTTTGTGCCAAGTCCATGCAATTTCATCTTTATTTGCAACAAAACAAGATTTTCAGAAAAGTTTTTATTAAGGTTGATCATGTAGACATTGTTTTCTCTTTTTCCAAAGAATTTGATTTTATCAGTTGATGAATCTATTATCTTGCAAAAATCAGATTCAAACACAACTTTGTGACCTTTGTCACATAGTTGGCTGATACTGAGCAAATTATAGTCAAGTCCATCAACTAACAAGACATTATCTACAGAGTTTGAAGAAGTTTGACCAACCTTACCAGATCCAATGATCTTTCCTTTATTTTTACCTCCAAAGGTGACTGACCCTCCCTCCTTTTCAAGCAGGAATGAGAATTTGGCTCTATCTCCAGTCATATGTCGTGAACACCCACTGTCAAGAAACCATACATTTGTGTTGGGTGCACGACTTCCCTGCAACAAGATCAGTGGAGAGAAGATTTTGGTACCCAAACAGAGTTGGGACCATCAGAATGATTTAACATAGACAGCAAATCCTTTCTCACCCAAATTTGTTTTAGATTTTTGTTTTGTTACTTTGGTGTTTTCAGCATTTTTCTGTTTGTTCTTTCTTTTAGGAATGAAAGCACCAAGATCTTTGTTTTTGGTAGGAGGGGAGTTTTTCATTTGAAAATTTGAGTTCATAGAAGGAGGTGGAATCCATGGATTGTGTTGGTACATCCAGAAATTTGGATAAGGGTATTGAGGATAATGCCAACAGGGATTTTCATACCATTGGTTCCAAGGATTTCATTTTCTTGAGGAGCTGTCTTGGAGGTCCAAGGTTTTTCATGGATCATTTCTTTTCCTTTTCTTATTTCTCAGATTTTTTTTGAATTTTTAGTTGAGTTTATTATGGTTTTTGGTGTTGAACAGGTCGACCTGTCAGGGACTGTGTCGACCTGACAGTCTTCTTTTGTTTTTGAATTTTTGATTTGTTTTGAGTTTTGTTTGGGTTTTTGTTTGGGGTTTTGTTTGCTGTCTGTTGGATTTCAGTGTTTTCCAGATTGGGACCTTTAAAAAGTTGATTAATGGTGCTTTTCCCTTTTTCTCACCAGATTTATCTTTTGTTGATTTCTTTTTGTTGAATCCCAATCCATGAGATGTGGTTGTCTTGTTGGATCCTAGCAATGCCTCTAGGTTATCTTGGCCTTTTGTGAAGGTTTGGATAACCTCCTCCTTTTCCTTTAGCTGGTTTTTAAGAATTTCAATTTCTTCGATTTTCTGTTGTTTTTCTTGTTTTTCAATTTCCAGCTTTTCATTTAAATTTCTGAAGTCTTGGGAGGCCTTCTGAGAAGCAAGCTTTAATTCATCAATTTGGTTCAGTAAATTTTCTTTTTCTTCAACCAATTCTGTTACTTCAGATTCCAGTTCACAGATTCTATTGTTTGAAGATTGGTTAAAAGATTTTCAATTTTCTTTTTGATGTGTTTGTTTTCTTTTCTCATTTCAGAGTATTTTCTACCAATTCAGCATACACATCCTGCCAATCTTCAACACTATAATCTTCAAAGGAAGTATTTACCTTTCCATCTGTGCTGTTGGCCATGAAGCAAACTTCCTCACTCTCTGAGCTTGAGGACTTCTTCTCTTCTTCTTCCTCACTTGTGTCTTCATCAGACCAAGTGGCTACCATGGCCTTGGGCTTCTTGTATTTCTGGAATCTTTTGTGCTTTTCCTTTTTGTTCTCAGGACACTCTCCCTTCATGTGTCCTGGCTTGTTGCACCTGTAACAGATAACATTCTCATCAGGTTTATGATTCTTATTGAAATTGGAAGAGGAAATATTCTTCTTACCTGGGGAAATTTCTTTTTCCCAGTCATTTCCCTTTCCTATATTTCAAGAATTTCCTGAATTGTCTGGTCATGAGGGCAATCTCATCCTCATTTGACTCAGACTCTTCAGAACTTGTTTTATCCTGATTTTTATCTTTGTTGCTTGAAGAGGCTTTGAGTGCCATAGGCTTGGTCTTAATGATAATCTTCATTTCTTCTTAAGTTTATTTCATACGTCATTAAAGATCCAATCAATTCATCCAAAGACATTTTGGATAAATCTTTTGAATCTTCAATAACAGTGGCCTTGGTATGCCAAATTGAAGAAAGTGAACGCAAAATTTTTCTTACCAAATCTGCATCAGTATACTCCTTACCCAAAGCCTTGAGTCCATTGACAATCACCATAAATCTGGCAAACATTTCAGAAATAGATTCATTAGATTTCATCATGAAAAGTTCATATTCTGAAACTAATATATTTGCCTTGGTCTCCTTGACCTGAGATGTTCCCTCATAGAGTAGTTCGAGTTTATCCCACATCTCTTTGGCAGATTTACACATAGAGATTCTCGAATACTCCTTGGGATGGACAGCACATTGAATCATATTCATGGCACTGTAATTCAATGTAGCTCTCCTAATTTGCTCCCTCGTCCAGGTTTCTTCCTCACCCTGGTTTTCATAGGGACCAGCCTCAACTACTTTCCAGATCTCATAGTTCTGGGCCCTTAAGAATACTTGCATTCTGTTCTTCCAATAAGAATAGTCCAAACCATTAAAGAATGGTGGCCTATTTATGGAATGGCCCTCAGCTATAAAACCCTTTGAGTCCATGACACTTAAGTAAATGCAAGGAGAAGTAGTTGAGCAAGCAGGCAAACAAACAACCAGATAGACAACAAACAAACCACAATACTCAGAAACAAAAGCTGCTCAGTTCAAATCAGATCGATATAAACCCGCTCTGATACCAATTGAAGGATCGAAATAAATGTGTGGAAAAGATCTAGAAGGGGGGGGGTGAATAGATCTTAGCCACTTTTGCGGAAGCTTAAATAATTTTAAAAACTATTTAGAATCAGAGGCAATAATATCAGTGAACAGCTGCTGATCTGATTAGATTGGAGTGAGTTGAAAAACTTAGATGAGAATCAAGTTGATTAAGTGAATTAGAAACGAGTCCTATGCAAGCATCTAGCGGATGAACCAGTCAAACCACAGAACACAAATGCACAAGGATTTTTAGGTGGTTCGGAAATCACCCATGTGATTCCTACATCCACCCCTCACAACCCGTGAGGATTCACTAACACAACTGGGTAACACACCCACTGGAGCCTGACAACTCCAACACTGAAGAGCTTACAACTCACACCACTTCTAGAGCAAGACTACTCTAGAACAACTGAGCAAGACTGCTCAACACACACTTGAGTTTGACAACTCAACACTGAGCGCACCGGCTCACAACAATCTGAGCACAAGGCTCACACAAGACTTGCTAGACACCAACTTAAGACAAGATCTCCTAGCAACAGATCTAGTCGAAATTTGAGAACACTAATGAGAATTATGCAGAAGCACTTGCATAATCTCAAGAGATATCTCAGAAGAACAGAAGTAAAGTAAAAGGTATTGAATGACTTCGTTCTTCAAGTGTACTCCCTTGTAGAAGCTTGAATTGGGAAGAAGCTTGTAAACATGAAGTCCAAGACGATGCTCTGCAATCTGGAGGTTGGACCTTCCTTGAATTCTTCTCCAACGATGGCTTCTACCTGATCTACTTCCTTGAGATGCTTCAGAGGCTTCTTTAAAGATCAAACCACAATTCTCACACCTTGAATTGGTGAGAAGAGGTGTTCAGGAGACTCCAGGAAGCAGAGGAGGGAGACACGAACTCTTATGGCCGCCAGGAATTTTTCAGGAGGCTCTAAGAGGTTGGTTGGGTCTCCTTTTTGAAGGGAGGCCAAAAGGAGCCTTTTATACCCTTAGGATTCCAAAGATACCCTTTTGGGGTACAAGGGCACGCTTCCCTAGGAAGATTCTGATCGCCCTAGAAGGACACGTGGCAGCCATCAGCTCTTAGGATGAAAAGTTTCCGTAGTGTGTCGACCTGCCCTGGTGGTTGTGTCGACACACTGTTCCAAAGATGAAGAATCTGTTCTGGGAGAAAGGTCCCGTGTCGACCTGCTCTGGAGTGTGTCGACCTGGGTACCCTTGATCTCTGGAAAACTGCCACTCACTCGTGTCGACACACTCTTGACATGTGTCGACACACTCTTGACATTTTTTGCACAATTTCTTCTTGAGTCTGTGTTGATGTGTCGACACCATTGATGGGTGTGTCGACACATCTTTTGCATAAAAAGTTTGTACCTGAAAAATAAACACATATATCATTAGTTAAATGATTTATCATTACCACAAATGATAAATGTGGTTTGAAAAAGCTTTTTGAGCATGACTTTCAGGTATGATGCTTTTGACATGTTCCAATTAAATTGCTTTAAGAACACTTCTTGTCATCATCAAAATAGGAGGGAAATGATATGAATTAGACATTCAACCCAACACTAATGAAGGTCAAAAGCCTCACATTGCATATTTCAGAGTCTTTGGTAGTAGAGTCTTCATTCAAACAATGATAAGCATGATCTTCATAAATTTAAAAGAAAAGTGATGTAGGCATCTTTCTAGGATATTATGAAAATTCAAGGTCATATAGAGTGCTTATATGAATCAAAAGTGTGGAGGAAACTCCTCATGTCATATTTGGTGAAAATATTGAAAAATCTACTGACCATGACTGTGCAGAAATCAATAAAAGGTTGACATTCTTGTTAAGAATTAGATCATCTGTATAGAATGAAGAAGTTGCTAACCTGAAGCTGAGTCGCACCACAGGACATTGAGTCGAGACCAGAATAGGTAAGTGCAGCACAAGAGGTAATTTCAAATACTTTAAGACCATCCACTTGAGAATGTTGTTGGGAATGTTCATGACAGAGTCCATACAAGATCCCATTCAGAATGTCATTGAACAAGATCATATGGCTTTTATATCTCAAGTAGAACCCAAAAACTTAAAGAAGCATTAAAAGATAATTCTTCGATAGAAGCAATGCATGATGAATTGAATCAATTCAAATGAAATAATGTTGGAGTCTAGTTCCCAAAAATCCTGAAAATTCAATAATTGGAACTAGATGGGTGTTAGGAATAAATTGAATAAAGAAGGAAAAATTATGAGGAATAAAGCTAGACTGGTTGCTAAAGGATATAATGAAGAATTTGGAATTGATTTTGAAGAGTCCTTTGCACCAGTAGCTAGATTAGAAGCAGTGAGAATTCTATTGGCATATGCATGCCAAAAATTTCAAATTGTTTCAAATGGATGTGAAATTTGTCTTTTGAATGGTTATATTAAAGAAGAAGTGTTTGTTTCTCAACCTCCTAGATTTGAAGATCTTGATAAACCTAACCATGTGTATAAACTGCATAAAGCTCTTTATGGTTTAAAACAGGCTCCAAGAGCATGGTATGACAGATTGAGCAGTTTTCTGGTTGGTAAGAATTATTCCAGAGGTAAGGTGGATCAAATGCTTTTCACAAAATCAGTCAACAATCAAATCATTGTAGTTCAGGTTTATGTGGATGATATCATTTTTGGATCCACTAATCCTTCACTGTGCGAAGAATTTTCTAATATAATGCACAGTGAATTTGAAATGAGCTTGATGGGAGAATTACAATTCTTTCTTGGTTTGTAGGTTAAACAACTTGAGGATGGATTCTTTATTAATCAAGCCAAATACGTAAAAGAGTTGCTCAAAAGATTCCACTTTGAGCAAGCCAAACCAGCAACTACACCCATGAGTACAAGCATCAAACTTGATAAAGATGAGAAATGTAAATCGGTTGATGCAAAACAATACAGAGGTATGATTGGATCTCTCCTATATCTTACTGCAAGTAGGCCAGATATTCAATTTAGTGTATGTCTTCGTGCTAGATTTCAGTCTAGTCCAAGGGAGAGTCACTTGCTTGCAGTTAAGAGGATTTTTAGATGTCTCTGTGGAACTTGTGATTTGGGTTTATGGTATCCAGTTGGGTGTCATACTAATTTGATTTCATATTCTGATGCTGATTATGTTGGATATAAGCTTGATAGAAAGAGTACTAGTGGTTATTGTCAATTCTTAGAAAATTGCATGATAACATGGGCATCCAAAAAGCAACACTCAGTTGCACTATCTACTGCAGAAGCATAATATGTTGCTGCAGGAAGTCGTGCAACTCAAGTATTGTGGATTAAAAGTCAATTGATTGACTATATTATTGATATTGGATGTTCATCTATTATGTGTGACAATACTAGTTTAATCAATCTTTCTAAAAACTCAATTCAACACTCTAGAACAAAACACATTGAGATTAGACATCACTTTCTTAGGGTTGAAGTTGCAAATAAAAGCATTGAATTAGAATTCATCCCCACCGAAAAAACAATTGCAGACATCTTTACAAAACCATTGGCTGAAGATAGGTTCACATCTTTACGAAGAGAACTTGGAATTTGCAATATGGAATAAAAACTGAAAAATAAACTGATCTCTTATGCAAAGATTATGAGGTATATCAAATGGTGATTAGTGGAAGAACAAGTATGCTTGTTTGAAAACATCACTATGTGTTGAAGGAAATCCTCCGCCTAGTACCCATGATCTATCATGTGTAAGAATCAATTTTATTTATTTAATTTTTTTTTAAAGGGGAAAGATAACTTGAAAATTTGAAAATTGAAAATTTCTTCTATGTTGTGAATGCTATTCTTGAAACATGCTTGTCCTTCAATGATTGTTTGCTGAAATTTGATTGCTAAGTTTGAATATGCATTCCTTGAATGTTGAATGTTTCTTTGATGCACAAATTGAGGGGGAGCATTACTAGTTGAGAAATAAAGGTAAGTTTTGAGATTTTTCTTCAAGGAAATCAGATTTGCACATGAAGTTGTTGTAATTGGTTAGATAAAATGCTGAGGATATGTGAGTTTTTGTAAAACTTCTGAGTTGTGAATAAATCTTTCACTGAATTCTATCAAATTCATATTTATCCTTGAAGCCATCAATTCCTCAATTTCTAACTCATTAAATTCACTTGATCATCTTAATCATTCTTTCATTGAAGAAGGAGTTCTTTACTGTTGATGAAAAATAAATGAGATCAATAACTTAGGGGGAGTTGAAGACTTCATTGCCATTTTCTCTCATCAAAACCATAATTCATTCAGTGTGTTGATGAATATCTAATACATGAAATGTTCATTAATTTCTCTAAAGAAAACAAGAACTGATTTCTTAATTGATATAATATGTTCTGTCATTCAACAGTCTCTTATACACTGATCTCCTGAAGAAATTTGATTTCTTTTATGGACTTTTGCTCAATTGTGTATTGATCTTACACACTTCTTTCAAGACTGATAAAAGGTAAAGTTGTGTCAAAAGTCTCAATGTTCATTTAGAAGAAGTTTTCTGATAGAGCAATGGCATAACACTGAGAAACTGCACACCTTCACAAAAAGTGAAGTGCCATGTATGTCATGAGGTGCTGTGTTATCTCTGTTCTAAGGGGTTAAATAAAAATCAAAAGAACAATGTTAACTGAGTAACTGGAAATATTGGCGTCTGATAAACGTATATTTCATGTAAAAATGTTTTCATTCACCCCTTGAAGTAGGATAATTAGTAAATCTTTAGTAACCGGGGATTCTGGTGTGTGAAAAGCATGTATTCTGAGTGAAAAAGATTTACTATATTTGAATACTCATTGCTTAAAAGTTAAAGAAAATTCAATCAAAGAAAATGAACAGCTTAAACCTGAATCAAATCTTCTAAGAGTGTTCAATTTCAATATAAAGTGCCTTAATCCTAAATAAATCACATTACTTTTGGATAAGTAAAGTATAAATGATTGAAATTGACTGCATAGAATATTTTATATCATTTAAGCAATCATTCCAATCCTTCAGAATTTCTTAATGATCAATTTCATGCCAGATATCTTTCAACCCAGTGAATAAATGTTGGACTATGATGAAAAAATGGAAATGATCTCTCTAACATATTAAAAATCCTGAATAATTGATTTCAGATATGACTCATCATATTAAAGGTTTCCCTTCTCATTCCTTTCAAAAATCTCTAATTTTTATCAAGTGAGGTCAAACACACCACAATCCTGTGTCGACACCAGAATGTCTGTTAGGTCGACACACTCTTCTTATATGTCGACACACCTGGACCTAATCGTCGGTCCCTGTTTAGGGTAAACGGACCGAGGGTTCATCTTATCCCCCATCTTGAGGGATTAAAACCTCATTTTCTATACACTAGGTTCCATGTCGACCCTACCACTTGCACTTTCCACCCCTTTGAACTCTTCCCTCCTTCCAACTTCCAAGGAACCGATCCCCTGCATTTTCGTCTCATCTTCTCTAACCATCCACTCCTTCTTCTCTTCTCATCCTTCCCTCCATCATGGCTCCTAAGCAGACTCCCAGGAGAGGAACAAAGACCAGGGCTGCTACAAAGGACATTGTCATTGAAGAGCCTCAACTGGAGAGGAGAAGCAAGTTTCGACATGATCCATCGAGAAGAAAAGGTGAGGGTTCTCCTTCCAGAACTCCATCTAAGTGGGGAAGGCCATCTCCTCTGAGTAAAGGCAAGTCTCCAATGACCTCCCGCTACCCTAGACGGAAGCTTCTCCCTGATTCTGACACATCTGTTGAAGACAAGTCCTCCTCCGAATCTGATGAAGATCAGTCACATTCTGAGCCTAATGTATCATCTAGAAACCCTGCAGTCACACCCTCTAAGGTTGCTACTGAAGGGAGAGCCATTCTTAAACCTAGGGTTGTCGATTTAACTAATCAGAATTTAGCTAATGCTTTTCCAAATTTCATCTCCTTATTCACATTTCATGGTTGGTTGAAGTTCATTTCTGACTTCAGAGTCTTCTACCCTAGATTGGTACAGGAATTCTATTTGAACCTAGTGGATGTGCCAGACGGTTTTCAATCAGAAGTGAAAGGTGTTTCCATACTCCTTACTTCTGAATTGGCTTCTACACTATTTGTGTTTCCTAATGATTGTGAAGATTATAGTGAACTAGAATTTGATCTTCATGAGGCATACACTCTCTTGACTGGTCTTCCACATGACAAGATAGATTCGAGGGAAACACATGTTACCAGATTCAACACAAACACTTTTCCTCCAGTACTGAGATTGGTACATCACATTCTGACCACCATTATCACACCTCAAGGTAGTGGCAGAAATAGGCTGACAGATATTCAGTGATTTGTGATGTATTGTATGAAGAAGAGCATTAAAGTCAATTTGAATCTGATAATGACACAAATCTTGTCTGAAACAAACAGAAGAGATCTTTTCAGGTCATTGCCCTATGCTGCACATCTTACTGCTGTCTTTACACATTTTGAGGTCTCTCTTGAGAATGAGAAAGTACAGAAAATTCCTCAGAACCACATCTATTGCTTGCATCATTTACAGAAGTTCATGAGATTTCAAGTTGAGGGAGATCAAGTTAGCAGAGGACCCATTGCAGACCCACAACCTTCAGCAGAGAATGTAGAAGAACACCATGGTCCAGAGGTTGATGTACCTCCAGTTGACCCAGTTGAACAACCACACATTGAGGTTGAGATTCCTTTTGAGCCACCAGCTGCACCTACACCTCATACATCTCCACCTCCTTCAAATATCATTGTTCCTTCCAACTTTTTCCAACCACATCATAGCTCAGCTTGCACTTCTTATGGTGGATCTTCTGCTCCCCTTGTGCTATATAATTTCTCCAAAATCAGTTTGATAATCTCAATTCCTCCATGAGAGAAATGTCTGACAGATTTGAACTTCGGATTCAGAGATTAGAAAATTCTGTGAATGGTCAGTTTGTGAGACAACATGAAGCAGCTGAGTATGCCACTAGAAGATTCAACAGATTAATTGGCACCTTGGGTGATGCTTCTACCCAACTTAAAGAACTTCAGCTCAAGACTCAAGGAGTTCTAGAAGCAATTGTGCTTAACACTCAATAGGGACTATTCAATAGTCAAGAAGCTATAACTCAAGTGTCCAAAACTCGATTATCCTTTGCTCATTTGGTTGAAGATATGGATAGAATGAGGACACTTATTGCCCATATTGATCAAGAAATGGCAGATCTTCAAAATAATTTTCGTACCTTCCAGCAACATGGCTCAGTTCCCAGTTCATCTACTACTTCTCAGCATGCAATTCAAAGTCTTGGTGTCTTTCAAGAGAACATGTATGAGAATCATCAAAGAATGGAATATCTTCTGCACACCGGACTTTCTACTATGCAAACACAAATGAGATCAAATTTGAGTGCTATGGAAGCAAGGATGAAGTCTATAGACACCATCTTACTCCCAATTCCTCCTCCTCCTCCACCTCCTTCAGCATGATGTCTTTTTGTTTTGATGATGTCAAAGGGGGAGAAGGATTTACATTTTGGGATGTTACACTTTACTTTTTGGGATAATTTGGGATACATTTCTTGCTGGGATACATTTTGATTTTGGTTAATGGATGCATTGTTGGATGCTTGTTTGTTTGACTTTTCTTTGGAAATGACAAATGAATGATATGTTTGTTTGCAAAGGGATGAAAATGTTTGGATGTCATTGATGAAAACTATGGATGTCATTGGTATGCTTATGATATGCTATGAAATTGTGAATGAATATTTTTAATGTCACATTTGTGAGAAAATCAAGTTAACATGATGAATCATAGTTGCCATCATCAAAAAGGGGGAGATTGCTGGATCTCTTATTTTGATGATGTCCAAATATGATTCATTATTATATTGACATCATGATTATCATGCTTAAATTTATATCTCACAATGTTTCTTCTATGTATAGCTCAAAGAAAAGATCATATATGCTCTATGGTATCGACACAGTGCCTAGTGGTGTCGACACTAGTTCACTGTCCCAGAAGAAGGTTTCTGAAGACATGCCAGTGGTGTCGACACAGTGCCCTGTGGTGTCGACACTAGTTGACTATCCCAGAAGGTCATTTCCCAACCAGGAACCTATGTGTCGACACATAGCTATGTAGTGTCGACACACTTCGGATTTTTTTTTGATCTAAAATACCAAGCCACGTGTATGACTTTGGTAAAGGCTTTTTTGTGCGGGAATTTCTATGCTCCCAATTCCCAAGATATTTTGTGGACCCATGGGGCTATAAATTCCCCTTATCCACTTGGCCTTTGAAGAATCATCTATCGGGACACACATCTGCTCTTCCAGAACTCCAGAGTATTCCAGCCGACTTCTGAAGAAGGCTTCATCCCGGCAAATTGCTCCCAGATCTGAAGCAATCGAAGTCTTGAGCACCTTGGATGATCCATTGGAAGAAGAATTTTGAGCCATCAGAGTCTTCTTCTTGGAGCTGAAGCAGAAGAACTGATTTATACTTTTGAAGCAGAAACAGGGACCTTCGAACCAGTCTTCTTCAACTTTGGGTTTCAATTAATCTGGCTGGTTCTTCATCTCAAACTTACTCTATTGAAGTGTGTGTTGTGAAATTGGTGCAATCCTTTGTTGGGGATCGGATAGGTGACTTTGGTAAATGAACTACGAGATTATGTGAATAGCAGCAGAATTAAAATGAGTAAAACACACAATTCGTTCAGACTCAAGTGTGGTGTGTGAGAATAGTGAATGAGAACAGCAAACCACACAACAAACCACAGTGCACACAAGTTTTTAAGTGGTTCGGAGAACACAACTTGTGTCTCCTACGTCCACCTCCTCACAACGGAGGAACCACTAACACAAGTGCAGTACAAACAAGAGCGCGACGACTCTAACCTCTTTGAGTTTAGGAGATAGGCACAACGACCTACTCCAAAGACCACTTGTGAATTCAGCAAATTCACAAGCCCTTGAGCACCACGGCTCAAGCACCAGAGCACAACGGCTCCAACCCAGAGCACTACGGCTCCAAAACAGAGTACAAAGTACTCAAACCTCTGAATCACAATAGATCCAAGTTCTGCTAGACCAAGCACAATTAGAGAATAGATCCTCTAGCACGATCTATCTCAATACAATAGAATTGATGAGGACAAATAGAATTGGGAGATTTGTGTAGAACACATACACAGATTCCCCAGAAAATTCAGGACTCTGACCAATTACAAACGTGGCTGGATCTCCTTCTGGACCAGCACTCCTGCAATCTCGAGCTCCTCCTCTTCTTCTCCTTCTTCTCCCTTGGCGGCGCTGCTCTGCTCCTCTGGATGCAGATTCCTCTTTCCTGCTCTCCTTGCCTTTTTCCAGAAAGCTCTGAGCTCTTGACTTGCGTGGGGTCCCTTTGAGTGCCAAGGACAAAGGTATTTATAGCCCAATGTGACCATAAAAGACCTTAGGGTATGAGGGCACAAAAACCTAGGCAGATCCCCTAATTCCCAAGTAGCCATATGTCCAGATGAAATTCCCGATTTTGAGTTTTAGCCGGAGTGTGTCGACACTACTTCAGAGTGTGTCGACACACTGTCCCAAACTGGCATAATTGGTTCTCTGGGAAGAGACACTAGTGTCGACACTACTTCAGGCAGTGTCGACACACTGTCCAGAACTGCCAAACAGGTCTTCTGGGAACTGGATCTAGTGTCGACACTACTTGAGCTTGTGTCGACACTACCATGCAGACTTGTCAACTGGGATCTCTGGAATCTGGGACTAGTGTCGACACTACTGAGACTGTGTCGACACACTTGACTTTTTCTTCCTCATTTTGCCTTAGGGTTTGAAGCACTGTGTCGACACCAGTAAGGGGTGTGTCGACACTATCGAGGCAAAATCTGCATACACCTGCAAAATTAACACATTAATCATTAGTACAAGATATTATAATTAAAATATGAGATATTAAACATCAAAAACATGTTGTTTGAACATTAACATGTTTCATCCATTAAGCATTGAAATCACAACATGTCATCATTAAAATCATCATTAAAATCACAATGTGTCATCATCAAAATCAAAGTATGAGTGATGTTCATTGGTTATCATTTAAATACAACTTTATGAAATTCCAGAACACACTCAACCCAACAATCTCCCCCTTTTTGATGATGACAAAACATATGCACAATCTCCCAATAACTTGACTTCCTTGACTGCAACAACTCCCCTTGACCATCATGTACACCTTTGAACTTACCCCATAAAGATTTTCTCCCTCTAGAGACTTCTCCCCTTTTTGACAACATCAAAAAGATAGATAAGAGAGAGAGAGACAAATATTGTAAGAAATGAAATGAGGGAAAAGAATGGACAGAAATGATCAAAATAAATGAGGCAAAGTGATATTGACATATGAGAGAAATTATTGTGTTTTTGTTATTGTGCAACAAAGTTTAATCACAAAGACACACTCAACACAAAGTATAGCAAAGAATAATGATCTGAATGTGGTTAAAATAATGAGACAAATGTGAAATGAAGTGACCTATATGAGTGAGCAGAAATATTTAACAAGGATGTTAGGAGCTTTAAGTTTAACACAATGTAAAAGAATAGGTCTAAACTCAGTAAACATGAACTTTATGAAGGTCTTAAGCTTTTTCATCCTGTCAATTTGATTTTCTTTCATTTTTAACAGGGAAAGAATATAAGAATAAATTAGTTAAATCTCACTTTTCAGTGTAAGAGATCACATTGATTAGATGCAAGATCTCCTGATTACTCATGGTTTAACTTTCATTATCTTATACAGAGTTGAAACCTTTTATTTCCACATTTTGACGCGAAACAAATCACTTTTCAGGTGAAATGGCCCGGTTACTCAGTGGTTCAAGAATTTGCATTGCTCTGTTTGTATCTTTCTAGATTGTTCATTTTTCTTTTGATGTTTTACAGGAATTTGATTGCTTTGACCAGAAAAGACATGACTACGAATTTTGAGAAATTATTCTTAACATGTGGTAAAATTGAAGCTTAAACATGCACAAGTTCAATAGTAAAGTCACTCATGTGCCTACAAGTGTTTTGCAAATCATTTTAAAAACATTCAGTATTAAGATTGCTTAACCTTGAAATGATAATGAATCTTTGAAATTAAACTAAGTGCACAAAGAATTTAGTTTCAATGTGTTAATTCTCTCATAAGAAAATAGCACAAGGACTCAAAAATTCTGATGATTTAGGCTCAGAATAGACAACAACTGTCAAGTGAAATGATTGAAGAATACACAATAACTCCCTCTCAACAAATACTCCCCCTCAACAATTGCATAAAGGAATCTTGATACTTGGCGGAGACATATACTCACGCATAGTGAAAGTGTCCAGACAAGCTTAACTTGCCTTTCTTCAAATCACTATTTGATATACCAAGAATTCCAATGCAACTGAGAAGTAGGAATTTATTTTCAAGAGAGACTGACTTTTATTTGCACAAAGAGATGAGATGAAGATATCAGACATGAGAAAACTTGCATAAACCAAGTTCCCTTCTAAGAGAAGTGAATCTGGGTTCTGCAAGAGGCTTAGTGAAGATGTCTGCAATTTGTTTTTCTGTGTCAATGAAGTGGAGTTCAAAAGAATTCTTTGAGACTTCATCTCGAAGGAAATGATGCCGAATGTCAATGTGTTTTGTGCGGGAATGCTGAATAGGATTTTTGGACAGATTGATAGCACTTGTGTTGTCACAAAGAATGGGAATGCAACCTAATGTGTGATTATAATCTAGAAGTTGATGTTTGACCCAAAGGACTTGGGTACCACAGCTACCAGCGGCAACATACTCAGCTTCTGCAGTTGAAAGAGCTACAGAATGTTGCTTTTTGAAGCCCAAGAAATGAGACACCCTCCTAGATATAAACACAACCCACTAGTGCTTTTTCTATCAAGTTTGCACCCGGCATAATCAGCATCACTATATGCAATTAAGTCCAATTTACACCCCGTAGGATACCAAAGACCCAAATCACATGAAGAAAGAAGATATTTGAAAATCCTTTTTACAGCAGACATGTGACTGTCTTTAGGATTAGCTTCAAATCTGGTGCACATGTAGACACTAAATTGAATATCTGGCCTAGAGGTAGTTAGATAGAGAAGAAATCCAATCATACCTCTGTAAAGTTTAGCATTAACAGTCTTACCAGAAGCATCACTCTCAAGTCTTACACTTGTGGCCATTGGTGTGTTGGATGGCTTGATATTCTGGAAGTCAAACCTCTTGAGCAACTCCTTGACATATTTTGTTTGACTCAGAAAAATTCCTTCAGCAGTTTGATGTACTTGTAGACCTAAAAAGAATGTAAGTTCACCCATTCGACTCATTTCAAATTCAGATTGCATAAGATGGGCAAACTCATTGCACAAATTATTATCTGTGGAGCCAAAAATGATATCATCAACATAAACCTGAACAGCAATAAAATGATTTTTTGCAGTTTTTGTAAACAAAGTTTGATCAATTTTCCTCTTATGTAGCATTTATTTATAAGAAAGGAGCTCAACCGGTCATACCAAGCTCTTGAGCTTGCTTAAGACCATATAAAGCCTTATTGAGTTTAAAAACATGATTGGGAAATTTGTCATTTTCAAAACTAAGGGGTTGTTTGACAAAGACATTTTCTTTTATGTAACCATTCAAGAAAGCACTCTTGACATCCATTTGAAAGACTTTGAATTTCAAAGAAGCAGCAAATGCAAGGAATATTCTAACAGCTTCAAGTCTTGCTACAGGGGCATAAGATTCTTAAAAATCAATACCAAGTTCTTGGTTATACCCTTGAGCAACAAGTCTAGCTTTATTTCTAACAATTTGACAGATTCATTCAATTTATTTCTAAAAATCCATCTAGTTCCAATGATAGAAGTTAAATTAGAAGGTTTTGGTACTAAATCCCAAACTTGATTTCGTTCAAATTGATGAAGCTCTTCATGCATAGCATTTATCCAGTTTTCACAAGATAAAGCTTCATCAACAATTTTGGGTTCAATTTGGGAAAGTAGAGCCAAAGAATCTTCAACTAAGATAGAATGAAAAGATGATCTGGTTCTTATTCCATCTTGCAAATTACCAACAACGCTTTCAATTGGATGATCTCTAAAAAATCTGGGTTCAGAAATTACCTCAGGATTTGCATGATTTTCGGAACATGATTACCTGAATCACTTGAAGTAGGCATTTCAAGAACCTCATGTACATTTGGTACTTCTTGATCTTCAAGATTTGTAGATGGATGTTCAAGAAGATCATCTTCATCATCACATTTTTGAGTTCTGCACAAATCAGAAGTGTCAATCTTTTGCAAATTTTCATCAAAAATGACATGTGGAGATTCTTCCACAGTCTTATTTTTCAAGATGTAAACTCTGTAAGCTCTGGAAGTTTTAGAATAACCTAAGAAGATTGATTCAAAACTTTTTGCAACAAATTTATCAAGATTTTCTTTGTTGTTATTGTGAACAAAACATTTGCAACCAAAAAATTTGAAATATGACACACTTGGCTTTTTATTTTTGAGCAACTCATAAGTGGTTTTTCTAATCTTTGGTCTTACTAATGCTCTATTTAAAATGAAATTAGCTGTATTTACAGCTTTTGCCCAAAAAGATTTAGACAGTTTACTTTCTAAGAGCATAGTTCTGGCCATTTCCACAAGAGTTCTATTTTTCCGTTCTACAACCCCATTTTGTTCTGGAGTTCTAGGGGAAGAAAACTTATGGATAATGTTCAGTTCAGTGCATAGATCAGAAAAAGATTTATTTTCAAACTCACCCCCATGATCTATCAAGATGGAATTCAGTTTAAAAGATAAACCCACTAAGGCAGAATTGTAAAATCTCCTGAATTCTGAACATGCATCACTTTTATGGGATAGGAATAAAACCCAAGTATATCTTGTAAAGTCATCAATGATCACAAATCCATATATATTACCACTGAGACTTTGGGTTCTGGTTGGACCAAAAAGATCCATATGAAGCAACTCAAGTGGTTTAGATAAGTACTTCATTGAACACTTTAAAAGATTTTCTTATTTGTTTTCCTTGAGCACATATCCCACAAATAGGATTGTCAATGACTGGGAGAGATTCAGGAAGACCTTTTACAAGATTCATTCTTATGAGTTTACTAATGGTTGTGAAACTTGCATGACCCAACCTTTTGTGCCACAACCAAGCTGTGTCATTTTTATTTACAATCAAGCAAACATTTAAGGACGAAGTGTCACACAAATCAATCATGTAAACATTATTTTCTCTTTTCCAATCAATTTAATTTGCTCAGAAGAGGAGTCAATTATTTTGCATGAGTCAATTATTTTGTCACACAATTGACTAATGCTAAGCAAGTTGTAATTCAAATCCTCAACTAAACAAACATCATCACTTAGGGTAATGCAAGACTTACCAATTTTTCCTTTGCCAATTATTTTTCCTTTATTATTACCTCCAAAGATGACTGATCCACCTTCCTTTTCAATCAAGTATGAAAATTTATCTCTGTCTCCTATCATGTGCCGTGAACATCCATTGTCAAGAATCCAGATGTTGTTGGAATTGGATGCACGGCTTTCCTGCACATAACAAATTAGACAATAAAAGTTTTTGGTACCCACATGAGATTGGTACCAGCATCTTGAGTGAGAAGAGATAACAAATCATTTCTAACCCAAATTTGTGTATTTTTCTTCACAATGTTTTTTGAAACAGAAGATTCAACTTTTTGTTTTTCAATTTTCTGAACATTATGCCTCTTAGTTGGTTTGTTCCATTGTGAAAAACTTGGCATGTATTGTTGTTAGTATGCAGGAAGAGATGAATGATAGAAATAAGGATTGAACCATTGGTTACCATTGTACCTTTGGTTCCAAGGCTTATTCCATCTTGAGCAGTAAGAGGAGAAAACATTCAAATTTCCATGAAAAAGATGATTATTGATTGGTTTGAGGTTTTTGTGATTTTTATAAGAAGGGTAGGTCGACCTCTGACTGGGATAGGTCGACCTGTGCATTGTGTGTGTTGACCTAGGTAAGGTATGTGTCGACCTCTCAGGTTCTTTTTGTTTTTGTATTTTTCCTTTGTTTTCAGATGAGCATGCCTTGACAAATTTTATTAAAGGAGGTTTTGATGATTTTGTTTTATTTGGATATGATTCAATTTTCTTTGAATTTTTTGGTTCAAAACCTAAACCAAATTTATTTGAATTCATCTTAACTCCAAGTAGTGCATTGAGATTGTCTTTACCTTGAGTGAAGTTCTTGATGATTTCCTCTTTCTCTTTAAGGCAAAGATTTTGCTTTTCAATTTGATTCAAGTTTTCTTGATTTTCTTTTTCTTTTTCATCAAATTTCTTGACAGAATTGATAAGTTCTTTATTCAATTTTTGAATTTTCAATTTTAGATTATCAACAAAAATCAACAGTTCATCATTTTCTTTGATTTGGTCTGAAATTTGAGCTTCCAATTCAGAAATCTTTGTAGATGATGAAGTATCACTAAGAATGCTTTCAATTTTTCTTTTCAAGTATTTATTTTCTTTTCTAACATCAGAAAGATTTTCAACTAAATTACCATATGCTTCTTGCCAATCTTCAATAGTAAATAGTTCGAAGGATATATTTACCTGATCTTCACTGCTTCTTGCCATGAAGCAGATTTCATTCCCTTCTGAACTTGAGGATTCTTCATTGCAGTCTGAACTTTCATCATCTGACCATGTCGCCAGCATGGCCTTGTTCTTCTTTTTGTGAAACTCCTTCTTGTGGGTTTTGTGTTTTTCTTTCATACCTTCTGGACAATCAGCCTTCATATGTCCAGGTTTGTTACACCTATAACACACAGGAATTTCTTCAGTTTTCTTATGATCAACATGAGAGAAATGTTTCTTTTTACTAGACATGGCATTTTGCTTATTACCAAAATTCTTCTTATTTGATTTCAGAAATGCCTTAAATTGTCTAGTAATGAAAGCAAGATCATCATTATCAGATTCAGATTTTTCAGACTCAGAATTTTCTTTAGATTTTCCTTTATTACTTGATGATGCTTTGAGAGCAATGGTTTTTGTTTTTAGCATGTGTTCTTCTGATCTCTTAAGATTTAACTCATATGTCATTAATGATCCAATGAGTTCATCCAATGTGAGTTTGGATAAATCCTTTGAATCTTCAATAATAGTTGCTTTAGTGTGCCATACAGGAGATAATGAACGCAAGATTTTTCTTACCAATTCTTCATTTGAGTATTCCTTACACAAGGCTCGAAGTCCATTTATGATGACCATGAACCTAGAAAACATCTCAGATATAGTTTCATTAGATTTCATGATAAACAACTCATAATCAGAAACTAACATGTTAGCCTTAGTCTCCCTGACCTGAGATGTGCCCTCATATAGCAGTTCTAATTTATCCCACATCTCCTTGGCAGACTTACACATGGAGATTCTGGAATACTCACTTGGATGGATGGCACATTGCAACATGTTCATGGCGCTATAATTCAGGGTGACCCTTCTGATCTGCTCCCTGGTCCATTGGTCTTCATCTCCAGTGACTTCATTTGGTCCTTTTTCAACAAGTCTCCACACTTCATAGTTCTGTGCTCTAAGAAAAACCATCATCATATTCTTCCAGTAGGGATAGTCAGTACCATCAAAAAATGGAGGCCTATTGATTGAATGACCCTCAGCAACAAAACCTCTAGAGTCTATGATAGAATCAAACCAAAGCACACAGCAAATTGAGTAAGTAATTGAGTGATCAAAATCTGAATACAGAAAATTCACCAAAGCACCTCAGAGTATAGAATTGACTCTGACCTGCTCTGATACCAAGTGTTGGGGATCGGATAGGTGACTTTGGTAAATGAACTACGAGTGTTAAGCCCCGACGCGGAATATCGGAGCGCGAAGGCAGTTGCAAGAAAGGTATAGAGCGAGTACTAGACATCAAACCATTGCACATTGAATATTACTAAAGCAATCTTTCTCATTAATAACTTTTCAAATGTCTAGTTACAACCACTACTATTAGAGCCATTCTATAGAGCCCAATTACATTGCAATAAATGGAAATAACTAACTACAACTCTAAGACAACATAATGACTCGAGGGTACTCCTGGCTTCACTCTTAGTCATTCCCTTCCTCGTGAGTGTATGTGTCATCCTCGGTCTCACCTGAGAACACAACATCAAATAACGTAGGGTGAGCGATAACGCCCAGTAGGACTTAAATCTAAGGCTCAAGCAGGCTTAAAATAATTAACGCATTTAATGGCAAAGTATCTAAAGATAGCAGGTACAAGAGAGTCAAAATATAGCAAGAGATAGCACAATAGCATGAGATCGAGTATAGTTTCCAAAAAATAGCACAACTATCGAGTATAGCACGAATAGCAGGATGACCATAGCACAACTAGCACAAGTATAATAATAGCACGACGAGTATAGCACTTGTTTGTCATTCTAGACATCGAGAGAGTATAGCACGTTTTGTGTTTTGATTGTCATACAGATAGTCGAGATAGATAGCACTTGAGTGTAATGCCAAACACTCTGATCATTTAACTCCCATGAGCACTAGCACTTTCGGGCGCACATCCCAGGACCAGATCGGGCCCTTTATATATTGCCAGGCATTGGTTATATTGTTTATCTTTAGACAATCAGACAATGGCCAATATAGAGTACCAAGAAGTAGATGAGAGCACTAGATGAATAGACGAGATAGTAGAGTGAACGTGAATAGACGAGCGAGTATAGTACAGATGAGAGCTAGTGGACATTGCACATAATGCGACGAGTAACAGGCGATAGTAACAGTTGCACAACACGCGCACGTCGTATTGGCAGTCAGGTGGAATTCACGATCTTCCTACTGGCCATGTTATGCACAAGTCCAGAGGTCCGACGTGATTCAAGGTAAGAGCGAACTTCTAATAGCCGTTTGGACCATATCAATCCCTAAAGGTGTAATGGGTGTTAGGGTACAACCAGCTCGTCGACCATGTGGGAATCCATGATCAGAGGAGACTTACGGAGGCCTTGTGCAAGGGTTCACTAGTCCGGCGAAAGGAATATCCGACGGAGAGTTCACCACAAGCCAAGTAAAGTGTGTATATAAAACAGGTGCTCGACGTTCTAGAGGAATTCCAGAACAGTGGAGCGTCGATATCGGTATATAAACAACGCAAGAAACGAATACAAGTCCATTAAAATAGGGCAATTAATATACTTTTATTTCAATAATTTACTGGATACATTATGAGATATTTTCGGCCAAATTTCAGCCATATATGGATGGTTCATGTGTGTGCATGCGTAAGAGAAATCATAGATAGAAAAGAAGTCATGAACATGTATTTTACATCATTCAATGTAGCTCCATTTTTAAAACAAATTTTACTGGGGGTATAACTCTAAAAAGGCGTAAGAATTATTTAGAATGCGACAGAAATCATTTTTATGGGTTTTCATCAAAAATCCTGTGAAGGCGACGTAGGCCCATAAGGATTGCGACAGGGGTAGGGCAGGTAGCGACAGGGCCTACAAAGGGTCGCGACAGGGTTGTCTGCTCAGGCGGCCAGAACGCGACGAGGTGTCCTGTTGCGTTCAGAACGCGATAAGAAAGGGGTCGCGATGGGCTTGAGAACGTGACCTGTCGGGCCGTCGTGTTCTCAGGTCCGTGGACTGAGTCTGACAGAGCTCTGATCTATCTTGGATTGCGGTCCAGAAACTTGCCTTTTTGACATAGGGTAGTTCAGAAAATCATAACTAATTGTATACACTATGAAAAATCATGAAACTAGTTTTAAATTAATCTAGACAAGCAAGGGTACTTCTAGTAATTAGGAATTTGAAAGCAATCATGGTATCGACATAGTTCTAACAAGTTGAACAAGAAGCAACCTGATTCCAGGTACAGCAGAGATGAATGATTTAATTCGAGCAACATGCTTGGTAAAAATTGGGGCTTTTAGGGGCAAAAGATCCCTAACAACAAGTAGTATCTACAGTAAAATTTTCGTGGCATGGGAACAAGTGTACATGGAGATCTGATTTAAACATGATGACTCGAGGTTATCATGTATGCAGAACTTCAAAAATCAAGAACAAAAGATTGGCTCCATGAAAAATTATGAAACAAGAGGGCTTTTGTTCCTGGTGATTGGAACTACCTATAGATGGATTTGATTTGGTTTTTCTTGTGAGAATGCCTACCTTTGACTCGATTTGTCTTCTAGGGTTTAGAACTCCAAGAACGAAGGAAGAAGCTTGATGGATCTTCCTCTCCTCGATTTCTCCTCCTCCTTGGCCTCTTCTCCATGTCCAAGAACCCCTTTGCACGAGCTAGGGTCGGCCATGAGGATTTAAGAGGTGTATTTATATAAACACAAGTTCCTATTCCTACTACTACTCAAATTCCTCTAAATTCCGAGATTTCCTAACTCCACCTTTCCTCTCTTGCTTTCCAATCTCTAATTGGGTTAGGATAGTATCTAAATTCGTGCTAGACTATATGGGGTAGGTTTAGGAATCCAATTCCAACAATAATTGCCACTTTTATTGCTTTAATAACCCCTTTCCAATTATGATATAATTAACTCCGAATTTAGGGTATTTTCTTATTATTCTCCCTTTGTAAATTCATATTTTGACCCAATAAATTCTAGATGGTCCATTAAGCAAAGCCCATTACTCTTTTCCATTTAATGGGTTTTATTTAATGCTCTTTTCATATAAATATCCATTTAACTAGGTTTTAATTCTTTATTTAAATTTTTATTTTTCCTTAAAATTCAGGTTGCTACAACGAGATTGTGTGAATAGCAGCGGAATTAAAATGAGTAAAACACACAATTCGTTCAGACTCAAGTGTGGTGTGTGAGAATAGTGAATGAGAACGGCAAACCACACAACAAACCACAGTGCACATAAGTTTTTAAGGTGGTTCGTAGAACACAACTTGTGCCTCCTACGTCCACCTCCTCACAACGGAGGAACCACTAACACAAGTGCAGTACAAACAAGAGCGCGACGACTCTAACCTCTTTGAGTTCAACAACTCAAAGACCATAAGAGATAGGCACAAGGACCTACTGCAAAGACCACTTGTGAATTCAGAAAATTCACAAGCCCTTGAGAACCACGGCTCAAGCACCAGAGCACAACGGCTCCAACCCAGAGCACTACGGCTCCAAAACAGAGTACAAAGTACTCAAACCTCTGGATCACAATAGATCCAAGTTCTGCTAGACCAAGCACAATTAGAGAATAGATCCTCTAGCACGATCTATCTCAATACAATAGAATTGATGAGGACAAATAGAATTGGGAGATCTGTGTAGAACACATACACAGATTCCCCAGAAAATTCAAGACTCTGACCAATTACAAACTTGGCTGGATCTCCTTCTGGACCAGCACTCTTGCAATCTCGAGCTCCTCCTCTTCTTCTCCTTCTTCTTCTCCTTCTTCTCCCTTTGGCGGCGCTGCTCTGCTCCTCTGGATGCAGATTCCTCTTTCCTGCTCTCCTTGCCTTTTTCCAGAAAGCTCTGAGCTCTTGACTTGCGTGGGGTCCCTTTGAGTGCCAAGGACAAAGGTATTTATAGCCCAATGTGACCATAAAAGACCTGAGGGTACGAGGGCACAAAAATCTAGGCAGATCCCCTAATTCCCAAGCAGCCACGTGTCCAGATGAAATTCCCGATTTTGAGTTTTAGCCAGAGTGTGTCGACACTACTTCAGAGTGTGTCGACACACTGTCCCAAACTGGCATAATTGGTTCTCTAGGAAGAGACACTAGTGTCGACACTACTTCAAGTAGTGTCGACACACTGTGAAGAACTGCCAAACAGGTCTTCTGGGAACTGGATCTATTGTCGACACTACTTGAGCCTATGTCGACACTACCATGCAGACCTGCCAACTGGGATCTCTGGAATCTGGTACTAGTGTCGACACTACTAAGACTGTGTCAACACATGACTTTTTCTTCCTCATTTTGCCTTAGGGTTTGAAGCACTGTGTCGACACCAGTAAGGGGTGTGTCGACACTACCAAGGTAAAATCTGCATACACCTGTAAAATTAACACATTAATCATTAGTACAAGATATTATCATTAAAATGAGATATTAAACATCAAAAACATGTTGCTTGAACATTAACATGTTTCATCCATTAAGCATTGAAATCACAACATGTCATCATTAAAATCATCATTAAATCACAATGTGTCATCATCAAATCAAAGTATGAGTGATGTTCATTGGTTATCATTTAAATACAACTTTAGGAAATTCCAGAACACACTCAACCCAACATCCTTGTGCCCAATTTCATGTGCGTGGTTGAATCTAAGATTTCTGAATCTCAGAGTGTGTGTGTTGTTGTGTGACTTTTCTGAACTGGCAAGATAAGCCACATTTGTGTGGGTGTGTGGATGGTGGATGTAGGATACACTGTTGTGTAATCCGAACCACCCTAAATCTCTCTGTCTTTGTGGTTTTCTTATCTCTTGCGTTAGATGCTTGATAGGCTCATTAGCATCTCACCATCTAACTGGTCTAATTTGTTTAGAAGTGTCATTGATCTTTAGGTTTCATACTGAATTCAATTTTTCTAAAATCCTAATCGAAGTGAATTTTTAAAATTCTAAGAAATCTATTCAACCCCCCTTCTAGATTTCTTCATAGCAGTTTTTCCGCAACATTTCAACAACTCAGGATCCACTACCCAGGGGTACAGTCCCCCTCAAGGACACTTACACAGCCAGCCGCAGCTGGTCTTCTCTTCACAACCCGAAGAGGAATACAACACCCTGGAACCCCCAGGTCTTCCTTCAACATGAAGGGAACAACACCATGGAACCCCCAGGTCTTCCTTCAACACGAAGGGAATAACACAAAAATGTGTTCAAGGGATGATACGCCCCTGGACCAAGCTAATAGCACAGTGATTGATCCAAAGCGAAGACTGAGAGGAAAAGATCTACAAAGAAGAACACTCTCAGTTCACAAAAGATCTCTCAAGGTTCTACACTAGACACAGAGAGCAAAGAGCTACAACAAGACGATGGAGTGAGACTTGAGCTCTTCTATGGTGCTTGCAGATTTTTAATTCTCATGATTCGTTGTTCTTTACGTAGGCACCAGTCTTCTATTTGTATCTTCTTTTGAAAATGTAGTCGTTGAAGTATCCGTTGTCTCTAAGTTCAGAGAACGTTAGACTGCATGGCTTTCCTTTGTAGTCAACGGTTCTTTGCGTTCCATGCACGTAAGAAGGAAATCCTTCTTGATATCCTCCAGCTTCTACTTTATCCATTGTTGTATAGAGTCGTGCTGTCAGAGACCTGCACACATTAAATGCTAAAATGTAGACAGCTAAGCTGTCTCTTGTTGTCAGTCAACATTAAGTGAGAATACATCAAAATAAAAATTTCCATTCTATCTTTCCAAAAAGATATTACATGCAGGAGCATAAGAATAGAAGATATCTGGACATGCATCGTGCAGAGAAATGTACGGTTATATTTAATGCATGGATAACAGAGAAATACGCGGGATGACTTTTACTTGTCAAGATATTCAAATATCAAGTCGTTATAGCTCATGAACTCGATATGAACATGACTTATGGAATTGTTGTAAATGAATCATTGTTCACGTGAATCATTGCTCATTCGTAAACAAATCGTTGTACGCACACATCGTTATGCATTCTTAACCAAATCGTTCTGGATAACAAATCGTTATGACACTATAAGCAAATCATTATGAGCAAATCGTTATAACCAAAACGTTATGAGCAAATCGTTATGACCAAATCGTTGTAACACTATAAGCAAATCGTTATGAGCAAATCCTTATAACACTATAAGCAAATCATTATGAGCAAATCGTTATGCTCACTTACAAAATCGTTGTGAGATTGAAATTGTTATACTCACTGGCCGAATCATTATGAGAGCAAATCGTTATGCTCACTTACGAAATCGTTGTGAGATTAAAATCGTTATACTCACTTTTCGAATCGTTAGGAAAGCAAATTGTTATGCTCACTTATGAAATCATTGTGAGATTGAAATCGTTATACTCACTTGTCGAATCGTTATGAGAGCAAATCGTTATGCTCACTTACGAAATCGTTGTGAGATTGAAATTGTTATACTCACTTGTCGAATCATTATGAGATCGAAATCGATGCGATAACTTAGCGAATCGTTCTGAGATCGAAATCGATATAAACCAAAAATGATATGAAACTTATGAAGAGTTATTCTTTGCGATGACTTATGAAATCGTTATGCTTCAAAGCGAGTCGATGTGTACTTAGAGAAATTTCATGCTCTGAAAAATTAACAACAACCTTGTAAGGATTTACTTACAAGTCTTTGCTTGATTTTGGCTGGTTTATTTCCTGTGACTAAGCTTCATAAAAACTTGTTAGATACTAATTGTTAGGATTTTGTTAATCACCAAAATAGATATATAATTCATGAAATTATATGGGGTTGATCTGATCATCCAATGGTCCATATCGAAAAGAGGATTGTGATATAATACAATGGTTTGGGGAGATTGACTCCATAAACGTAAACAATGATGCATACACTGCCCCTTAGCAATTAGGGGAGACAACAAGACCACAAAAAAGACCTGGACTCTAACTGTAACGACCCTCCTTTACCGGTACGATTATACCAATCCTCATCGATATAAAGGGCGTCATTACAGTGGGACATTTACCCAACACTACACAATAGGTTGAAACATAAATGAATAACAAATGAGTACAGCGGAAATAAAAGAGAAGTCATATTCCATCATCATTCACATAATTCTACAGTCTATATAGCAAATGTAAATAACCATTATCCACATTATACATGTCTATATGAATAACATTGTTTACATACTATGAAAAGAAAAGTGTATCTATGTAGCAATCTCCACAAGTAGCTACTCTTCACTCTCGGAGTCACTCCTCACTAAGTCCTCCTCAAGTACAGGGACACCTATCTCACCTGTATGTTAAAGCAAGTATGAGTCTTCCAACAAGGCCCAACAAGCAACCTAAGAGCACATCGTTACACATATCACACACATGCTATTCTTTTAAAACAATAAGGGAAATACATGGTGCATGCTTCATGTCAATTAAGCATAAATAACCTACACATAACATGTACATGATTCATGTTGCTAATCACAACTCTTATCAACCATATTCTTAAACAATTAAAGCATGGAAATTAGCACAAGGTAACTAGCAATCCTAGCATGATATCTAATCATTTTCACATGCTTTTAAGACATATATACACATCTTTAGCTTGATGTTTTAACATAAATAATTCTCATTCACATGGTTTCACCATTTTCACATGCTAATACATTCACATAACACTATCACATGTTCACATTGCACATTTTCACATTTTCCACACTTTTACACTTAATTTGCCATGACGAATCTTCGTAACGACGCAGAACCGGGAGAAGCCTCTCCACCCTAACCAGTGGTACTTGTCCACCTCCAGGATTTCATCCTAATGCCCATAGGATATCACATACACAATGAGCCTTCCCATAGAGACTTTTCTACAGTATGGCTCCACAGCCTTCTATGATAGCAGTGTCATTTTCGGCACATATTACACATTTAGACTTAATCACATTCACTTATATGCACAATTTAATCCCTTTCACATGCACTTTAAATAAACCTTCATATCTCAGGTTACAAAACTTAATACTAATATTCCACAGTGATAATTAGTTCATAACAGAGCCCTAAAATGCTACTAAACACTGAAATTCACATGATTTAGGTTAAACATACTTATCATGGTCAATTACCCTTGTAAAGATACAAACAGTACCTACTGACATCAAAACATTATCAAATTTTAACCACAGACTTCATACAGGCAGTATATCACATGACAAATTTTTTAGATTTTTTACAGCAGCAAAATGTATTTTAACAATTTAAATAGATTTCATGTAAATTTAACAAGAATTTCACTTTAACATGGTCCACAGCAAAACAATCGATTCCAATAGTTCTAAAACCTGAAAACAGTAACCCTAATATCATAGAAATTTTTTGAAACCCTAACATGCAACAAATCTATTTATTCAGGATTAAACATAGTCATAACATGCTTATTTCATCAATATAGAAATTAAATTAAATAATATCGTGCTTAGAAATTCGACAGAACCTCATGGCATGACCTAAATACCATACCTGACAAACCCTAAATTTACAGCATGTACAAACAACCATAAGTTCGAAAATCACAACACATAGATTAAGTTCACATTTCTAAAAAACCAAAAGAACTTGGCGGCAAGGCCCTTGCCGCCAACATAGGTTAACAGCACAGGATGCTGCCGTTAACTCAAGAACTTGGCGGAAACAATGTTGTCGTCAACCTCCTATCTGCAAAAGTGCAGACCGAACGAAAATAAAATGAAGAATTGGGGGTTCCAGGACACGAAAAAAATTCTGAAAAATTCCTTAGACCTAAAGGACATGTCTAGGGATGCTAACCCTCGATTATTTGCCTAAAGTAAAATCTACAAAGAGCAAATCTTGTCAAAGAAGCCCTCCCCAACCAAGCCAAGAAGGTGCAGAATCTCATCCCAAATCCTATATTTTTGCTGATGTAGATGGATCTCCAGAGTTGGGGAAGATTCCTCAATATCAGAGCTCCTTCCAGTCATAGTAGATTGCCAGAAGAATCCCACACACATCAGATCAAGCTTGCAAAAGTTTAGGTTTTTCTCTCCACAAACCCTAGTTTTTCCCTTAGAGCCAATGGTCTCAATCTGGGCAAAAACTGGATGTTTTATAAGGCTATGAGTCGGAATGCGCCTAGCATTAGGTTTCCTACCGTTGGGGGTGGGGGGGGGGGGTTCCTAATCAAGAACTAGAGAAAACGCAGCCGTTTTCAGATATGGAATCGCAACATAATTGAAGAAGTAAACGGCCACTTTGTTGCCACTAACAAGAAGTCAGCATCCATCGATCAGGAAGTCAATATGAAGTCAACGACACACTAGTTGCCATCAACTTGCCCTTAACGTCAAGGGATGTTGACGTTAACAGGGATTTCGGCAAAAAATAGAAATATCAATTAACATACATACACTATATAAATACATACAATATGCACTGCATTATTTAAATACAATATGCACAGAATTAAATAAATACAATATGTACATAAATAAACATGTATATACATATGCACATAAGTAATTAAATAATTATAATATGCACAAAATCAAATAAGCATATATGACAAAGTTCGAGGGCCTTACACTAACACGCAAGAATGGACAGTGAGATAAGAGGGAGTATATTAAGCAAGCACCCAAGTTGACATGATTATCGTTAAGTTTTAGGGTTACACTTAGCCTTTAATGGATAATTAATGAGGTTGCACTTGGCCAAATAGTAACCCTAGCAGGTGTGTACTCGAGTACTCCGGTGTAACTAAGGGGAATGCACGACTCACACGCAAACGGCTTGAACTATGGGATGACGGGTACAACTACCCTGGCAACCGCAACGTGCGTACGGCCACGGGGACTTACGGAGGCCCTCGGTAGCAGGCCCTGGTCAGTCCACAAGTGCTCGCCGGTAAGAGGGTCTCCACTACCAAGGAGGAGTCCTATCTACACGAATGTAGTGTATGCATGGACCTATGTGCACCGGGGTGCATGCAAATTCTATCTTATAACAAACAATAACTAATAGGTCTCTGCTGACATCACGACGACCGGGTCTGTGGCGACCTTATCACAACCGACAGATCAGTCACTGTCCATGGACTGCTTCTTCTTCATAGGCAAGAAATGAGCCGTCTTGGAGAAACGATATACAATCACCCAAATCGAGTCATTGCCCTTAGCTGATCTGGGCAAACCAGTCAGAAAATCCATAGTGATTGCTTCCCACTTCCATATAGGTATCTTCATCTTCTACATAAGACCAGATGGTCGCTGACGCTCGGCCTTCACTTGCTGGCATACCAAACATCTGGACATGAACTCGGCCACATTCTTCTTCATACCAGACCACCAAAAAAATCTCTTCAAATCCTAGTATATCTTGGTGTTGCCTAGATGAATAGAGAACCTCGACCTGTGAGCTTCTACTAGTACATGCTCACGGACATCCACAACATCAGGAACGCAAACTCGTTGCTGGAATCTAATAACACCATCCTCATCTCGAGCAATGCCTGCCTTGCCCACCATCTCCTCAAGTCTAGGATCAGCTCTCTGCTGCTCTATCACCTCATCCAGAACTGTGGACAGGATAGACAACTGAGCCACAAAGGCCTGACACAACTGTGGCTCTAACTCAGTCATCGCACATTCCGTATCTTCCAACATCTTTCAATCATGTCGAAGAAATGACCTCTTCCTGCTGAGCGCATCTGCCATGGCATTCGCCTTCCCTGGATGGTACTAAAGCTCGAAGTCGTAGTCCTTGAGAAACTCAATCCACCTTTTCTGCCGCAGGTTCAACTCCTTCGGCGAGAAAAGATACCTCATAATCTTGTGGTCAGTGAACACCTCGAACTTGACACCATAAAGATAGTGTCTCCAGATCTTCAGTGCATGAACCATAGCCGCTGACTCCAAATCATGGGTCGGATAGTTATGCTCATGCTCCTTTAACTGGAGAGAAGCATATGCAACTACTTTACCATGCTGCATCAACACACAGCCAAGACCAATCTGAGAAGCATCAGAGTAGATAGCAAAACCCTCTGCACCACTAGGCAAGATCAACATGGGTGCAGATGTAAGCCTCGCCTTCAGCAACTGGAAACTACTCTCGCAATCATCAGACCAGATGAACTTCACACCCTTCCTGGTTAGCTAAGTCAAAGGTGTGGCGATAGATGCAAAGCCCTCACTGAATCACCTGTAATAGCCTGCTAACCCAAGAAAACTTTTGATCTTCGATGGTGTCCTTGGAATCTCCTAATCTAACACTGCCTGGACCTTTGCCGGATCAACTACAACTCCAGCGCTTGAGATAACATGCCCAAGGAAATGAACCTCGCGCATCCAGAAGTCGCACTTGCTGAACTTTGCATAGAACTTGTGCTCTCGGAGAATCTCCAGAACAATCCTCAAATGCTCACGGTGTGTAGCCTCATCAGTGGAATAGACTAACACATCGTCAATGAACACCACTACAAAGCTATCCAAGTATAGTCTAAACACCCTGTTCATGAGATCCATGAACGCTGTAGGGGCATTAGTCAGACCAAATGGAAGCACAAGAAACTCATAGTGTTCATAATGAGTCCTGAAAGTAGTCTTGGACACATCTTCATTCTTAATCCTCAACTGATGGTAGCTAGACCGTAGATCAATCCTAGAAAACACATGCATTCTGCAGCTGATCGAACAATTCATCAATTTGTGGCAAGGGATACCTGTTCTTCACAGTCACGTGGTTGACCTTCCTATAATCGATGCACAACCTAAGAGAACCATCCTTCTTCTTCACGAACAATATAGGTGCACCCCATGGTGACACACTAGGGTGAATGAATCCCTTATCCAACAAATCTTGCAACTTCTTCCTCAGCTCTGCTAACTCCGCAGGTGCCATCCGATATGATGCCTTAGAGATAGGAGAGGTGCCTGGAAGCAACTCTATGGTGAACTCTATCTCCCTAGCCGGTGGCAATCCTAACAAATCATTAGGAAACATGTCTGGAAACTCCTGCACTACCTCAATCTCCTCCAGGGTCGGTGACTGATTGGCCTTAGGGACTAAGACCACACTGGCAAGAAATGTGTCACAACCATTGTTCACCATCCTCATCGCCTTCATGGCGGAGAACACAAACCTTCCCGCTAAGTTCCTTGGCAACGGATGTGAGAACTCATCCTCACCAGGAATACAGAAAGTAATCTTCTTCCCTCTACTATCCACCAAGGCATAGTGCTCCTCAAGCCAATCCGGACCAAGAATGGCATCATAGTCCTTCATCTTGAGCAAATAGAGGCACCCAAATAAGCCTCGGTCCTCAATACACACAGGTAAAAACGGAATGCACTTCCTAGTCGATACCGTACCTTCCGGTGTGTGCAAAGACAAAGGAACTTCTAACTCCTCTGTCTCAACTCCAAACCCTGCTGTTAACTGCTTAGTAAATTGCTAAAAAATGAACGAGTGTGTGGCACCCGTATCAAACAATACCCCAGCATGCACACCCATGATTAAAACCATACCTTCCGTGACGTTCTCGGCCAGCTTTGCATCCTCTCGTGCTAGTGCAAACACTAGAGCTTGGGCTCGAGGCCTTCCTGGTCTCCCTATCAATGGCACTGCTAGGGTTGGCGCTCCACGCTGAACACCCTGCTAAAACCTGGGGCAATCCCAGATCTGGTGCTGGGTACTGCCACACTTGAGACACTTCCCTGACAACATCCAACATTCGGTGCCGCCGTGTGCCCTTCCACAGTGAGGACACGCCTTCTTGTTGTTGGGCCTGAAGCTGGGGGACTGTGATGTAACTGCCTGATGACTTGGTGCCGCTGGATGGCGTGGTGACTGGTACACTGCCTTCTTCCTATCTTGCCTCTGGAAAGGTGGCACAGACCTCTTCTGAGCTGCCCTCTTCTCCTCGATATACTGGTCCAGATCACTCTCTTGCCTACACGTTGTGTTGAGCACCTCGTCTAGAGTGCAGTGGTCAAAAGCCACTAACCTCGACCTCAGTGATGGTTTGAGCCCCATCACAAACTTCTTAGCCTTCCTGCACTCATCAACAACTATATGGGGAGCATATTTAGATAGCTCGGCAAACCTGGCCTCATACTCCAAAACCGACATGGAGCTCTGAGTAAGAGAGAGAAACTCCTGCTCCATCTTGTCCTGGATGTGCTCAGGGATGAACTTGGCCCGAAATAGCCTCGTGAACTCGACCCAAGTTACCTCAATTGCACCATCCTCGTACCTGGTGTGTAGTACGGAGGCCCACCAAACATCGGCTCTCTGTTGCAAAACACATCCCATAAGCACCAATCTAAACAAATCTTAACCTACACAAATACATATACTCTAAGTACTTGTAGCATGTAGGTGGCCAGGCTAACTTTGTCTTCCTCAGCACACCTAATGTTCCGAAAGATCTTCTCAACTTCCCTCATCCAGCTCTCTGTCAAGAGTGGCTAACTCTCCCCCTTAAAAGAAGGTGGAGCCATCCTCTTGAACCTCTCCATGATGGACAGACCACCATGGCCATGCTCTTGAGGAACGGGAGCTGGAGCCTGAGCCTGAGCTTGAGACAACAAGCAATATATAAGCAATACATAACAATCATGCATTTAACAAAATAGACTACTCCTATTTACCAACTCTAACCTGAGCCTGCAGCTGATCCTGCAATGTCGCCTGAGTCTACGCCTGAGTCGGCATTGCCTGAACCAGGACTTGCATGAACACGCCATAATCCATAGGTGGTGGTGGAGGAAGTACAGTAGGACCCTAGGGTGCTGGGGTCTGCTGCTCACCCCTGTCCTCACGCCTCTGCTTGTCATCTCGAGCCTGAGCACCACGCCTACCACAACTCGCCATAGCCTATAAAACAATTAACTTAGTTAGAATCTAAGTTACTTAGTCCTAACTTTCTTTCATTAATTATTAGATATTTTCTACATATATGGACAAATTCTTTAAAGACTTTGCAATATTGTGAAGATGATGGCATATTCATGTACAATCTCAACCTTGGTCTCTGATACCAATCTTTGTAACGACCCTCCTTATACCGATATGATTATACCAATTCTCATCGATATAAAGGGCATCATTACAGTGGGACATTTACCCAACACCACACAATATGTTGAAACGTACATGAATAACAAATGAGTACAGCGGAAATAAAAGAGAAGTCTTATTCCATCATCATTCACATTATTCCACAGTCTATATAGCAAATGTAAATAACCATTGTCCACATTATACATGTCCATATGAATAACATTGTTTACATACTATGAAAAGAAAAGTGTATCGATGTAGCAATCTCCACAAGCAGCTACTCCTCAAGCTTGGAGTCGCTCCTCATTAAGTCCACCTCAAGTACATGGACATATGTCTCACCTGTATGTTAAAGCAAGTATGAGTCTTCTAACAAGACCCAGCAGGCAACCTAAGAGCACATCCTTACACATATCACACACATGCTATTCTTTTAAAACAATAAGGGAAATACATGGTACATGCTTCATGTCAATTAAGCATAAATAATCTACACATGCTTTCTACGCATAACATGTAACATGATACATATTGCTAATCACAACTCATATCAACAATATTCTTAAACAATTAAAGCATGGAAATTAGCACAAGGTAACTAGCAATCCTAGCATGATATCTAATCATTTCACATGCTTTTAAGGCACATATACACATCTTTAGCTTGTTGTTTTAACATAAATAATTCTCATTCACATGGTTTCACCCTTTTCACATGCTAACACATTCACATAACACTATCACATGTTCACATTGAACATTTTCACATTTTCCACACTTTTACACTTAATTTGTTGTGACACATAATCCGAATCACCATAAAGAAGGACAGACATTCACATAACACATACCCGTCACCTAGACAATACAGCGACAAATCTTGGTAATTGTGCAGAACCGGGAGAAGCCCTTTCCACCCTAACTAGTGGTACTTGTCCACCTCCAGGATTTCATCCTAATGCCCATAGGATATCACATACACAATGAGCCTTCCCATAGGAACTTTTCTACTGTAATAACTGGTATGTTTGGATCGAGGTTTACCGAGTTTGGAGGCCAATGTATGGCCCATTGTTAGACCATGGAGGTCTATAAGTATTTCTACAGGTTGTTTGGGTCAAGTGGGAGGCAGGAGGGCTGGGCATCACAGCCCAACCAAGCCTATGTCAGGTTCATTGAGAACGCGTCGTACACAGACGCCGCGTCTCTCAAGTGAACGCGTCAGGGTTCTTCGACGCGATTTGGAGTTGAACGCATTCTCCTGAGTGGACGCGTTCTTGCACCACCGTTACGTGGCCATCGTTGCATGCGCACCGTGTGGCGCTTGCAGGACGTCGGGGCTTAGTTGCATCGGCAAGGTCTGACGCATTTCTAAATGCATCAGGACGACACGATGCAATTTAAACTTGTGTTGTTTTGTGCTTCTTCCCTTGGCCGAACAGTGCAACTGCACTGTTCAGCTGGGGGAGATGCTGCTGCAACTCTAAAGGGAGATCTGGGCGATTTTGGTGGATTCGGAGTGCAACCGGCTTGATTCCTGCACGAGGATGAGCTTCGGGGCGCAAGGAATCCCTGGTGGCGTTGGATTTGTGTCTTCCTCTTTGGTAGGGGACTTCTACCCTGTTTTCTCTTGTGTATGGTTGTGTGATTAGGAAATGAGCACTTAATTGTGGTAAATGGTTAAAGCATGATGTATAGAATGGTTAAGCATGTTAGAGAGCATGCATAGGATTCTTTGAGTAGTTATCTTCTGTGTAGCATGCTTGTATGGCCTTGTGTTGTGGTTTCTGGAATGAAAATACATGTTGTGTTCATGGTGTATGAAGGGCGTCTAATACAACGGACGCGTTTCATGTGAACGCGTCGACCATGTCCGACGCAATTCAGTTTAGGTGGCATCCTGTATGTCCGACGCGTTTTAGTGTCAATGGTGGCGTCTGTGTTGGACGCGTTTTGATAAGAGGTCACCCGAGCTCTGGTGTGTTCTGTGGCCAGTTTGCTCGGTTTCTATCCTACGTTGCTTGGGCTGTGTAACTAAGGCAATGTAGGGTCTGTATGGGTTATGTTGACTCATACCGTAATTGGTAACGAGGTGTTTTGTGTGGAATTGTGTGCATAGCGAGTTGGGTGTCACGCCTTCCGTAGTTACCTCTCTAGTCAGTTACCCAGTGCTTAGGGCTTATCACGGTACAGGAATACTGTCAAGATTTGTGTCGTTTTCCTGGACACCCTCTGTGACGGCCCTAGATACTTATGCCCAATAAGGCTCCATATCCAGATCCGCCTCCCACGAACGGACCGAAGTCTCGCAAGGGATAGCTCGTACACATGTCCAGTAAGAATATAAAAGACAAACCACAACAGTAAGAGACACAAGAAAGTACATGTGCTCATATTTGCATACAACAATTTACAACTGTCCCATTACATTATTACATGTCCAAATTAAAAAGAGTACAACTACCTGGGGCATACCCCGAGGAAGCACAAGCTTACACAACTCCAGTAACACTACTGCTGGTGGTACAAGTCTGCCACAACATCTTTACAAATCATACCTATGGTAAACCCTGTGAAGAACTGTAAGGGAGTGAGCCTCAACAAGTCACTAGTTCAGTAGGGGACCACCCAAAAACACACACAACACAGGAGAACCTCAACCCCAACAGGTCTCACTAGCAACACCGATAGCCAAATCATATCATGCTCGCACATTCATAATAAACAACAACTAGTACATAAACATACAATAAACATATAGTCCTTGAAGAGAAGAAGAACAACAGGACTAGTACAACACACTAGTCCACTCCTCAACTGTAAAGCCTAGGCCACAAGCCTCACAGGCACACCACCTCAACCACTAGTCGCCTAAGCTGCAAGCCACACAGGTAAACCACTGCCTAGGTTACAACCTTCATTGGCAAACCTCAAACACGTGGGTAACAAGACTGCTAACTAAGAGCTACTCCTTTATACCCTCAAACCACGATATGTCGAATGTCACACTTAAGTAACAGGACTGGCTGCCACGATGCCAATCCATCACACATTAAAACCTTATTCGGAAGTTTACCCAAGGGTGGGTAAAACACAACAAGTGGAAGGTCTCACTGCATGACCTCCACGGAGCACATCTCCACTTCACCACCTGAAAAGTCTAGTACTCAGCGTACCACGAGAAACGGATACCCACAAAGGGTACAAGTACCTACCTCTACGAGGTACCACCACTAAAACATAAACACAACTGTGCCAACACCAGGGCACATCTCTACGGCTCAAACCGCCACAAATGAGTTGCTGCAAAAAACCCGACCACTGGCAAAGCACGAGTTGGAAAGGAACGACACCACCACACGAGAATAGACTACTGGTCATGACGCCAGTATCCAACCCAGACAACGTAACACAAGAACTACCTCAAAGTCTCGCAGCCACAGACATAAGGTCCAACTGCCGCTCCACAACCACAAGTAAACCAAAAGTACTGTGGAGACCAACCAAACCACCACACCTACAAGTCATACACCCTGCAGGCCCATGCCTGGCACCTTTAGAAACTCTGGCCCGAGCTCTCTAAAGTGAGGCACTGGAAAACAAGACTAGCATGGGACCAGCGACGTCTACTGGTGTCCGTACCCCCAACTATGACCGCGCTACAAGGGACTAAACACAAACTATCACAAGTCACTATCCCACTGTCATCTTTCCCTCAGGCAGACGTACTACTCAAACACAGGAGTGAGGGTGTCCAGGACAGACGACACAGACCTCGATGGTACCACCATACCGGAACAAGCCCCGAGAACTCACACGTGTCTGGCTCACACAAAACTTGGGGCACCCAATTGAAGAGGTATTCCGGAATAGGCGCCGGGACCAGCACACTCGGCAATGCACAAACCACGACATATATATACTTACATATTCTTTATTACAAACCATGGTACAAGTATCGAGAATAGCATGTCCTCGCTCACCCTGTGACCTACAAAACTATCCCACACAGACACACATATAAACAACGGTAACTAATCATAACTTGGCCTATCATCGGTCATCATGTGACCTCCTTACCACATAAATACAACATACACTATCTATACACCAATTCTTAACCTTACTCGCACTACACTAATAAACCATCTCTATTAATCTATAAAAGACGTCACAAGACTAAGGCTAGGCTCACACTGGAACATCACTGCCCAGCCACCACAATAGTATGTGCCATGCACACACTCACACCATGGAGACACCATACCAATATGTAAACAACACACTAACCACACTCACAGAGCACTATAGGTGCATTGGCACCACTAGCGTTGTCATGCACAACACTAAAACGATAATCGGATAATCATACCATTAAAACAAACACCACAAGCTCTCTCGGCTGTGGTCGCGACAAAGGGAAGTGTTGCCTTCTGATCGTGATGCCCTGACATGGTGTGATAGGAAACCCTGTCACGACGGGTCGGCCTGTCGCAACCTAGTCGCGATAGCTGGGCCTGTCGCCTTCTCAGGTAAAAACCCTAATCCGGAACCCTTCTCCAGATTTCCCCCACAATCCACACAAACCACATTTAATTTCCATTTTTCATGCTTTAATGTATAACCTAGCATGCTATCTATTGTTCTTAAAGCATTAAACCAGTCGAATACGCACTACATGCAATCCACACAATCAAACATTGTGGAATCTCCCTACCTTCGCAAAGAACACGCAATCCAGCTACGACACGACGTCTCCCCCGCTCCATGTGAAGTCCTCGCATCGAGAGCGCGTCAAAAACCACGCCTGAACGTCGAATCTTCGCGAAATCTGCCACAATAACCTCCCCTAGCCGAGCAGAGCTTCCCCGGCTCTGTCTGGCCGAAACCAACCTAAAAATACCCAGCGGTTAAAAATGCGACGTAGGACCCTGTCGCGACCTGATCACGACCTAAGTGACCGTCACCTTCCCATTCTCGACGTCAGCAAGCCCCACCCCGTGCGCGACACGCGGCACACATGCAGACGTCGACCCCAACAGCGGTAACCAGAACGCGACCATCGATGCCGTCACATTCAGAACGCGACCCAAACCCCGTTGCGTTCACATCTAGTGAACCAACGAATACTTTGGGCCTAACCTATCGGCCTACTAAGCCCCACACAATGCACGGAAACCACAACCAAGGCTCAATGACCCACATTGGTCATAAGCACCATTCCAAAGCCAATAAACGTAGATCCGAATGACCACTAAACGACGATTCGTAAAGATCCGAAAAACACGCTACGTTACATTACTATCACCTAAAAGGGAATGTCATCCTCGACATTCAAAATGAACCACAATAAACCAGACTATCACCTAAAAAGAAACAAAGCCATATCCAAAACAAGTAGGATACTCTTCCTCTACACCATCCTTTCAAACCATTGCTCATTCCATACTTGCTCTGCCTTTCCTTCCTTTTGAATTTATTCCATAATTACCTTATTTCTGGATCCATTCTGCCATTCCTTAGCTTTCAACTATAGGCGATTTACCCTGCTATTGGCGCTTTATCTCTTTGGACTCAACCTACTTCCACATTTTCCTGGTTCTGTTTAGAACATTTTTTTTGTGCCGTTTTCTTGCTCAAATCCTTTCAATTTACATTGCTATCTTTAGATATTCTACTGTACTAAATCCTACTTAAATTTTCAAATTCCTTGGTGCCATTCGATTATCTGTTTATCACCGCTAGCCATTACTTTGCTTTATTTATATTCACATCCTCAATTGTTTATTTCTTGCAAATTTGCATTATCATCTTTAAGTTTCTTGCCTCTTCTAATCGTTCTACACAAACTGCTTCAACTCATATCTGACTAGGAACCCTTGCTTCTTTGCTCAACTGCGCACGAATCTTAGACTTTCTTTTAATTACTTAAACTTTGGATAACCTATGAATATTAAACTCTTCCACGCTTCCGCTGCGCTACTATGGTCATATTGAACCTTTCACCAAATATTTCATGAATTCTGGATTCTCTTAATCCATTAATAACTTATCTTGCTTTAAATCATACTGTCCAGCTAACTTTACATTTCTCTATATATATATTAACACCTTCTAATTGACTAACTCATATTCTATCTTCTGCTAATCTGTGCCATACTGAATTCTAAATCTTGATATATTCCTATTGATATACTCTCCCCTTTATATATTTTCTTTGCTTCAAACAATATTCTCTAAACTAATTTAACAAACCTAATTCATATCTTTTCACATTTCTATTCTCACTGCTGTACATACTGTTGCCCAGCTAGCTAGCCCAGAGGGGGGGTGAATGGGTTATTAAAACTTCGATCTCTGATTAAAACCTGTTTACTGAAAGGATTGCAC